>JARFXV010001686.1:0-455000 GCA_031761425.1 Cosmopolites sordidus | reverse complement strand
TTACAACACAAAACGAAAACTTGGACTTTAATATATGTATTGCGTTATGTACTGATGGCCCGAAAGCGATAACGGGGAAGAACAGTGGTGTGCTAGTAAAATTAAAAGACATTATGCCACATATGGAACATGTGGAACAAAAAAAAAGAAATGCGCTTGCTACAAAAAAGTTGCCAGATAATTTATCAAATATTGCATCAAAAGTCATAAGTAAGAATTGTGAATTTTATTAAAAGCCGATCATTGCAGACTAGGTTGCTTTCCACATTGTGCGAAGAAATGGGTGCCAAATACGACCACTGCGTTTCCATACTGAATTCAAGTGGTTGTCGCGAGGAAAAGTTCTAACGAGTCTTTTTGAATTGCGAGGTAAATTGAAAATCTTTTTTACAGATAAAGATAGTTCATTTTCAGAATGTTTAGAAGATGCAGAAACTTTATTACTGTTGGCTTACTTGAGTGATATATTTTCCCATTTGAATGACTTGGATATGAATTTACAATGGACATGAAACTGACAAATGAACGCTAAGAACGGTGATAACGTATTTCGATACTATATATTGGTTGCATATTTTAAATCTTTACATTATATTAAATTTTCATATACACACTGCTGAATTTTGTTCTGGTATTTTTGGTTCAAAATTTGTTTTTTCTTCTTTGATGTTAACTCACTATTGGGATAGACTTCTTGACGAACGTTCGATCCTGAGGGTTTATTTTTAGCGATTCATTCTTTGGTCAATTTTCCTTTGTTTATTTCATTTTCTCCTGAGTTTTGGTCCTAATTTTACTATATCCTCCACACTGAATTCCTTTCTAACTGTTGGATCTGTTCTATTCAGCAATTATAATCCTATTTTCTTCTTGGGTCTTCATATTGGTTTAATTAGCTTATGGCTTTACACATGCCAATACAATACCAGTCACAAGTAAAACCCACACATATTTACAGTATGCTATAATACAAATAGATAAACACAGCTTAATACAAATACACAGGTAATTCTTCTTCTTCTTCTTCTTCATGTCCCCTCTCCTGTCCGGAGTTTGGCAATCATGTTAGCTATTTTGATCTTGGACACTGCCGCTCGGAACAGTTGGTTGGAGTTGCAGTTGTACCATTCTCTCAAATTACGTAACCAAGACATCCTTCTTCTACCGATGCTTCTCCTGCCCTGGATTTTTCCTTGCATAATTATTTGTATCAGTTGGTACTTCTCTCCGCGCATGACGTGACCCAGATATTGTAGTTTACGTTGCTTCACGTCTGCCAGCAGCTCATTTTCTTCCTTATTCACGCGATTCAGAACTTCCTTGTTTGTTACTTTCTTGGTCCAGGCGATTCTTAAGACCCTTCTGTACATCCACACTTCAAAGGATAGCAGTTTATTCTGTGTATATTTGTTTAATGTCCATGCCTCCATTCCGTAGAGGAGTACAGAGCAGACGTAGCATTTTATTAGTCTTAGTTTAAGAGTCAGCGACAAATCTTTGCTACATAAGACGCCTCTCAATCTTACGAAAGTACTTCTTGCCTGTTCTATTCTAGCAATAATTTCCGGTGTATTGTCATTGTTGTCATTTATTGTTGTGCCCAAATACCGGTATTTTTTTACTCGTTCTATTTGCTCCCCCTGAATACGCAATTCTGCATTATTGATGTTTTTCTTTGTAATGACCATGAACTTTGTCTTTTTCGTGTTCAAGCTTAATCCGAGGTCTTCGCTTGCCTTTGTTACTTTTTCCATTACTCTGTTCAGGTCCCCCATTGATTCTGTCATTACAATGCTGTCATCAGCATATCTGATGTTATTGATTGGTATTCCGTTCACTATTATGCCGGCTGTTTCATCTTCAAGTGCTTTATTCATAATGTTTTCAGAATATAAATTGAACAATGTTGGAGACATTATACATCCTTGTCTTACGCCTTTCATAATCTCAATTTCCTCTGAGTTGTAGTTGTCAATGCTTACCACTGCCTTCTGATTGTAGTATAAGTTATAGATTATTCTTATATCTCGCGTGTCTACACCTTTGTCTTTCAGCAATTTTATCATGATGTCATGTTTGACATTATCGAAAGCTTTGTTATAGTCGATAAGACATATGTATACATCTTTATTTACATCCAGGCTTCGTTGCATAAGTATATTGTATGCTACCAGGGCTTCACGCGTTCCTAGGCCCTTTCTAAAACCAAATTGCGTGTTACCTATATGTTCCTCTAACTTTGAATATAATCTGTGGTGTATGATCTTCAAAAATAATTTCAATGTGTGTCCCATGAGACTAATTGTCCTGTAATCTTCACATTTATTAGCTTTGTTTTTCTTAGGGATGGTTATGAACGTGGAGACAAGCCACTCCTTTGGGATTTTACCAGTTCTGTATATTTCATTAAACAGTCTCTGTAACACTTTCAAATGTTCGTCCTCTAGGAGCTTGAGGAGTTCTGTTGGTAGATTATCTGGTCCTGTTGCCTTGCCCGTCTTGATATTTTGTAATGCATATTTTATTTCTGCAGTTGTTATTATTGGACCACTGTCTTCTTCAGCCGGTTCCTCTGACTGTCCTGATCGTGTGTCCGCGAAAAGGGATTTCGTGTAATTCGTCCATGTTACAAGTTTATCCTTGATGTCTGTTATAATTAGACCCTTCTCATCCACTAAAAATGATCTTGTTCTTTTCCTTTGATACCCCGTTAAGTCCTTCATCTTCTTATGTAAATTGAACTGGTCGTGTTTTTTCTGTAGGATCTCTATTTCTTCGCACTTCTGAGTAAACCATATTTCTTTGGCTTTTCTGACTTTCTGGCGAAGTTGTTTCTGTATGTTTTTATAGTTAGGCTGGTGTTTGCTTTCCCTACGTGTATTCATTAAGTTTAATATCTCATTTGTAATCCAACCTTGTTCTTTTTTAGGTTTGGGTCTCTTCAAGTATTTTTCTGCTGGTTCCATTAGTGCCGTTTTAAAGTCGCCCCAATTCTTATTGTTATCCTCCGACATATTTAAGTTGCTAAGATTGTTGTCTATCTCCAATTTTATTTTCTCTCTGATGGTTACGTCATTAAGACCGTTGAGATCAATTTGTTTTCGTCTCGACTTTTGAGCTGGTTTCTTTAGTTGTATATTCACCCTTGCCACTAGGGGGTTGTGGTTGGAATTTACGTCTGCACCTGGGTAGGTCTTTACTGACTTTACACTATTTCTGAATCTCTGATTAATCATCACATAATCTATCTGATTGCGTACTATATGATTTTCACTATCTTGCGGCGATGTCCAAGTGTATAGTCGTCTTGGTGGGAGATTGTAGAATGTATTAGCAACCACCAGATCTTTCTCTTGGCAAAACTGAATTAGCCGATGCCCTCTGTCATTGCGTATACCCAATCCGTAGCTACCCACTACCCTCTCTACTTTCCCTCTTCCGATCTTCGCGTTGAAGTCGCCCATAAGAATTGTTACATCTTTTCTTTTAGTCAGTTTGAGTGTGTCATCTATTTCCTCATAGAACTGTTCTATTTGATGGTCGTCTTTATCCGCTGTTGGAGCGTATACCTGTATTATGTTGATTGTTGCGTGATTTGACTTCATTTGTAGTAAGGCAATTCGTTCGGATATTGGGACAAAGTTTAATACTGATTTATCCAGATCCTTTTTCAACATAAAAGCTACTCCATTTCTGTGCCGTGTGTCTTTGCTTCCAGAATAGTATATTATATGATGGTTCCCTATGTTGGTTATTCCTTCACTTGGCCATCGTGTCTCACTAATCCCCAAAATATCCACGTCCAATCTATTCATTTCCTGTGCTACATTGTGGGCTTTACCAGCCTCATACATACTGGTCACATTCCACGTACCTATTTTTAAGTTCCTTGTGTCTGTTGCTTCGCGTTTTTTACCTCTTCTCAAGATTGCCCTCCCCGGAGAACCGATTGGAGGGCTAGAAACTCCGGAATATTTAGTCTTGAAAATAGCCATTTTGATTGTACTAGGGATATCCTTGTCAGATCTTTAATGCAGTGGTTTCCCGTTGCCTTCTGCATCCTCATGCCGTTGACCATTTGCTGGCTCTTCCGCCTTTAAGGTTGATTTCTCAACCTTAGGACAAGGGGGTGCCCTCTGCCTCTTGCTAGTTCCTCCACCCTTAGCTGTTGACCAGCAAGAGGTTGAGCTGCTTATCCCGACAGCTACTCGGTCCCTACCTACGTTTGCCACCTAAGTGCCCACTTTCTACCGCGTGGAGGTGTAGGTTCGGATTTTTCTATCATTGAGATTAAGACCAATTGGCATTACTTAATCTCTCAAGAGCTTTAGAAAGTACACAGGTAATGAGTGTAACTAAATGTATCTTTATGTATTAGTGCAATAGGCATTACAGTTGGATATCAAGATCACTCAACCATTCGGCAGCTCCGCCAGACACGTTAGGGAAATCGTTGACAGTGCCAGCGTATGCCCTATTGTAAGCAACACATCTGTTCAGTAACACCCATGTCTCTCTGAGTAGGTCAAACCCAATGGGTGGCTTATCAGGATCTCTCTCCATTGCTCATTGCCGTTGAAGCTGATATAAACAAGTGGTAGCCATATAGACGGCAAAATAAAGTGAAATTTATGTCGCCGTGTATGGGAAGAGCTTCATTCTGCAGAAAAGAAATTCTGGAATATGGTACATACAGTATTTAGCTGTTGAATACACTAAGCCCAAGGCCGTTGCTCTCAGAAGTGCTGCCGATTCACTCCAAGAGGTTTCGGTGAGCTTTATCAAGATGCTGTTCCTCGTTCTAGACCCTGCAGATGTTTTTGAGAGTGGTTGTTTATAAGTTAATTACAAATAATATTAGATTATAAAAATGTATAATAATTCATAATGATATAAAATAATATAGAACTATATATAATAATATATAATAATATATTATAATATGTAATAATTCATAAATAATATAATATGCTCTGGTAGCGCTTTTATTTTTGTGTTTTTTGCTCTTTCTATTGCATATGCCATGGTAGGACGGACACATGTTTTATATATTTATACTTTGGCGACTTTGCCAACTTTGCCAAAGTTGTTCCATATAATGCCTTTTAATCAATTTGTAATTCTGTTAACATTATTGATTTGTGTTATGCCTTCTTTAATTATATAATATATATTGTATCTGCACATCCAAAAAGTTAAAATTTTATTTGTTTATAGCTTTAATGTCTTCAGCAAATTTATATGGTATTTGTTTATTACTCCGAATAATATAAGATTAAAAAGTTGTAGACAGGACGTCTCCTTGTTTTATATCCGATATTAATGTAACTTCATCTGTCAGGTTAATGTTTCTCGTTAAGCTCACAAAGTATATAAATGCTGGATTTTAGTACTCTATGAACTTCTCAACTATATTGAATAGTTAACATGATTGAGCAAACAATAAAACTATCAAAATTAAGACCTAGCGGTCTGTTTTGTTGACATAGAGATATTTTGTGCATAAAACAATGATTGTTGTCGCTCTATATACGACGGTCTGGGATATGGACGATGCTGACTATTGTGTAAGTTGTTTCATAACTAAAGCAAAAGTTTGCCTGAAAACAACGTTTCTATTTTTCCTTGTTCAATAATCCAGTTAACAAAAATCTGATGCGGCAAACAGCCTAGTTCTTTTAATTTCTAGGCTAATTGAGTTTTGTGTGTGTAAATCTTTATTAATATCGCCCGTAAAGAACAATTCTTCAATTAAAGTGCAATTCTTGCGAATTAAATCAAATTTATATTGTTGGAATATTTTTAGTAGTTTCGCTACCTAATTGTAACTAACTAACTAACTGTAATATTTGTGCATACAATTTTGATCTTACACATTTAAATATGTACTTTTTACAGTACAAAATCAGGAATGTTCGATTTATGTGTTTCGAATAATCTCCATTTTTATAAGGAGTTTAAATAAAGTAAATAATTTACTGCATGAGTTATGTCCAATTTATGTTATCTTGTTGTGCCTCAAACAAAATGGCTTTTGCAATTTAAAAACAAATTATTTGTAAACATTATACAATAATGATATATATATATATATATATATATATATATATATATATATATATATATATATATATATATATATATATATATATATATACACGATATACACGAAGACAGACAGGAAAGTCCGTAGAATGACATCTCTCAGGAAATGGAGGTCAAAATAAACAAGATAAAGAATGAAATAATGCAACCCGGAACAAATTTTTATCCTCTTTGAAGACACACATTTAGAAGACAGCTACATATACTAGCCCCAAAAGACACCAATTACTAAAGGCAATATGACAGTTACTGAAGACAATATCGCTTTCGAAAAGCGAATCTATATCTTAAAATCAGATATCCTGAATTTATTAAAAGTCAAGGTTTATATACGCCAAAAATTTACAAAGAGAGTACACGAAGAATCAAATGTGAATGTGAATGATATTCAGCGACCATAGAGGAAAGTCTTGGTAAGAGCTGAATCAAAACTTGGAAACAAAAATTTCTCAACATAACGCATCTACAGGGCGGAAAATAGAAGAGTCGCACATTATAGAGCAAACTGCGAAACATGAAATGTAAAGTGGGATGACCAAATACTCATTGGCCAGATGATCTAGTGAAAGACACAGGAATAAATTTGATGGCAGTAACTGCAAATAACAGGAATTGGTTTAACATGGGGAAGGCCTATATCCAACAGTGGAATAATAGACGCTTATTAAGATTGTGATATTGAAATTTGCGATTTAATATGACGTTCACTTTTTAACACTATCCGTTGATACTAAACGTATATCTTAATAATATTCGTAACTATAAAGCTCTAAATTTTCAGCCGTGGGAAATGATAGTATTTCCACTGCACTGAATTTGCACTATATTTCATTTTTTTGCGATAGCATTAAGACTCATGTACATTGTCTTGAAATATAATGTTTTTCTGAATTAAACCTGGATACTTTTCATTAAATTTTTGATATAATTCAAAATAATCGCTTAGCATTCGCTTCTGATTTCTTAACAACATGACGATCACTTTTTCAATAATTTTTGAAACAATTAGATATTGTCGGCGTCCCCTAAGGGTCCAATCTTGAACATTTGTTCAGCCACATTTAAACTTATGATATCATTTATCAATAATGAAAAAGAAAAGGGTCAAGTCCACAAAACTATCACTATCTCATTAGGAGTGTCGTATGCTGATAAGCCGCAGTTAATATTACGAAAGTCATAAAAGTAGCGATCGGAAATTTGACACTTTTAGTTTGAAAGAATGAACGTGCCACATACCACAAAGACCCCCCAAATACCACAATCTGTCCATCATACCACGAATTTTTCACTCCAACCACATATAATATTTTCCTATACGGACTATTGTATATTATTTTTATATATCATGTAAAACTACACTTGCTCATTTTAGAGTTTAAAATAACTATGCTGAAAGTCTGCTTATCTCAATTTTTATTTTTATTTTACATGATTAAAGAGCATTTTGTGATATATTAAATATAGAATGACCTTAAGTATTACTAGCCTTTTCTGTATGTTTGTTTTGATTCATCGGCCAAATGATATATTCCATCTATTACGTTAGACGGCAAAGCAAAATTGTACAACTCACAGTAATCCGGAATGATCCAATTTATTCCGCATCTGCTTTGAAGCTACTTCTAAAATGTTAAAGAATTTTTAAGCGACGATTTTATAAAGTTTTACAGTTTTCCCGCCTTATGTAATTATTTCTGTTCGGAAGTCGTTAGACGATCTTTCCTAATAAAGAAGAAGTATGATATGAAATTCTTTATACGAGGGTTGATATTTATGTACCCAGAATAATATATATAGAAACCAAAAAATGAAATTGAAAATAGTTTGTTTTTGTTTGTTTACGTTTGAATTATTACGTTTACTTTTGCATACGTTTGAACCAATTTTCATAGCACTTTTTCCATTGCGGTTGAGGTACCTCCAAAACATGCATTTTGAAGCATCAGCCGCTTCTCTGGCATTGAAAGTCGTTGACTACGTAGTTTATTCTACACGTACGGGAACAATTATTGGGTGCCAAATCAGTACTGAACGGCGAATGGCCCCTCAATGAAATGTTTTTCCTGTCAAATATTGAGTTGTTCGATCCTATGTATCAGATCGCGTTGTCATTATGTACCACTCATAAATGACCATTCTACGCTTCTATAGTTGCACTGTAGCCACATGCCCATTTATACTAAAAAAACAGGAGACCATTTGCTTCGAAGTGCCTCTTGCAGGAACAACTTTGGTTGGGGCCGCACGGACCACTATCTTTAAATCTGTTCCTTTCGCATTTGAACAGTATACATCCCCAGGTCTAATTTACAATGGAGACTGGACACAATTCTGCTCTCCCTTTTCTTGGCGTTCTAATATCAAAAAGGCCAGACCAGAACTTCTCCTGTTCTGTCTATCGTAAACCCACCCACACAAACCGTTATCTAAATGCGAACTCACATCATCATCCATCCCAATTAAATTCGGTAGTCAAAACTTTTGTCACGAGATCACTAAGATTGTCGGATAAGGAACATAGGCAAACAGAACTTAATTCATTAGGAACGGCACTAATTCAAAATGGCTATGACATGCCTCAAATAAAAAGGCATATTAATAAAGTTCAGGCAACTGGCCATACCAACCAATCTACCAGAGAATTGTCCCAAAATCCCAAAGTTCTTCTGCCATACATCAAGGGAGTTATTGATAAAATTTGCCACGAATTCAGATCCCGTAATATCGAAATGATATTTAAAAAAAAAAAAAAAATATATATATATATATATATATATATATATATATATATATATATATATATATATATATATATATATATATATATATATATATATCCAGCTTCCTCAGACCAGTGAAGGATAATATTCTACAAGAGTCACATGGTGTCTATGAGATTCCTTGTTCTAGCTGCTCCCAATCATATATCAGTCAAACTAATAGACGTATCCAAAATCGCATATACGAGCATTCTTTCGCCGTCCGAAAATCTGATCTCTCTTCGACTTTAACAGAACATCTTCAAACGGGTCACAAAATAGATTTCGACAAGGCCAAAGTAATCGCACCTATATATTCCTACAAACCCCGCATAATTCGTGAAGCAATTGAGATCGAAAAACGTCCAGACTGCTTAACCAAGAGGGACGACGGTCTTAGAGTTCCAAATACATGGAAACCGCTTATTTCCAAATTGCCCATCCGAAACCCTTCTAGTCAAACATCCACCTCCCGTCTCACCCCTATCCCTCAACCCAGCGCTCCAAGTACAACCTCACCTATTAATACAGAGGTCGCGGCGTCGACGTTCTTTTCTGGTTGTGGACTCTGAGGAGTAGGCAGATTGAGGCCTCGGAGTAAATCAACTAGATTTTCTTGAAAATGGCTTCAAAGTGGAAGCCGAAACGTCGAGATTTTATAAATCTAAAAACGCGGTTCTACCCGAGAACGTAGTAATTCTAATCAGGGTCTCTAATCTAATTAGACTCATCAGGGTACCGACATATGCTCTCTCGTCAAGAATAGGGATTTCCTCTCCACAACCAAACAACTCACACTTTCGCCGATTTCTCGTCGGATGGTTTATATATGCAGTTTTTTATTTCTTTGAACTGCGTCGACTGCAACTCTACAGAGTTGGAAGCATGCTAAAGAGGCCTTGGATGGACACTGTATGATGTATATTGAACAATAATGTTAATCTCAATGACTATTATTAATATAGGAATACGAACAAACGAATATTATCAATAAATTAAAATGTAAATATCAAATTCATTTTCTATTAACTTTAATTCTGTAATATCTGCAAATGCATATTGTAATGATCCAATAAATTCTGGTTTTTTAATTTAAAAATAATTTTACTTGTAAATTTTATAAGTTAAAGTTAAGCACGCAGCAGAGAAACGAACGATAATAACAATGAAAAATAAGCATTTTTGTTTTTAAAGATGACGTCTGAAAAGTAACTGTTAGTAAACAAGCGTTCAATCTCAATCATACATTAGTTATTTTACGGCGCAAAGTTTCTACTGGAATTCCGGCTTTATTTTATTAAATTCTGAGGATCAACATTCCTCTGACAATAACCCCACAAATAAGAATAGCATGCCGTTAAGTCTAGCAATGTTGCTGGCTAACGAATGTTTGTTATCTAAATTTAACATGATTTACTCTCTATTGGTATTTATCCATATGATAATCGTGTGAGCAGCCTTTCTAAAATCATGTGACAAAAAACGTCTCCACCACGTGTACATTGTAAGCTGATGTAACAGTATTTACATCTGATTGACATCAAAAAAGAAAGGAATAATTATAAAAAAATTATATTGTACACCACATGTCAGATTGTCATAGTAAAGGTAGCATTTTATGGGATTTTTTTGTAAGGGATGTACACATTTGTTTTGATGCACACATTTAGTTTTTTCCAGCAGTTTACGAGAATTTTCCTCGGGCCAATATCGAAAATTGTGTATATTTACAAAAACCCAAAAGATGAAAATATAAATAATTTTCATTTTTGTCCAATAATCTAAGAATTAACGACAATTTGTATAGATTGAACTTCAAGTCTTAATGCAAAAAGTGTTCAATGTTTGTAGGTATACGTGCAAATCTAGGAGGTTTTTTTTCAATGCATAATCAGTGTTTCACTTTCTTACAAAAATATAACACATGTTTTCAATCACAATACAATTATTTTTGTAATATGCCTTTAAGGCGAACACACATTTTTTACCATTGCTACTCCAGAGACGCGCCATAAAAAATATTCAAATTGTCCGTTTCGCAGCCGCACCTTGTACAATAAACTAGCACTGCTTTTAATGTCATTAGCTATTTAATTTAGCTGTTTTAATTAGCTATTAAAATTCTAGTGTCATTAGCAATTAACATCATTATTTATCTGAAGTGTGGTGTTGCCATTTCTACCTTTCAAGCCGATCATTATCCCTTTGACACATGGTATATCCCTGTTATTAAATTATAGATCAAAGAAACATTATGTGTCTAAAAGTAATCTTGAGTAATCCGATTTCCCTACATCTGTTACAAAGCTACTAGGCTAGGGAAAAGAAATTTAAAAAGATTACTTTTTCGAAAGCTTACAAATTTCTTCAGTTACATATATATGTATGTTTAGGAATTATGGAGAACATTTTTGACGGAAATATACAGGATTAATACCTTTAGAGCATATATGCATGATTTAGATTAATTATAGGGATTATTGTGGTTTAACCGTGCAATATATTTTTAATATCATAATATTCGATCAAAGTATATAACATTTTTATTCAGTTAGTTTCTACATATTTAACATGATTATAGCATTTTATGGGGTTAGAAATGTTCATTCATATTAATATATAAAGTTACCAGTGTAAAAACCAAAGATCTGATTTAAGGGGATTTCCTAGACTCCTACCTCTGGTGGAACTGTTCCTCTTTTGGAAGCCTTCTGAGAAAGCCTTCTCAGAAGCTTCTGAGCCTTCTGAGTATTCAGAGAACCCATCTAACGGACGCGCCTTCCAACATTTAAGTACCAGCATACAAAATTAAGACCAGATATTATTATTATTATTATCATTATTAGGTTTTAATAATTTTTCACGATTAACTATTACGAGCCAGTTTTCATTTCTGTGTTTGATTGCTAGATAGGCCCACCCTTATACATATCTTTATACTTATTTCTGTAGTTTTAATTGCATTTAAATTATTACTCACTTATTTATATGCTCATTTATATGGTCATCCACCTGTTTGTTCCATTATTTATTATTTTTATTTAGGCCTTAAGAGTAACGCTTAAGTTGTGTGATAGTTTTGATTGTGTCAGAATTTGTGTTTTTTCGAGTCGTTTAACTCAGATAGAATCCTTTTTCGTAGTTTAAGGCGTATTTTGCGATGATCATCATCGTCATCAGCCCCTGTCGATTCACTACAGGATGAAGAGCTCTTCAGCATGCTTGCAACTTTCAAGATAGCTTTCTTGGGCTTTCCTCTGCCACTCCGGTTCAATATACTTAATGGTGTCATCAGTCCATCGTACTTTCGGAATAGCAACAACTGAGAACAACAACTAAACTAGATTCCTTGAAACTATTTATTTTATGTGAAATAACATTCAACTGCATTAATGGCTGAAAACAATTTCGGTCAAATACTTCTGATAAAGCGCATTCTATCAATCCAATTTCCGGCCACTCTTTCAAGCAATAGGGCTCTTATGTCCACAATTGTCCGACTTATGTTCGCTTCCAAGACGTAAATAGTTGCTAATTTATCGCCACAAATCGCCAAAATATTTAACATAACCCCAAAAAATAATCTAATGGTGTTAAATCGCATTGCCTTGGTGGCAAATTAACAGGTCCGTTCCTCGAAATAATTTTCTCACCGAATTGTTTCCTCAATAAATCGATTGTCGCGTTGGCTGCATGACACATGAAGCCGTCCTATTGAAACCACATATCTTCCAGATTAATATCATTCAAATTCAGAATTAAATAATCCACGTAGTTGGATGTCGAAGTTCAACTTCCTGTGAACGGCAACGAATTAATAAATTTGGATCTTCATCAACACTGCCAGCAACAGCGACGATATTGTCTTCGGAACATACAGTTTTAATCTAGTTTTTGTTTTAATATCGAGCAGCGGGAAATACGTTCGCAATTTGTAAATAATTCGGCGAATACAACGCAAAATTCAAATTCACAAAGTGCACTGTAGGTTTGATTTGGCGCACAGAACATTGATTTTGATAATAAGTTAGGACAATTTGCAAATATTGCTCTGGTGTTAAACGTCCCATAATGATTTTCCTGTCTATTGTGGCAGATGTGCAGACTTGCGTTTGTCCTGTCATCAAGTTCGAAAGAAGTCGATTATGTCGTGGAATAGGTCATAGGACAATTGTTATAACGGTATGAAGTTCCGGCGAGGTGAAGTATTATATATATATATATATATATATATATATATATATATATATATATATATATATATATATATATATATATATATATATATATATATATATATATATATATATATATATATATATATATAGTGTTAGATTTGCTTGGACTGCTTCCAATGAGACAACAGTAGCTGAGTGTCATCACACACCTAACCGTTGGGTTCCACAATCTCATGTGGAACACACAACAATCTGCGTCTCCACCTAAATGAACACTTTTGTTGGTTGCTTGACCGGGAAGGAGCCCCATCTATCCCTTCTACTGGATGACATATGTTTCGTCGTCCGAGGTTCCAACTCTTCAGGGCGCCGATATATTTATATATATATATATATATATATATATATATATATATATATATATATATATATATATATATATATATATATATGTATATACGCAAGTACAAATTCAGAAACAAACAAAAATGTAAAAAATTAAAGGAATAGGAAATTGAACTACCGTTCTTAACAAAATAAAAAAATAAATCAAATGTTTAACTAAGGTTATTAAAGTATAAGTGCTCGTATCCAGTGTTCTTGAAATTCAAAATGGTGATAGACAAATAGTAACTGAGTAGCAGTGAGTAATATTAGTGATAATGATAATAAATTAAAATATGGCTTTTATCTTATTTGGTGCAGTATCCGTTATTGGAAAGTCCGGTTACTTAGATGGGTGATTACTGACTAGGTCGCTGTCGGTCTTCTAGGTATGTAGACAAGTGTTTACCACGAGGCGAGGTTTTCGACTTCGCCGAATAGACAGGTGCACTTTGAAGTAAGATATGCGCAAAATAATATTACTTGTAGCGGCCGATAATTTTTAAACTTTAAATACTTTACCTCTCTCCAAAAAAATTTAAAGGTTACCCGGGAGAGGCTTTAATTTTTTCCGCTTCTTAACGAAAGCCGATATAAAGGAAAATAAAAAAGTAAATACCTTACTAGTATATCAAAGCACAAAAAGCTAACTATAACATTAAGCCATAACACTGCGTGGGCACCCTAGGGAACACTCTAGGCATTCTAAAGATATCTAAATCATAATACAAGTTAAATTTCGGAAGCTGGTTCTTTTACACCGGGCGCCGTCCAGGAGTCCAGGACTATGGCGGATGTTACGCTGATCAAGTTGGTTAAAGTATAAAAACTAAGACCAGACCAGAATAATTTACAACTATGCGCCCATTACAGATTTATTCTGTATTATTACAGATTTAATAAGTGCCCATTACAAATTTATTAAATTTAAATTTTATTGAAAAATTACCTATTAGTTTCCACATATGTACTTACAATACCAGTTTTTTATGCTCTGAAGGAAGTATATCTCGCAAATTAATTTAATGCTATATGAGTACTTTCATAATCAGCAGTGTAATCTACATTAACCTACTTATCGTTCGAGTTTCTATTGGCAAGAATTATATTGCACAAGAATGTGCTGTCAATTTCTATAATAAAAGAAGATTTAGATCTAAATTGTACATACCTTTTCTATTGTACAATAATACAGTTATACAATATCAATAGGTCTATAGCATCAAGATTTATTTTACATGTGCTCTTAAGAATAAGCGGATTTAAGCAGGTTTGAGTGGAATTTTATTTCAGTTCTGTGAGTATGTGCAATTGCATTGCGTTTGCGATCATAGTGAAGTAAGAAAATAACAATAAAAATCTTTCAAAAACGCAATTACAAGAATGTTTTGCCGAAATATTCTATTTCAGTGATAAGAGAAGGAACTTTGATTGAACAAACAACCTACGATATAAACGCGTCGGCGGAAAATACATATTTATAATGGCAGATCAATGTGGTAAATATGGAAAAAGAATTTAAGGAAATGAGTCTGACACAATTCAATGTAAGGTTATCTGTAAACAGAATTTTTATTCTAAGTGTGTTTGTATCAACACGTCTAATCTGGAAATAATAAAGAATTTGCCAGGTCTTAAATGGTTTTGCCGTGATTGTGTCAAAGTTGTTAAAAAAAACATACTATATAAAAGGAGCTAGAAAAAATTACCAAGGGAGAAACTATCACAGCAGGAAGTCCATCGCGGAAGACTAACGAAAAATCAATAAATATGTATGCTGAAATAAGCAAAAAATCTAAAGGTGAAGTATTAGTTATTGAGCCCAAAGTAAGACAAGACAACAAAAAAACCAAAGAAGCCATAAAACATATCGTCAATCCAACAGACCTTGAAGTTGGTATCATTCAAATGAAAGATGTAAAAGATGGCGGTATACTGATGAAGTGTAATATTAAAGTGGAGATTAGCAAACAAAAAAACCATGGTAGAAAAAAAATTAAAAAGCAAATACAATATAAAAACGCCGAAAAATAAATATCCATATATAAGGATATTAGACATAGAAGAAAATATCATATCAAAGGCACATTTACTTAAGCGGAATAAATTCATTTTACATGAGAACACTGCTCTACAAGTAAAGGTTGTGAAAAAAATGATGTCGAATTACATGGCCATCGTAGAATGCGATCCAAAAACATTTTGATCCATTATGGAATCGAGACGAAAATTGTGCATAGGTTTCTCAGTCTGTCGAGTTCTTGAGTACATATCGGTGTATCACTGTTTTAATTGTGGGGAGTATGGTCATAGTTCAAATGAATGTGATAAAGAAGAAGCATGCCTCAGGTGCAGAGGAAACAATCACGTGTCAAGAGAATGTACAAGTTCTAAGTTTAAATGTATGAACTGTAAGAAGGCAAACATTACACAAAGTGTGAGATATGATGTGTAGCCCTCTGCTTTTGATATGAATTGCCCTGTTTACAACGTTGAATGGAAATAGGAAGGGGAAAAAATAGATATTCTATTAATGAATAGCAATTAGTTGATGAGCTGGGCAAACATGATCGATGTGCTATGGTGCTCTTAGTGTGCTATGGTGCTCAAGTCAAAAACTGCTTGGAAAATAATAAACAATAACATTAAAAAAACCGCAATGCAAGAACTAACATAAGCGCCATAAGAGATGAAGATGGAATTACTTTGAAAGGCAAGTATGACATTGCTAGTTGTTTTAATAAATACTTTGTTAATCTTCCTAAGAACAGGTTGGTGAGTGCAATGACTGCTACTAGGGTTAAACAAGCGACTCCAAAACTCTATGATATTACAGCCAGTTAACCAATATGACATAATTAAAACAGTAAAGAAACTAAAGAAGACAAATTCTGTGGGACTAGATAATATTCCTTCAGTTGTACTGAAGAAGTCTATCAACTCATTAATAATACCGTCTACATATTTAGTGAATTTGCCCCTGGAACTGGGTTGCATTAAAAACATCAAAAGTAGTTCCTGTCTTCAAGAGAGGTGACCGGCTGTTCCTCTCCAACTCTAAACCAATAGTTATTCTACCCACTTTATCTAAACTGTTGAAGCGTATAGTGTATGAGCAGATCATGTCCTTTCTTGTACGCTTTAATATATTGAAATCATCACAGCACTGGTTTCGAAGTGATCCATCTACATATTCAACAATCTGCGAATTTTTAAAAAAGATATATGAAAACATAAACGATAAATGTAAATGTGTTGGTCTGTTTATGACTCTAAGTAAGGCTTTCAATCTGGTGGATCACGCAATACTACTGGACAAACTTCATGACTATGGCTTGAGGGCTCAGGTGAGAGAGTGGTTGCAATCTTACCTGCTTGACCGATGCCAAGTTGTACAGATTGATAAAGCAACATCTGAAATATTAAGAATTATTCCTGGAGTACCCCAAGGAACTGTTTTGGGTCCACTATTATTTTTAATTTTTGTTAATGATCTGCCAAATGTTTGCAGTAGCGGAAATATGGTAATGTTTGCTGATGATAGCAAGTATTTAACAGGAAATAGAAACATACAGGGAGCCATTGAAACAGTACAGGAAATGCTTAATACATTTTATAGTTGGTTTACGAATACGAAGTTGTCCGTTAACGTGAACAAAACCAGTTTCATTGCTTTTACTCCTCGAACACACACTATAATGGAGTCATATTTATTAAAAATGAACGGTGTCTATATAGCAAATATCCTGTACTAGATTTCTGGGTGTTCATCTCGATAACAAACTTTGCTGGGATGAACACATAGCTGAACTATGAAAGAAATTAGCTGTCTCATTTGCTGTTTATAGGTTGAAACAGGTTGATACTACGGATATTGTGCATTCATATTACTATGCAGAGTTTTACAGTCGCGCTAGGTATGGTTTGATATTTTGGGGTGAGTCGCCTCATCTGATGCGTGTTTTCAAAATACAAAAGAAGATAATTTGAATGGTGGGTGAGGTGTCACTACTGGCAACATGTCGACCAATTTTTAACAATGCAAAATTTTGTTTCTGCCATCAGTATATATTTTGGAGGTTATCATCTTTGTTAGGCGAAATTTTGTAGCATTCGTGAAAAATAGTGATTTTCATCACTATAACACAAGAAGACTCTGATGAACTTGTTTTACCAATACATTCATGTAAGATAGTTGAGCGTAATGTTTACTGCAGGGGTGTGAAGGTGTATAATAAGTTGCCAGAACAATTTAAGCATCTTCAGAGTAACAACGAATTTAAAAAATTAGTCCGCGAATTTCTTGTAAGTCAAAGTTTTTATGGTTTAGAAGAATATATGTCGTATCAATAATTAGATTCAATACTTATTTATGTATACAATGTTTATTTGTGAATGATTATCATATCATGTATTGTTTCTGAGGTCGTGTCACTGAACATTCTGTCAATTCTGTCAATCCGACTTAATCATGGATATTATGTATTGTTGTGAGGATTGAGTAAATACATTATTACATTATTAAATTATTTAATTATTAAGTAATTAAATAATGAAATTATATACTTTATCAAGAATAAAATATTTATATGTAGGTTTAAATATTATATATTATTTGTATGCAGAGAAGTGTGGCAATGTGTATGCTCTTGTTTTGACTTGATCCATGCATATTTGTATTGTCTTGAGGATTCAATAAATTATTATTATTGCTATTATTATTAATATGCTGTTTGAATTTTACAAAATTATTTGGTAGGTACTCAGTAAACACGTTCCAATATACACATAATAGTTGATTTGAAAAAATTGTGAAAAGAGAGCATAGTTTGGTGAAGTAATTAATTAACTTTATTGTACGCGATTGAATGAAATGTCGGATACTTTTAAACGTAGTCTCCTTTCAGATCAATACATTTCACCAACAATTTTTTTACTTTTTAATGCTTTCCAAAAAGTACGACTTGCCGAACTCTGCAAAATAGTCCAGTGTTTCAGTGATTATTTCTTCATTTGATATGAAGGTCTTTAAAAGATAAAGAAGTTGGGGGCAGCAATTGTGGAAAGTAGGGTGAATGTGGCATTAATTACTAGCGTATACTGACGATTTTTGCTATTCCACGATGAGCGAATGGGCGGGTGTAGAATATTATTATTTTAGCCTGATAATACAGGTTAAAACAATAATATTCTTTTCGCAAAATGAGAGTATTGTTTATCCACCCTTCATCAAGTTTGATCAATAATACAGCATATTACCGGTCTTATTATCATTTTTTCTTTTTCCAAATAGTCGATGAAGATATTGCCTTACGAATCCCAGAAAACCTTAGCCGATGACCATCGGAACAATATTCGTCTTCACTGGGGCACTTTCGTCGGCTAAAACCCTCTAATTGGACTGTTATTTCATTTCTGATGTGTAGTGATAAATCCTAGTTTCGTCAGTAGTCACGTATCTCTGCAGAAGCTACTTCGGTTTACCCTTACACGTGTCTAAACACCACTTTAAAGTGGCCCCTCAGTTCCATCGTTAATCTATAATGAGCAAACGCGGCACCGATCACTTTGATACTTTTCTCATGTCCATATGCTCATGTAGAATGTCCTGTATGCATTCGTCCTAGATGTTTTATCATCTTTACATTCTCTAACCATCTCTGTGATTGGCTAACATTATATCATGGATTTTATTGACCATATCTTTAGTAGTGACCTCAACAGGGCATTCTGAACGCAGAACGGTACTCGTGCTAGTTCGCGCACATCGAAACTCAGCAAACCACTTATGAACCATGAAATGTAAAGGGGCGTCTGAATGGGGACTCTTCCCCATTATACTTTTTGAGCTTTTCTTCGATTTGTGGATTTTGGGTTTTCCATCCAAAAAACTAGTTTTTAATTAAAGCACCAAATTTTTATAATAGCTTTTTTCATAATAGCAAAAATATCAAAGTTATATGCTTTTAAATAAGAATGTCATATAAGCTTGAAATGTATGAAGCGTTAGTAGAAATGAAACTATTTTTCAGAAATGCAATCACCTTTGCGATCGCACTACCATATATCTGACTTTTTACTCTATGCTCATATATTTTTATTATCTAAACTTTAACACAATATTCAAACATACCTACATTCATTTCTGCACATGCCCTTAAACACATAAAACTATCATTTATTTAGTAACGTCAGCTTGAGGATCTTAAGTTTTTTTTGTCAAATTCAGTTATATTTCTCAATATAGTCTCATTGTCATCCTATAATCTTTTTCCAGCGATGCTTCCATCCATTTAATCCATCTAAGCAGTAGGTGACACCTTGTTCTGCAAAATAGTCGTTTACGAATGTCATGGCCTCCTCATTCGATGAAAATCTCTGTCCTCCGAGCGAAATTTTGAGTCTAGGAAAGAGAAAAAAAGTTGTTGGGGCCAGATCTGGTGAATACGGTGAGTGGTGAATCATTGTCGTGGTGGATTAAAACTTTATTTTTCAGCAAATGCGGTCGTTTTCCATTCCGCAATTTAAGTTGATGAACACGACTCCATGACTATCCCAAAAACAGTCGTCATAATTTTTCCTGCCGATGGAACAGTATTCGTCTTTTTCGGAGTTGATTCACCTTTTATAGTCTACTGCTTCGACTGCGCCTTGATTTCAGGAGCTAGCGATGTATCTAAGTTTCATCTACAGTTATTAATCGACGCCAAAACTCCGACTTGTTTCGTTTAAACTACTTCAACAGGTCTTCTTAAATGTTCATTTGAATGCGTTTTTTGTCCTGAGTGAGCAATGGCGGCAATCAATGCGCGGTTAACATTTTCATGCTCAAATATTTAGTCAATATATGACAAACACGTTATTTCGAAATGCCCACAGCCTCTGCTATATTTCTGACATTAATTCAACGGTTGTCTAGCACTATTTGGTGAACTTTTGTATTGTTATCCTTAGTGCTTACAGTTTTTGACTATCCCGAATATTCATTGTCAGCCAAGTTGGTACTAGTACGTTTAAATTGAGCTACCCAAAATTTCAAGGTGGCAAATGATGGTGCCGAGTCCCCGTAACTAACATCCATTTCGGCTTTAATTTGCATAGGCGTCTTTACAGAAACACTGACATAAATGACTCCTAAACAACAATTGAGCATCTTATAATTTTTTAAGGTCTTTCAACGCATGCGCAATTATATTACCAGAATATATTTCACGAGTAACGCCATTTTCACGTTGAAGCTGGAAACTTTTCGGACTACCCTCGTAAGTGTATGTTCCTTTACGCTTGATGTAGTCTCTCTACTATGTAAAATAAATTTTAAAGAATAATATATATGTCTCTATGTAATCCTAAATGATTTGATTTATTTCCCTTGTTCTGTAAATCTATTCCGTTTATGTAAAATTGCTTGAAAACGATATAGAATATTGCATTTGTATTTTTTTGCATTGAGCATATAACACATTCAAAAATGTTAAACAAAATTTTATAGTATTGTATATGTATTGGTTTTATCTACTCTTTCAGTATACACAAACAAATGGCTTTAGATCGATTTTTATATATCTATTCGTATTCGAAATATAAAATGTGCTTTCTGTAGTTGTAAGCTGAAAATACTGAGGGTAATCTAATATTTGAAATTATTTCCTTAATGTTCAATTTTATAAAAATTACGATGTTGATAGTTTGGGTTACATTTAGATGTAAAGGTTAGATAAGGTTTATTTGGACCTCATCGATGCTCATAACGTTATTTTATTACTAGACCTATTGTTTAACGTGGGCTTCGAACCTCGGTCACCTGTTATCAACTAGCTACGACATACAAACTCTAAGAGACATGAACACTAGGTTTGTATTTATCCCTAGTTTGTGTTTAGTTTGATGTATTTAAGCTTTAGTTTGGCTCTATTGAACCTCGCAATGGCATGATATGATGGAGTGGCGCTTCCTTGTCGAATTTTACACCCTTTCCTATCGAAATGCGATACACAACCCCGGTCTTTCCTCGGAGTGTTACCCATTCAAGTACTAACCGCAACAAGTTAGTTGCGTGATTGAACGGTTATTCAGAAAAAATATTACAAGTATTAGTAATATTTATGTCTTGTTTATTGGATTTTTTAAACCGGAAAATTAAAGTTAGCATTTTCATTATAAGTAACTATATATTTCAACAATGCAAATATAATTGTAAATATATATAAAATTATATTCGCATATGATTTGCGAATATTTGTTCTGATTATTTTTGTAGTTCAACAAATATATTTTACCAATCATTACGTAACAATATGTACGTCAGCTTATGCGGTATCTAAATCTACAAGAAAAAATGTTTTATGAAAGAATAAAATCACATTGCTCCATAAAAATGGTAAATAGTTGGGTAGTTAATTTTTACGAAAATTAATTTATAACAATGCATTCAGTTCAATTTTTTCTGCTCATCATCTGGTAACTATACCTGAGCTTAGGGGGTGTACAAAAAAAAATGGCTTATGAAAGTAAAACATAGCTTGTTCCATAAATGATAATAGGACCGTATTATGCTGTATTATTGGTCAAACTTGATGAAGGGTGGATAAAAAATATTCTCATTTTGCGAAGAAAATATTATTGTTTTAACCTGACAATACACCCGCCCATTCGCTCATCTTGAAATAGCAAAAATCGTCAGTATATGTTGTACGCGAAGTCGTGCTTTTTGGAAAGCATTAAAAAGTTGGAAAATCGTTGGTGAAATATATTGATCTGAAAGGAGACTACGTCTAAAAAGCATCCGACATTTCACTCTATCGCATACAATAAAGTTAATTAATTGATTAACCAAACTATGCTCTCTTTCCACAATTTTTTTAAATGAACTATTATGTGTATATTGGAACGTGTTTACTGAGTACCTATGGAACTTATGAAAGTCAAATATAGCTTGTTCCAAAACATACTTAATAGTTGGGTGCTCCGCTATGATTTTAATAAAATTAAGTCATTAAGTCAATTCAAATGATATAGAAACCTAATCTATATCAACAGAAAATTTTGTTACCAGTTTATTGGGATTATTTCGAAATGTGTATTTCTGTCATCCCTAAGAAGCTAAACTATTAATTCCAAAAGGAAATTCCAAAGGATGCTTTCATCTGTATACAAATAAGCAAATAATCTATAAATATGCTTTGCAACTTATTTACACAGTATACATGAATCATAATTTTAATGTGTTCTATCACAAGAATATGTTTTAAATTCCATAATTCTCACCTGAAAGCATTGGAATTTGTTTCGTGGTATATTTTATATTATTCATTTATATATTTTACCTTATAGTATTCATGTTATACAATCAGATCTATTATTTCGTTAATTGCTAAATTCCTTGTCGAATGAAATTCACCCCAGTTGGCAATAATACTTTTTAGATTACTCAATATATGCACGAGGAAACACTTCACGAATGTTGCGAATTTTAATTAAAAATGTTTTTGGTTGGGGATTTCCACTTTTAACCAATATACATAGAGGGACAATAATTATTGCACTGCGTAATAAGGATGGGAGGACGCACGGACGGTTTGCCATCTTTGAGGCCACTTTTCGAAAATATAATCCTAACGGATTCTTTTACGGAAATTTTTATAAATAATGATTCGAACATGCCATTATGTATATTTGTTATTTTTCATAGTGTTGCATGTTTATTTGTTTTCCAGTAGTCAGAAGAGTTTGAATTGAATGAGTTTGTAAATGTAAATTCGGCCTAATAACAATACGATATTTCGATTATTTAATGCTTATTTATTACCTACTTCCCATGCATAAAACCCCCATACCGTAATTCTAGCAGTCATAGATGTATGGCGTTCTCATACAAAAGTTAATTGTCAACTTTCACCTCGAGCTACTAGAGTTCCATCCCGACTTTCATTCGGTTCTAACTTGGTACTATTCAAAACACGTATTTTATGGTGACTTGTAATTACAAGTACCCAATAAAGATAAACGCGAATTCTCATTACAGGAAAATGTAGATAACAACCATTCTCGAAGCAGTCACCTGTAGCTGCAACAAAAACATCACGCACTAGCCGGTTATTTTTATGACGATTTTGTATAGCAGGAAATTTAAGATACCATTGAACACGTCCATGGATACTTCCAGAATGACCAACATCTCGTTCTAATCACCATGGCCGTTCAACCATCTTATTTATATCGTGATAATAAAGCAACAATATCAAGTTGTCTCGCTATTTTACTAATTTAAACCTGCT
Source organism: Cosmopolites sordidus (assembly GCA_031761425.1). Classification (NCBI taxonomy): domain Eukaryota; kingdom Metazoa; phylum Arthropoda; class Insecta; order Coleoptera; family Curculionidae; genus Cosmopolites; species Cosmopolites sordidus. Next base: position 431,294 of record JARFXV010001686.1, on the reverse strand, counting down.
TCTTTCATATCAATAACTCATCCCTTTCAAACTTGGATAATTGCCTGAAGCCACGCCGTGTATCAACTCATTGCAATTTTACACTTTCTACATAATTGCAAGAATACTGTTTAGCTTAGTAGAATACGAAAAATACCTCAAAGCAAGATAAAAACAAAATTTTTAAATACCTTACTTTGCTACATATTTTCAGTGGCATACAGAAACATAAAGGTAAATAAGAGTGTATCAGTTTTTTAGCTGAAAGTATGCTAGACGATAAGTAATTTTATAGTTGTCAAAATTATCCTTTTATACTTCCCCATTATATTTAGCAATGCTAAAAGATCGAAATTCTAGTCCCAACTAGAGGTCAGATTTTAAATCTCTTAAGGGGTTACCTTTGCCCTTGGAAAAATAGGTATACATTTTTTTTTTTTTTTTGACGCAGTTATTAAATATATATAATAATTTTTGTTTTACATGTATACATAGTAATTTTATGAATAATCTGAAATCATAACGAATACAAAAAAATTATGGAGATATGAGCCATCAAGTAGGTCCCTATTTTGAAAATCCTTGCTGATGGTGTAATTATTATTTTTCTTATTTAGAAAAGTAATAGCTAGAAATGTTTTGTAGAAATGATAGCTGTTTGAAATTTTGAGTTTAAAACATTTATAACTTATGAATGTGGCACCCAATCAAAAAAATCCTTTGCTTCGTCTTAGATAATGTTATAAAAAATATGTGTGACTAAAGAGGTCTGGAAATTGAAAAGAGCTGTTCAAAAGGAATCGGAGGACATTGCGGCAATAAGACCAATAAGTCGAAAATTTTAACAAAATCGGTAAAGTAGATCGTGAGATATCTTGTACATCAGTTTGAAACAAGTAGTTTCGAAAAAAAAAACGCAAAAGAAAAAACAGTACCGCATCGGCGTCTTAACCCAAATAGTTTTTATACATGAGGTCTTATTGCCGCGATGTCCTCCGATTCCTTATGAACAGCTCTGTTCAATTTCTGGGCCTCTTTAGTCTCCTGTTGGGCTCTCATGTTGGCTATAGATATTCGTTGAGAATCCATGTTCTCGGCAAATTGCAACACGCTTGGACCAATTACAAGGTTTAATAATTGCATCATTTCTAATATACTAGTATATCTATCATTAAATATACTAGCTGCAATATATGATGCAAATTCAACAATTTTTGCATCACTGTAATGCACTTTTGGAGCCATAGACCAAATTACATCGTTTAGACTTCTCCTAATGAATTATATAGATTCCCTAAGGAATTATTGTTATAAAGGACTGACTAAAAGGACAATACCCTTTGTCAAGGTTTTGACCGCTCGAGCCGGTCCGATCGAGTCTCGAGCCGACTCTCAGCCGCGCTCACTTCTAATTGCTATAACTTAGGAAATAATTTGAATTTTGAAATGGTTAAATGTTTATAATATTTTTAAAATTATAAACAATTTATCTAACAATTTTTTTTTTTTTAAGTCTCAATGTGGTCCACTTAAAAGATATGCTTGTGCACTGAAGTTGACATTTGATTGTTGACATCATCATCATCATCATCATCAACCCATATCAATCCACTGCAGAATCAAGGCCTCTTCAGCATGCTTCTAAATGTCGCGGTCCTGAGCTTTCCTTTGCCATTCGGGTCCAATATACTTAATAATATCATCAGTCCATCGTGTTTTTGGTCTTCTCCGTGTACGTTTGCGATCGAGCGGTATCCAGTCCAAGACCGCCCTGGTCTACTTTTCGTCCCATCGCCTCGCTACATGGTGCGCCCACTTCCATTTCAATTGCTTTATTCCTCCAATGATGTTATTCACTTCCGTTTGCTCTCTGATCCATGTGCAGGTCTTTCTATCCCGTCTTGTAATGCCAAGCATACATCTTTCCATTCCCCTCTGTGCTACTCGAAGTTTTTGAACTGACTGTGATGTGAGTGTCCAGGTCTCACTTCCGTATATCATAGCGGGCAGGACACACTGATCAATAACTTTTTTTTCAGACAAAGTGGTAGTTTGCTCTTAAACAGCATGCTGAGCCTGCCAAATGCCTGCCAGCCTCACTTAACGCGTCGTTGCACCTCCCGGACGGCGTCCTTTTCCATTGAAACCTTTTGCCCAAGATATGTATAGTAATCCACAACTTCCAAATCCGTTCCTAAAATAGAAATCCTTTTGTCCTCAGCAAATTTATTGGACATGACTTGACTCTTCTTCTGGTTTATTTTCAAGCCAAATGTTTCCCCAGCCCTTTGCAATTCTTGTACGTGTCTTTGCAGCTCATCTGGATCTTGTGAAAGAAGAACGATATCATCTGCGAATCTAAGATGATTCAAGTAGGCACCATTAATCCTTATTCCATCTTGTTCCCAATCCAGCTTACGGAACACTTCTTCCAGGCAGGCTGAGAAAAGAGGCGATATTGCGTCCCCCTGCCGTACGCCCCGCTCTATATTTATTCCTACCTCAAGATCGTTAAGGTCGATAAATGATAAATCACAATCGATAAATGCCAAGTATAGTGGCATAGTGTATTCATTGTGTTTTTCTATGACCTGCTGTAGAACCTGGATATGATCCAATGTACTGAATCCACTTCTGAATCCCACTTGCTCTCTTGGTTGTGCGTTATTAAGTTTTCTTAGTATTCTTTTGGATATTATCTTGGTGAAAACTTTGTACACCACTGATAGGAGGTTTATATATATATAAATATATATATATATATATATATATGTATATATATATATATATATATATATATATATATATATATATATATATATATATACATACATACATATATATATTTATATATATATATATATATATATATATATATATATATATATATATATATATATATATATATATATATATATATAATGCTGGAAATCTAGTCAACACATTAGACAAAAATAGTTTTGTTTTGGATATATATATGCACCAACATCTCCATATTTGATTCGACACCTTGACACCTTCTTACCTTGACCGTTCCTAGTACCCGATGCTACCAAGCACCAACGAGAAATGTGTCAATAATGAGTACGTAGTTAGCTTATACCTTTTAACAGCCATAATTTGTTACAATTCACAACTGGGCATTTCAACTCAATCTGCATATCAAAGTACGAGCTTTACACAAAAACATTTTAATAGTTATAAGATATATACTCATTTACATAAAATGCCGCAGAAGGATTCAGATAGTAATGAAGTAGATAACAGATATTTGGTGTTAAATCAATTTTTCATACACTTTGGGACCTAAAACCAAAAGATGTATTAACATGTTTATACAATATGTTATATCTTAACAAAAAAAAGGGAAAAGCAGATAGAGTGAGAAAATATGTTTTCTTTCACTTATTAAGTCAGCTTAATTTTTAATACCATTACCCGTGGAAAATATCCGATAGTTAAGTAATACGCTTCGAAGTATATTATTTGCTTATTAGTGTCTGTTCTCTAGTATATGATCTATCTCTATTGTATTATGTGTGCGTTCAAATTTCAAAGGAAAATGTTATATTTCCTAGTAATCCCTAGTGATCTAATATATCCCGAATATATTCCGTATATATAGAATTATTATATTTGTAAAAAACTGAATAGGGCACTAAATTTTGCATAGGGTTAGAGATTTTTTTCTGATGAGTTTCTTTTTTTCTGCTAATCTAGTAGACAATTGATAACTGTATATTTTTTATGGCGATATTTCAAAAACCAACGAAATAGAAAACAATGGAATAGCGCATGGATTTTGAAAAACGCCTAGTCTTTGTTGACGTCCATAAACCTGGGGTCAGAAACTTAGATTAAATACCAGGTGAGGTATAAATATACTTCAATACTTTTAACGTTTGTTATTACAGTAGAACTGAAAATAAATATAATTTTAATAGTAATAAATAACATATTTATATAAAACTATTGTCAACAATAGTATTTACATAAACACAAAAACCTACCAGAAAATATACAGTAAGGAGCCAAAGGTGTTAATGAATGTAAGTGAATCAAATCAAAAATAATTAGTCAAATTAGTGCTAACTTTCATAGTGGACCTGGTTGGGTTAGGTTAGGTATTTTTTCCTATATCTAAATAATTAGGTATACTAATAAGTTCATTAATCAACCACATTAGCTATATATCTTCATTAGATTCAGACGAGGAACTTTCATTTGCGTTTATTATTATAGGCTCAACTTCAACATTGACTATATGTTGTTCTCAGATAATCCAGGATTCGATAAACTCGGATTCAATTAATTTCTCTGTATGTGCTACAGACTTTTCCCACACTTCTTCATTACACTATTCCAATGATTTTTTCCATATATTTTGAAGTTTTTCATCATTAAATCCATCCCTACCAATATATTTAATACAGTATGTCTTCGCACTAACCCAAATTAATTATGTGTTAGTGATAATTCTAGTTTGTAGTAGTGATAATTCTAGTTTTGTGAGTTTTTCATCACATTTAATATTATTGGCGTTTAACCAAGCAGTTATTTTAGCCTTTGTTGAGGAACTGCAGGGCTGTTTTTCTTAAAGTACACTATGATATGGTGCATTATCCATTATTGTTAAGGATTCTAAATTCTAACCTCTTCTATATTTGGGATTACCTGTGTCGTCATCTATTTAGTAAATATGGTTTGTTCATTTCACCATGGTAATCGGACGTCAAAGATTTCGAGGCGAACACTAAACTTGCACCCTGAACAAATCCTTTCAAAGAGTCGGCATGAATTACTATAAAACGCTTCTCATCATATTCTTCTGATTTACCGACACTTTTAACACTACTGTTTTGCCAATAATCTATTTTGTTTCCCTTTGAATAAATCCAAGTCCCATCTGACAATATAATTTGGCATCGAGAATGTACTGTTACGATAGGTCCATATATTTGTGTCACCAACTGTGACTCTTTGGGAACCAGTAACCAGTGAGACCACACACGAGAATCACTAAAGAGGTGACAACAGGCCGAATAAAGACTGCGACTAAAGAGAGAGATTATCTTGTTGCCCTTTTCTCTTTTAATACATCTTCAAGAGGTGTAGACAGCTAAAAATATCCGACAATTAAAATACCCAAATCGTACAGCCGCCGCCAAAAACCTATTTTCGCCAGAATAATTAAACATTTGGATCAAAACACAAGATATATTAAACTCTTCGCCAACCATATAAATTACAGTTTGATTAAATATTCACTTTTGATATTCCAAAATTCTAAACAGAACTTTATTAATTAACTGATTTTGATTCAGTATCAATATCTGTTTTCCCCAACATTGTAGAACGACGGCAATTTTTGGATTGAAATACAAATTTGCATTTAAAATATTTTTTTTGATTATTCACAGTCATAATAGATAATCCATTTGAGAGAACAAATAACAAAACGGTTTGTTTCAGCGGGTATTAAAATTTGCTATTATTTTTGATATCATTATTCGAATGGATTGCTATTTTTCCAATAATTGAGTATTGTGCGTTTGTGAATCTAACAAGCTTAATAGCTTTCTTTTGGTATCCTAAACCTCAAAGGATAACTGTACACTGTACATCTTGAATAATCCGATTTATTCCAGGGTTGTCCTACAGTCGTTTAAAATAAAGCTAGAGCCTGAAAAAACTTTTTTTTAATATTAGAAAACGGTTATGTTTACAACTGTTAAACATACTTTTCTAAAGACGATATAAGATGTGAAATAAACCATTTCTCAGAAAATAGTTTAATCTCCATTACCCAATACGATACTGCCTCTAACTTTCTTCGGTATATACGAAAATGTTTTTTAATATGAGAATGGGGTTAACTTGCTTCTTAAGACAAGATTTTCAGCAGTATATTTTGTGATTCTCATTTTATTTCACGAATAAATTTACATGTGAACTATTAAAATATTAATATATGAAAAGTTCTACATTACATTTACATTTGGATGGTCTTTAAGGAGCTAGAACTTTGTGCTGTGCTCTAGTTGGTAGGACGGTGTCCCGACAGCGAATGAGATCGCCGTCGATGAGTTGTAAATGGGGCAGGGCTTGGTTCCCGCTACGGAGTGGGGAGGACGGCGAGGTTGTTTTTATCTAGGAGGTCGTCGTAGGAATTTTGACGTGGGGCTTCTGATGGGCGTTACTTTTTGGTGTGTGGTTAAGGTGTAGTTTTTTGAAGGAATTCCTTCAGGCCTGCGGTGAGGCTGGCCATGGCTTGCTGAAGGTACTGGGCGACGGCTTCGTCGAGGTTGATGATGGAATCGACTTTGCGGCGGTTACTGCGGCAAAGGACTTGTCCGGGGTCGTGGTGGCTGCTGGTGGTTTACTGGCGGCGGTGGTTTTTGGCTTCGGTGGTCGGTTCTTTGGGTTCACTGGACAACCGACGAAGGTGGCGACGTGGTCGCCTTCACAGTTTATACAAAATGGTGTATCGTCTTTGGACTTTGGGCATGCTGCTGCTTTGTGGTCCTGGACACATCTACGGCATTTTGGGTGCACGAAGCAGTTCGTTGCCGAGTGACCGAATTGTAAACAGTTTCAGCACTGGGCAAACGTTCTGTTGAACTTCTGCGCCTCGACGGAGATGGCGAGGTCGCAGACGTGGGTAATGTTATATATGTCCTTCTGCGTTCTGGGCAGAAGAACTATTATTAGCGGCATTATCCTGCCGTTCGAACGGTTAATACAGGTAAGGTTTCGGAGGGTTCGAAACCTTAGCGTTTCAAGTAGGCGATGATGTCTTCTGTGTTGATGTTGGGATCAACGCCGCGGATGATGACGTTGAGTTCTCTGTCGCTGGACAGAAAGTGGGTGTGTTACGGGATTTTGTTGGCGTGGAGGTACCGCGTGATGTTGCAGTGGTTTTCAGCCGATCTTGGGAAGAATTGGATGCCTAGTCGCACTGACTTGGCACCGTGATACCCCACTGCTTGGCTTGGAAGATTTTGGATAGTTCATTCCAGCGTTTGGGGTCCCTCAGCACGACTGGAGTCTTCTTGAACGGCTGCATTTTGGTTGGTGGTTTTGCGGTAGACGGGCTGGTGTTCACCGGGGTTGAAGGTTTGGCGTTTTCGGCGACTTTTTGGAAATGGTGCAGCACGCCCGGGTTTGTGGGTGCCGGGACGTTAAGCGGTTGGACTGGTTCCGGGAGGTTTGGGAATTCATCCGCTTCGTCTAACGACGACGGAGTGGTGGTTTTCCTTTTGTTAAGGGACGGAGCAGGCTTGGAGGACGCTGCTTTCTTTGGGGCGGCGGACGGATTGGGGCTGGGTTCAGCGGTTTTTTTGATTTTGTTGAGGTCGAATAGCTGAGCCGAGATTTTGGCTTCCAGCTCTCCGACGCGGATTTTCAGTGACGAATTTTCTTTTTCTAACGCGATTGTCCGGGTTTTAAGCTGTGCGTTTTCGTTGCTGAGTCGCTCCAACATTTCGTCACAGGTTTGGGCGGTTTGGTCCGCTATGTTGCGGACTTGGGCACGTAGATCATTGTTTTGTTCTTTTAGGACCTGACATTGTTGAAGAACTTCCGTCAGAGTGGGATGAATACCCTTTCGGAATGTCTCTGGCGGATTGTCGAAGTCGAAATCGGGGTCCGACTCGGGGTCGAACTCCATGGCGCCGGCCTGTCGGACGGGCCAGATGAGTTCGGCGCGTGTCTAGACACGAGTCCAGTGGGCCTGTCTGGAATAGGACGAGTCGGGTCGGACCGTAACTACTAGCGATCGCGGTAGGTAGAGACGGAGCAGAAGATAATACTTCAATCGAGGATCGAGAGAGGACTACACAAACGACAACGACGACAAAAGTTCTACAGTACTGTCAAGTATTACTTAATGCTCAGGTTAGGTTAGGTATCGCCCCTAGTGGGCACTGGAACCTTGCATGGGGGCGGTGTCCAGAAACAAATGAGAGGTGTTAAGACAGTCAAGGGGCACGGCTATGGTGTACCTACCTATTAAGGAAATTAATAAATAAAATACTTGAAAATATATTCTGTTCTTATTAATAAATATTTTATCGACCTATCTAAAATGTTTATCTTATTGTTATCGCGTAATATACATTAAAACATTTAAATTAGCATTAGGTATACGTATACCAAATTCGATTTAATATTGTCAGTGACAAGTCTTTGCAATTTGGGTAAGCAAAGAAGCGATTCACGCAATCAAACATGTTTTGACAAAAATATGGGACCTTGTAATAACTTGTTTACAGAGCAAGTGCACCGGCATAGCAAACAAGCAAAGACATACAAGTTGATGCGTGCACGAAATTAAATATATAAAAAGCAGGGATAACTCTAGGAATGTCTTATTATTTATATGTATATTACAGCCATTATTTTTATAACTATGAAATCTGTTGAAAAGAAGGGGGTATTCTGGTCTGGACGGCCAAATTTTAGGTGTTTTTCCAGGCGTAATAAATAAAAAACATTTTTTCTATCGGTTTTTTTTATTAATTTTTTTATTAACATTTGAAAAATATAAAAAAGTAAAAAAAAGTCAAAATTTAAAAAAGTACAAGCTGGCAAAGTAGGGATTCAGAAAAAAAGCTGCCTCCTGGTTGACATTATTCCGACCCCCTCTGTGATCTGAAACACAAAATTTTAGTTAATTCTTAAAAAGCAGGCATGTCATTTTTGTTTGACGAGAGTGATTTTAAAAAAAATGCCAAAATGGCGTCCAAGTAAAAAAAAAATTCCGCTCGTTTTTTCATTTTTGGGAATTTTTTAAAAATGGTAAAAAAATCAATAAAGCTCTCGTTAAATGATTTTTGAAGATATTAAGAAGTTCTGTACAAAATTTTGCAATCAGTCCACTAGAGATATCACGTTAACCGTTTCAAAAAACATTGTTTTGAGATAAATGAGTTTAAAGTTTGAAGTCTCGTTTCGGGCAGTCTGAGTCATTTAATGGTGTTATACCTTTTTTTTTTTAATCAGCGATCCCTTCTTCATACATACGGACGATTTTATGGGGGAACACGACCGCCGGTAGACGGAGAATTTCTACCGTATATTGTTCGATCCGCTCCGACGCCATACCGGTTTAGATGCCGCTTCACTAAAATATCCATATCTCCGAAAATAATTTGAATTTCGAAAAATCCTTTTAAGGACATATTTTTAAAGGTTTAAGATTTGAAAATATCCTAACAAAAAAGATGTTTTCAAAATTCTAGACTAGAATTTATTAAATCCGTGCCAAATTTTGTATTTCAAAATGTCTTAGTCTAAGAAATGCCGGCAGTATAGTATTGAGTATTTATAATACTGGTTTATGCGCTATTCTACGAACCAGTCATTAGCTATGTGTTTAACTAACTAAAAAGTTTTTTCAAATGAAGCCATGAAGCTTTCTGGGCTATAAGAGCATTTTAATAAAATGCACTGTGATAGCCTTTTCGCGTCGCCTTCTAAACAATAAAATGATGATCTACTTAACATAATATTTCCTTTTTAATAGCAAAGTCGGGAAAACCACACACAAGGCGAGGCGAGGAATAAATCTTACCGTCAGTCAAAGAGATAATAAAAAATGTAATAATAAAAACATCATAAAACACCGTCAGATATCATCAGGAAAATTCCTCTGAGTAATAATTCAATGCAAAGAAGAATAGTCGACATGGCTAAAGACCTTGAAATATCATTATGCGATTACTTAACGACTTGCAAATTTTCTATTTAAATCGATGAATCAACTCTACCAAATAACGAAGCACTACACTTATCATACCTTCGATTCATAAAAGAAGTAATAGTAATACCTGTATACGTCGCTGGATTACGTTATTAGAGCAGTCAATAAGATTAGAAGCAATTCATTGCGCGATAGATTATTTGACCAACGTGTTTATTATTAATTTTGTAATAAATAATTATTTACTACATTTGATGGTATTTTTAATTAATTTATACTTTGTGATTTTTAAAAGATAGATAGACAAATAAAATGGGCATAGATAATGTGCAACAATATTTTAATATTTGGTATAACTAACTATTATGGAAGAGGGAGCGTTGGAATTTGTTTTTATTGTAAAGGGGGCGATGGTGCAGAAAAAGTTGGATACTTCTGATCTAATGTATTTAATTATTTTTTCATTACAGATGTCTTAAATTCAAGGTTTATTATAAAGATATTTGACTTTCTGCCTTGTGAAGTTTTTCGACCTGTTTAGTGTAGTGTACACCTGTAGTGTAAAATTGTCTTTTAAATATCTTTCTATTTTTAGTTCTAAGTGTCTGTTTCACTTTAGTTTTGGGGTTTCTCATTTTCCAGAATTGTTTAGATAGTGTCGCAATTGGCATTTGTCCGAATCATCTCAGCGCATTTGCGCCTATTCTTTTTTACAAATGTCTCACATTTAATATATCTTAGTTTTACATTTATTTTAGCATTCCAATAAATGCCACAAAACCATAAATTATCAATTAAATGATATTATAAACATGTGGTAAGAAACAAATTTAATTAACGGATTTTGGGTGTTTATTCAGTTCCACCGTAACAAAAAGAAATTCGAGTACAAATTACTCAACTATGTTTTGAACACCGTAATCAGACTAAAATCATTTTGCAAGTGTAGGATAGGACATTTATCCACCACCATACATCCGAATTGAAATATCAATAAAAAATAATGGGTGAAAGCTGGTCGAAGTACACAAAAAAAGGCAAAAATGGTTTCAGCGATAAGGAATTCTATACCGTCAGTTTTATGTAATGAAAATAGTATTTAGATACTTAACTTTCTTGAAAAATTAAGACGATAGCCGGAGTATACTATATCAGCTTTTCTCTTAAAAGAGAAGACCCAAACGCGTTGAGTTTTATAAAAGTATGCAATATTCATGAAAATGTAAAGAATGGACTTCGGCAATAAAATTATTTTTTAAAACCTCTTCCGCAAAATTTTCAATTTAATATTGATGCCTGTCTCGACAAAAACTGTTTTTCTCGACTCGCCTGTTTTTGTTAAATTACTATGTCTGTTTCGCTAATGACGTTGTTCAATACTCTATTAAACAGAACTGGTGCCGGCTCATCCCCCTGTCCCATCACTAATCTCACTTTTTCCCGTATTGTGTTGCCGGATTTTACTTCAGCCATGAAATTGATTATCGCCATCTGGGTAAATAAAATCCCATTTTCTTCATGGTCTCGCATACTACTGCTCTTCATATGCTATGGTAAGCATGTCTAAAATCTATAAATATCTGGAATAAAGGAGCATCAAATTCTGTTGTTTCTCCATTATTTGACGAAACTCCACCTGATATTCGCCCCTTCTTTCTTTGATATATGGTACTATCTTCCGCCTTGCTATGTTTGTTAGAACTTTATTAGTTGTGCACAGCAAATATATACCACGATAATTTTCGCATTTTAATTGATCTCCTTTCTTAAGAATCATATTACATATTACCACCTACTGCCACTCTGTCCTCAGGCATCTGCTCATTATTTCAGATGTCAACTATTAATTTGTGAATGGCTTGAAATAATTATTTGCCTCCAATCTTCAGTAGTTTTGTAGATATGTTATCTATCTCTGGAACTTTATTACCTTTAAGTAATATTTCATTAAACTTTGAAAAGAGCCAATGGAGTATCAACAATGGTTGAGCTGCTTTTCTAAATTGTGACCTATCATTATGATCTTCTCTGGTGGTTCCATTTAACAGCGATTCAAAATATGCGTTCCATTGCCATCTAGTATACTCTCCATGTTGGTTAAAATTTCGTCATCTAATCAAGGTCTCTAGGATGAAAACTTTTTACTGCTCTAATGTTTTAGTGGAATTTTCTGGTCTTATATTTGTCGTATGCTCCTTGTATCACTTCTATTTGCGGTTTTAGAAAGTCTCGTTTTTTCTCTTGCATACACGTTTGGCGTTCCTTCTCAGTTTCTCTTTATGGTGTTCTGGGTTTTTGTATGTGCTTCCCTCGGGCAGAGTTTCTATTCTCCACCGCATTTTTATATACATCGTCGTACCATTTGCTTAATTTATTTTTACCTTCATTTCAAGTCCCAATTAACCCTCGTAATTCGCAACCCTCCGAAACTGTTTCTATTACAGATTCTATTGTTACACATCCGTCGTCCACCGACTCTGCTACTTCTGTATACGTCTCTGTATACTATATAGGTATCAGTAACTCCTGCTTTATTAATTTTTTCTGCTTTTAATGTTTCAATGTGGTATTTTTTACCTTGCTTTCCGTTTATAACACAATAAAATAATAACCTAAATTTAATAACATTTAAATACTAATAATTGAGTGATTAGTCAATTGAATTGAATAATTACTGATATTTTATATTGGATGCGAATAATATTATTATGATTATATTGCGATTATCTCACTCAACTTAACTCAAATCACGGGCGTAGCCAAGGGTGACGTTTTGGGGGTTCAAACCCCCCCCCCCCCCCCCCGAAATAAGCTAAATATTACCTAATATTATACCGAAAAAATACGAGGAGTGAAGAGAGTTAAATTATTACATTTAAATTGAATATATATCCGAACTAGTGGACGTTGCGCACAGTAACGCCATCTGTTGTCATTTCATTTCATGTAAGTATATTTTTGTTGTTTTATTTACTTAACTAACCGCCCCCCCCCCCCCCCAAACTAAATCCTGGCTACGCCCGTGACTCAAATTATATTATTATATTACAATTATCTCACTCTACTAGTACCTACCAATATCCAAAGCTACCATCATTGCAGCCACCATTCGATATACAGTGCTGAGTGTAATCATACAATCAACTGCTGGGTTCCACATCTCATGTGGAACACACAATATGTGTTGTTGTGTGTTTTACATAATATTGGGGAACCCAGCAGTTGGATGTATGATTACACTCAGCAGTGTGGTCTCATTGAATGCAGTCCAAAGAATTCTAACACTGCATATATACGCCATCGCCGAAAGGTTGACGAAAGTATGAGTTGTTAGCTATGAACCGGATCTCCCTATTCTTGACAAGAGAGCATATGTTGGTACCCCGAAGAGTCTGGAACATGAAGTGAAGAAACATATACCCTCCAATTGTGGAGATGGGTGGGGCCCGTCCCCAATCAGTAAAATGGTCATTTAACTGCCGAATAGCTGATCACAGCGCTCTCAAAATTTGACAGACTTTTTTTTTAATTGTTTAGTTTATAATATTGTTTACAAGTATATAAAAGCATACCATTCTACATCGTAATTGAAAATAAATATTTGTAATGGAATTCAAACGTAATAGTGTGACAGCTTTGTATTTGGCAGGAAAATCGCAACCTGCTATTGTTCGTGAGATATAGCTTTTACGTGTTAATAAAATGTTTGTGCATCAAACCATTAAAACTTCCAATTATACTGGTAGCATCGCAAAACGTCATGGAGGTGGTCATAAAAAATCCACAACGTCACCAGAAATGGTTCAAAACGTAAGGGCAAGAATTGAAAGGAATCCACGTCAGAGTGCAGCAAAAAGCAAAAACAACTGAACGTGTCCGACTCAAGCGTACGCCGCATACCGAAATATAAACTTAAGTTCAAGCCTTACAAGATATAAAAAGTGCAAGATTTAACACCGGCACAAAAGGCAAGGTGTCAACAAAAAAAATTGAGGGTTTGAAAACATTGAAGTTAGCGCTTCGTCTGGAATGGCAACGAATTTCACAAACTCACATTCGCGCAGCGTGCCATACATTCATAGGAAGATATGATGCCATCATTCGCGCCAAAGGTGGTCATATTGGACAGTAAGATGTTTTTCATAAAACTTAACATATTTTAAACATTGTCTAAAAATATATAATATAATAGTAAAAAATATATTCATAATCGACAAAGCTACAACATTTTTAATTGGTAACCACTTTAAGGTAAGTTTAATTGGTAAACACTTCGAGTTATCAAGGACCCTATATATATATATATATATATATATATATATATATATATATATATATATATATATATATATATTATTCACGTATGGGCCCTGGTGGACCACGCGAAGTACAGTTAGAGTCGTTTGTTGCTGTTAGCCTTCCTTTGCGCCCATACTGATTTCATTCTTTTGCTATGAGCTTTTTTCCTTTCGTCAGACCAACTTGTTCCAGTCTTTTTACATTTTTCTCTCTGGCCAACCACCCAAACGTTAACCTTGTGTCTCAAACAGCCTCTATCCTGAATTTCACTTTGTGTAATATTTGCTGATATTAGGTCATCTTTAATTGCAATAATCCATTTAATTATTTCTACCTTAGCTCTACTCTTGTTTTCATAAAATTCGACTATTTGTCTAGATAGCTTACTCGGATTCAGTCGTTTTATGTGTCCGTAAAACTTAAGTCTTCTTTTTCTCATATCGCTATGTATATCTGTGCATTGTTTCATTTTTTGGTTTAGCTTATATATATATATATATATATATATATATATATATATATATATATATATATATATATATATATATATATATATATGTAATATTTTGATATATATATAATATTACATGTATATATATATATATATATATATATATATATATATATATATATATATATATATATATATATATATATGTGTAATATTTTCACTGATTGTAGAATAATGTTTCTAAATCATTCCGGCTGTCGAACCGTTGATTCTGTTAAGAGTCACGGCGTTTCCCTAAAATCTCATTTGGCATTCTCAAGTGTTATCCGCTTCGACTGAAGAGTCCAACTGACGTGCACGGGTCGTTACGCCAGGTCTTATAGCCGGGAGGCGATTGCGCAGATTGTATCGGGTAGTTCAGGACTATTCGTGGTACTCTGCAACGTTGTCGGGCGACGGTTTATTCATTTTTCTTCCTCGCCGAGTTCCGGAAAGTTGTCTTGTGATGAGGAGATCCAAAAACTGTAGTTTCCTATCCTGTTCGACTTCCAGGGTGAACTGTATTCTGGGGTGGATTTCATTTAATTGGGTTAGGAAGTTGTTTAGAAGTTCATTTCCGTGAAGCCATATTATAAAGTTATCATCTACGTAACGTTTCTAAAGTTTAGGTTTTAAAGAAGCGCTGGCCAAAGCCTTTGTTTCGAAGTCTATTATGAACAGGTTGGCTCTAACGGGTGATAGAGATGATCCCATTGGGGCACCGTCGGTCTGCCTGCAGATTTGCTGGTTGAAGGAAAAATATGTATTCTTCAAATAGTGTTCAGAAAGATTCTCGTATGGTGGAAAGTCTTCATTCGTCGAAATTATTGTCCAGAGCCTCGTCTATGGAGATATTTGGTTATAGTGAAACTATGTCCAGGCTTGATAGTATGTCTGTATCCTCTAGTTGGAAATCTTTAATTATCCTTATCAAATGTGCTGAGTTTTGAACATAAGACTTGGAAAGTTTGACACTTGGTTGCATGATACTTGCCAGATATTTTTCCAAATTTGGTGTTGGAGAGCCGAAGTATACTAGTTTATGTATTTTGGGTAGACCGTAAAGTTTAAGACATCTGCTTGATTTTTCCCTTCGAAATATTCTTTGTGCAATGTCGAGTTCTAGTTTCCATGCGTTGATTTTGCTTTTGGTTGTTTTTTCTAGATAGGTTGTTGGATCTCTATTCACTGGTTTATATGATTTTTCTAGTAAAATGTTCGTCATCTTTTCCATATAGTCCTCGGTGTTCATTATCACTGTTTCTTTTTAAACTTTCAAGAGCTCTGATTTCAGCGTTATTAAAATTCGGTTTTGGTATTTTTCTGATCATAGTATCACGTCACATCTTGTCTGATTATTTCCGCTTCTTCATCTGGCTTGTCGTCTAGGGTTGATTCAACGTTCAAAATTATTTCTTTTATTGGTATATGTTTTGGAGCAATAACAGAAGGACTTAGTTTCGATGAACGAAGACTTTCCACCATACGTGGAGAAGCTTTCCGAATACTGCTTGAAGAATACATATTTTTCCTTCGACCATCAGATCTAAAGACAGGCGGATGGTGCCCCAATTGGATCATCTCTATCATACGTTATAGCCAACCTGTTCATGACAGACTTCGAAATAAAGGCATTGGCCAGCACTCCTTTAAAACCTAAACTTTGGAAACGCTACGTATATGATATCTTTATAATATCGCGCAAATCACGGCTTCACGGAAACGAACTTCTAAACAACTTCCTAACCCAATTAAACGAAATCCATCCCACAATACAGTTCACCCTGGAGAACAGGATAGAGAATTGCAGTTTTTGGATCTCCTCATCACAAGGCGACTTTCTAGAACCCTCGAATACACAGTGTATAGAAAACCAACTCACACCGATCAATACCTCAATGCTAAATCTCATCATCATCCTTCTCAAATCCAAGCAGTAGCGAACACCTTGATTTCCAGATCCTTCCGACTGACACCACCAGATATACGAAGCGAGAAGCTACCAAACATTTCCACAGCCCTTAGA
The DNA here is from genome assembly GCA_031761425.1 of Cosmopolites sordidus. Classification (NCBI taxonomy): domain Eukaryota; kingdom Metazoa; phylum Arthropoda; class Insecta; order Coleoptera; family Curculionidae; genus Cosmopolites; species Cosmopolites sordidus. The sequence goes on along the minus strand of JARFXV010001686.1, from coordinate 414,797 downwards.
CAAAATGGATATTCAGAAAATGGTATTAGGAAGGCCATTCACCGTCAGGAAACCCAAACACGAAGAACAATAGAGGATCATGAACCAAATGCACTAAAGGTCCTGCTGCCATACGTAAAAGGAATCACTGATAGGGTAGGCAGACTACTAAGGAAACATAAGATCAGAACAACCTATAAGCCCCACAAAACTGTCGCAAACATCCTAAAAAACCCCAAGGACAAACTTAGGCTGGAAAATCATGGGGTATATAGCATATCTTCTTCCGACTGCAACAGAACATACATACGACAAACAAACAGACGAATCTCGGACAGATCTCGGAATCTTGGAAACAGACGAATAAAAACAACGTAAAAAACAAACTACTTCCGCTCTGTTCCAGCACCATCTACAAACAGGACATAAAATCAGTTTTGAAGGAGCCGAAGAAATAGCGAATATTGAAAACTACAAGGTCCGAACAATCAGAGAAGCCCTGGAAATATAAGAATGGAGTGAGCTAAATACGCGAAATGACGATATTGAAAACTACAAGGTCCGAACAATCAGAGAAGCCCTGGAAATATAAGAAAGGAGTGAGCTAAATACGCGAAACGACGCTCGCAACATTCCAAAAGTATGGAAATCCCTTCCGAAAAAAGAAGAAACGCGGCAACATGGCGGCGAGGAAGAAAAATTAATAAGCGGACACCCGACAGCTTTGCCGAGCGTCGCAAGTAGTACCCTGATACAAATCTGCGCAATCGCCGGCAGGCTATAACACTTGCCAGAGAATGCCAAATGAGATTGTGGTGACACTTCGTGACTCTTCACAGAATCAACGGATCGACACCCAGAATTACTTAGAAATATATATATATATATATATATATATATATATATATATATATATATATATATATATATATATATATATATATATATATATTATAAAGGATTATAATATACTTATAAATACTTATAAAGAAAGCTTATATTATTTCCATTTCCAGTATTTCAACTTTTTTTAAATAATTTAAATAACTCTGTTTTGTAATTAATTTTGATAAAGACAAGCCGACATAGTTTATAACAAAGCTTCATTAAATGAAATATAATTGGTCGCACATCCTTAATACAAAGCTAAATTAATAAAATCCTTCGAAGTGTCGGAAACTAAGGTAATTAGGAAAACAATATTGCCGAAGGCGAACAGAAGAAAGGACAATTCCCTTCCGTTTACTTCAGCCTCATTTGTTGAGAAACGTTTGCGTTAAAAGGTTCGAAATATGGGGAAGGTAAAAAAAGCTATTTCATGTTCTTTGTGTCTGTTTGAGTAAAAATATTATGTAAAAAATGTAGCATAAAATCGCCCCTATATATATATATATATATATATATATATATATATATATATATATATATATATATATATATATATATATATATATACATATATATATATATATATATATATATATATATATATATATATATATATATATATATATATATATATATATATATATATATATATTTATAATCATTTATAACCATCACTATTGAAAATGAACTCATAGAAAATTAGCAAGAAATAACAGCAAGTGGAAGATATATAGGATTATTAAAAAGTGGTTTTAAATGATAGAAAAATATTAATGCGGTCAAATAAAACATTCATTCAGATGTTCGATATACTGCATTTCTGCGGAGCTGCGGAAAAAACCTAAATGAAAATGTTTTGAAACCATTTAATCTTTTCATATTGACACATTTAATAACTGAATTAGAAACAAGGAGCTTGGACAACAAAGTAAGATACAATACATAGGAAGATGGATAAGATAGCGACGAAGATACTGAAATACATCTGAACACATAAACAGAATGGTCGACAACAGAGTTGCAAAAAACTTGAAATTGAATAATCGAAACGCTGGGGAGAATGTTGTATATCTACGTGAGAAAAGGCATAAGAAGGATAAAACAGGCAGTGTTTTATCCTTCCTATATATGATCATCCGTATTAGAAAGAAAATATAAGAAGAAGAAGAAGAAAAAGAAGAATTATTAAGTGAAGAACATATTGTCGATAAATATAAGATGACGACGTAAGTAGAAGCTCGGATTAGTTTATAGTATTTTGATTAAGTCGAAACCACCCGGTAATAGGAGAGCCACAGAAAGTAATATTAAATAATTTAGAAAATATTATAGTGAGTAATAGTAAAAAACAAAGTAGATATGGATGCCATTAGTTTCCTTTATTTATGCACTATGCATTCCAACATGTACTACCAAATAACAAAACTCTTAATAACGAAATTCAGATTGCTCTTCGGTCAAATATAAATCATCTTAAAATATAAATCATCGATCTTCTCAGATATAAATCATCGATTACAGTACAAAACTGGTTGTCAAAAATGGATGTGCGATACAAAACTACCCGTCTTGCATCCAACATTCGAATCGCGCAAAATAAAAGCCGGTAACAATTAAATAGCCTCTATTTTCAACGCTTTTTGACTGCTAATTACTTATTTTTACATCGCACTTGACTTTTCCCCGAAGACTTCTTCTTCCTTTTTTTAACAAGGCGACAATATCCGCCTTCGGAAAATTTCAATATAAAGCCAGATTTGACTAAGAAGAAGATAATTATTCTAAACTAAATGGGTTCTAACACTGGTCCTTCATTGCTTGATTTTCCATACTAAATAATTATATAATTATATAAAGACGGCAGCTGAATATACAACCAATAAGAACGAGGTTAGAAAACAACGTAACAAGCAGGATTTTTGAACTCTCAAGTAAGTCACCAATCCTTTAATCTTTCCTTCTTGTTCCCAATAGTTTTGCGACTTAAAACTATCAAACATGGTATACAGGGGCAGTACAAGTCAAATTACTCAAGTTGAAGGCTTAAAAGAGCTTATAATTAAACTTATTAGAGCCTATTATTATTTTGTTAAACTTTAGAAGTCATAATGTTGTCTTTACAGCAGATATCGAAAAAATGTATAGGCAAGTAAAGGTGAGGCATCAAGATACAAATTTCCAAAGGATTGTATGGCGACCTTGTCCCAGTCTTCCTTTGAAACATTATCGACTATTAACGGTTACTTACGGAATGAAACCTGCAGGATTCTTAACTGTACGATGTTTAAATCAAGCGGCAATGGAAAATGCAAACGTATATCCACATGCTTCTAATATAATGCTCAATGATTTTATATTGACGACTTAATTACAAGAGAAGACTCACTATAATCCGCAATTGAATTAAGAGAACAAATATGTTCTATTTTAAAGGAATCGGGATTTTTATTAAGAAAATTTTACTCTAACAGGAAGCAGGTTATTGAAAATGCAGATTGTGGATGTGCTATAGAAATTAATATGTCAGAAGATAAAACATGTAAAACATTAGGTTTATATTGGAATCACGAAGAAGATTATTTTAAATTTAACGATAATTTAAAACAAGTATTATCGATAACTAAGCGTCAGATTTTGTCAACGATTTCTGAAATCTTCGATTCTCTGGGTTTTTTAGGTCCAGTTATAATTAAGGCCAAATTAATCATACAAAATTTATGGCAGCTTAATGTTTCATGGGATGAATATATTCCTAATGATTTATACACTAGTTGGGTCACATTTTTTATAGACTTACATTATGTAAACAAGCTTAAAATACCGCGTCAAATTGCAATGAATAATCAAAAAAATGTCGAATTGCACGGATTTTGTGATGCCTCAATGATAGCTTACGGTCCTTGTATATATGCTGTGGTTAAAACTGACACTAATGAATATATCTCAAGATTATTATGTTCTAAAAATCGCGTAGCCCCGTTGAAAACGATAATACTACCCAGACTTGAGTTATGTGGTGCTTTACTATTGGCACAACTTATGACAAAATGCGAAGCAGCCTTAAGGTCAAATATACCAAATAAAACATATTGGTGTGATTCTACTATTGTTTTGGCTTGGATACCAGGATAACCTAATTCCTGGAAAACCTTTGTAACTAATCGCGTTGGTGAAATACATCAGTTATCGGACAAACGACGTTAGCGATATGTAAACTCTGTTACGATATGTAAACAAAATCCAACGGATATTTCGTCTAGAGGCACAAATCCTCAACAACTTCAAGATTACGAGCCTTGGTGGTTTGGACCCAAATTTTTATTACAGGATTTAGATTTTTGGCCAAAGTTTCCAGGATCTGAATCCATTGAGGTACCTAAAAAATGTAAGGTGACTAATTTAACCCTTTCTACTCAATTATAAAAGGATCAAACGTCTTTTGATAATTTTTCATGCTATTTTACTCTTATTGGAAGTTTTGCATATGTCCTACGTTTTATTCACAATATAAAGAAACAAAGAAACATCGTTTAACAGGCAGGTTAACAAATCAAGAAATTGAGAATTCATTAAGAACTTTAATAAAAATGATTCAATTTCAATAATTTCTTGGTGACATTAACAATTTATACCATAATAATCAAGTCCAAAAACAGAGCAAATTGTATATTCTTTCACCATTTGTTGATGAAAACGGATTGCTAAGAGTGGGTGGAGATTAAGTTACGCAAATTTAACACCAGATAAACGACATCCAATATTATTGCCCGGAAATTATAAGTTACCTTATTTAATTTTTGAATTTGAACACAAACGTAATTATCATGCTGGTATTCAAGGTACTTTAGCTTCGGTAAGGCAAAAATACTGGCCCATAAGCGCAAGGAGTGCAGTAAGACGAGTTGTTCATAAATGTATTATTTGTTTCAAATCAAAACCAACTTTTAACACGCCTATAATGGGAAACTTACCTGCAGAACGAACACGTGCATTTATTAATGTTGAGTGCATTAATATGTGTTGATGCAGGGCCTGTTATGATTAAAGATGGAAGGCTACGAAATCGAAAGTTAATAAAGACATATATTTATATTTTTATTTGTTTTGTTACTCATGCAATACATATTGAATTAGCGGGAGACTCGTTTTATATGAAAGGTTGCAACGTTTACTACATTTTTGGAAACGTTGGTCCTCCGAATACCTTATTTCCTTACAACAACGGCACAAATGGCAGCTCAACAGCCCAAACTTAGTTAAGGTGGGCGATCTAGTCTTGCTTCGAGAAGATAATCTTCCTCCTCAACAATGGAGGCTAGGGAGAATCGAGAAGCTTCATCCTGGCCAAGACAGTAGTGTGCGGGTGGTAAGTGTTCGTACCAAAACAGGTGTTTTGAAGCGTAGTGTGACGAAAATTAGTGTCTTACCAATAGAAACTGATTAAGCAGTATTAGGTGTTTAAACATTTGTATTATCATTATGTATCACAGTATATATAATTTATTTGTTATTTAAAGGCTTCGGCCTTTCAAGGACGGCGGGATGTTAAGATTTGTATTTATATATTATAGTTATTTCAATGTTGTATATATCAGAAAATAAAATAAAGACGGCAACCTCGCATCGGGGTCTGACGCGGTATGAAAGGAAGGGCAACTTAACCAAAAATAATAACGAAAACCAGGAGTCGACGTTAAGAAGTCGTCCAGTTAAGACAGCGATTCGGGATTGCCGACGAATAGTAATGGCAACTTGGTTTTTTTGAAGCAGTCCATAAGTAAATATAAAATATATTAAAAGTACTCCCAATCGCAACAGTGATTCAGTCACACTCGACTGAACACTACCAAATACCTAACGTCAAGTCTGGAGAACAGACTGTCCATTAACTTCTCACTCGAGAATTAATAGTGCTATCTTCACAGGTATTGCAATAGGTGATTGCAATTTTTTATTCTAGAAGAATTCTTCGAAGGAGATCTTCTAGAAGAACCTTGTCCATATCATGTTCGTTCCTCCCGTGGCACATAAATGTTTAAAAATAGACATGGAGGTAGTGTTTAGCACTTTGACAATATTTTGAGTGTTTCAGCTAAATGTTTTATCCATCAATAAATGCAGTTCAGCGTTTCTAATTTTTGTCGGTTGTGGAGATTCTTTTTGTCCTTCGCAGATGACTTTCACATTCTTTCTGATATGTTCGCTTAATATATGTTTCAGAATTTAAGGTTTTTAAATCAAAGTTTTCTATCAATTAAAATATATTTAAAAATACCTGCGCTTATTTGGTATGAATTAAAATATATTCAGAAATCCCTAAACCTATACCTATGTATATATTTTTTTTTTTCATTATTTTTCCATAAATAAAGCTATCTGTTTATTTTATGAATTTTATGTGTAAATTATATTACTGTAAAAACCCGTCATAATCGATTTCAGATAAAAGTAAATGAACAGTTTTCCAACTAACACGAAAAAAAAACGTAGGTAAATTTTAGTTATGGTTTTTTGGTTTACTAAAACTCCAAAGTGGAAATATCAATGCAATATCATATTTTAAGTTTTTTCTGTTGCCATCAGAAGTCATAATCATCACTAACATCAATACATGTAATACAAGTCATCACTATATAATGAACTGATTGTAGGAGTCTAATGAACCATACAAAAGACTTACTGCACTTTATTGCATATGAAAAATTGTCAGAATATTAACATAAAATCAAAAGTTTTTTAGCCATTTTTTCAAGTGCAAATTACCGTATCCTAGTCAAGATTCATATTTTTTTCTAAGTGCTTATTTAATTCTCTATACTCTGCAGTATCTCGGTTGTTTTCGTTTAAGAGTGTTCTTCTTTTCTTAAAAATATTCATTACTTTGTCACTGAGTTTTTCTTTGTTGATCTGTTGTTTTAGCTACTGCTAAACCTTCCTTAAAGATAATATTTTTTATATTTGTATTGAGTTCGTCAAAGTTATCATTTGTTAGCTCGATTTCATTATAGGAACAATTGGAAAGTTGTTGATATTTTTCTCTATTGTCTGCGTCAATTTTTTTTTTGTGTTTATATTTAGTTTGGCTCTTACCAAATGATGGTGACTCCCTGTGCTGATGTTATTGAGCACTGCCACATTTTTAACTATTGATTTCGCAGACGATAGAATGTAGTCGATCTCATTCTTGATTATTCCTGCATTTTTAATAAAAATGCAAAAATACCACATATTAACATACGAACAAGTCCCCAAAAAATGTTTCAAAACCAACTTTTTTAAAATGTCAACTTAGTATGTCTTGGATGGTATACGGCTCATTCGGACCGGTTATCAGTATTATGTTTTAACTCCTGGCATAATATCATTCAGTAACTTCTTCCATGCTATTCTCTATATAAATAGTCATATTTGTTGAAATTAAGAAAAACTCTACCAACCATATTACTATAAAACGCTGTTTGAAAAAATTCTATGGTTTTTGAAAATATTCTTTACTAAACTCTCGAAACGGTCTTCAAAAGTTTTAGGGTTTATTCGTGTCGGAAATCCATGTAATATTACTTTAATCGACAACGCTTTATCTCGCGTTTTGGTATGTTAAGTTTGCCATAGTCCATTTAAAATGTCTCCTATTAGAAAACAAACTTTAACATGGATAAAATGGTTGTCTGAGTAGAAAATTCATCATATTATTTTTAAATTGAGATAATATAAGTTTTTTTAAAATGTTCTACTTTTTAGCTCTATCTATGAAAATATTTTCTATAACACATTATGCCATAATGTGGCCATTTAAATCTTTATGTGTTGCGTTTTAAAACCATTTCTAGTATATTTTATGAAATTTGATTTGCGAAAAGTAGCTTCCTTTCTAAAAATGCCCCGTGAATTTCAAGCTGATATCATATTTAGTTTTGTTTTGACAGCCTTCAAAGGCAGGTAACATCGATATATTTACTATTATGGAAAAAATGAAATTGCGTGTGTTGATAAAACGCTACTTTTTGCCATTGCTCTATCGAAAAAAAAAGGTGAAAATGTATTATGCAGGCTCTGTTCCTTTAAATTTCATGGTTCATAAGTGGTTTACTGAGTTACTATGTGATCGAATCAGCGTGAATAACTTTGTGTTCAGGACCTCGTTAAGATGAATACTAAGAAAATCGTCAACAAAAATACTGTGTTGACGGATTTCACCGTTAGAGATTAGAGAGATTACAAGGTGCGGGAAATTGTTGAGATAATAAACGTCTCCGCAGAAATTCAAAAATACTGCATATCTTAATAACATAGAAAAAGGTCCCCACCAAATGTTACAAAACCAATTTACAGTGTGTTTAGATATTTATAAGCGCAATGTGAAGGATTTCCTGCGACGATTTGTGACTGTTTATGAAACTTGGACTCAATACTATATATCGAAAAGGGAGGATCAGTCAAGACATTGAAGGCGAAAACGCTTCTATTGGCCAGAATGTGATGGGCACTGCTTTCTAGGATTCGCATAGCATTATCTTTAACAGCTATTTGGAAAGGGGAAAACCGATCACAAAAGAGTATTAACTGGATTATTGATCATATTTCACGATGAGTTGATGAAAAGCTTTCTAATTTAGCGATGGAAATAGTGCTGTTTCACTACGATCACACATCTGATCATTAGTCGGTCGTTGTACCAGGCAATTGGCCTATTTGGGCGACTAATAAATGATCGCATCTATACCATTCTCAGGACTTTTCCCCTTCTGGCTTTTTGTTCTTTCTGAACATAAAGAAATGGCTACCTGGAGTAAAATCACATCAAAAGTAGGGATCACCGCCAAAATAGATTACTACTTTACAGAGTTCGACAAGTGGAATATTTTGGAAGGTTTAAAAAGTTGGGAAATCATTGGGCGAAGCGTATCAGACTAAAAGGAAAAGGAAATAAATCAAGGAGACTACGTCGAGAATAAATCAATGTTCGATCAAAAAAATAGTATTTAATTTAAAACGTATCTGACCTTTCACTCTACCCTCGTATAACCATATCAATATAATTGCACCATCATTGAAAAACAAACAGCTAAACTTAGGCTGTATTCTCTCAATTTTGAGTACATATCTGTTAATTTTTTAATATTATTTTTGAATTTATTTTCAATACATTTTTCATTTTTTATTTTATTTATACGATCCTCTGATATTAAACAGTTTGACGCATTATTATTTGGAATAGAGTATTTCTCTCAATCAGCCAGTATTTTCGGTTATTCATAAAATAATTTTTTCTGTCTTTCACACACAATAAAGCCCATTAGCGTTATAAAAATAAGTTTTTCTCAATTCTTAAATCAGGATTTTCCAAATAATCAGCAGTTCCTGGTTTAACATTTCATTTATTGCGCTATGCTATATTTCTAATAGGTTTATTTGAAAAAATATTGTGTGTAAAAATGTCTTTTCAACTTATTTGCGAATCCAATTTTACATATATATATATATATATATATATATATATATATATATATATATATATATATATATATATATATATATATATATATATATATATATATATATATATATATATATTCGACAAGCTAATTACCGTTTTTACAGCAACTCTGAAAACTCCTTTATAGAAGAAATTTAATTAAATTATAATTAACCAAAGATTAAGATTTTATGAACAAATTCGCTAGTGGTTTTTGGTTTAATTCTAAACTTCGATTCCTGTGTTATAAACATCGCTTTTCAGATATGTATTCCAGTCATTTGATATATCTCCTTCAGTCAAGCATTTATTAAGCAGAATTTTAAGATATTTTATAATTTTTTGCCCTGCTTCTTTAGTCAGTTGAAGTATTATGTTATCCTTTCCTGTGGCTTTGTTTCTTTTCATTTTTCTTACTGTTTCGGATATTTCTTCTGAGTTTACATTTGTTATATTTTTTTTAGTACCTTTTGGGATTGTTCTTTTTAGACGTTTTTCATTTCATAGAGTTTAACATAAAACTGCTCTACTACATTGATCATGGTTTCTTTGTCTATGGTTATTGTTTTGCTATCGTCCGTTACTCCTATAAATTTCTTCTTTTTGTTCCGCTGCCTTAGGCTTTTTAGGTTTTTGTTGCCTTTTTCCTTTATCTGTTTTCGAAGTGCTTTACTCAATTACCCATACTCTGCAGTATTTCGGTTGTTTTCGTTTAAGAGGGTTTTTCTTTTCTTAAACGCATCCATTGCCTTGTCAATGAGTTTTTTCTTTGTTGAGCTGTTTTTTTAGCTACCGCCATGCCTTCCTTAAAGATAATATTTGTTATATTTGTATTCAGTTCGTCTAAGTTATAATTTGTCAGCTCGATCTCATCATAGGAACTTCCAAGTTATTGTTGACATTTTTCTCTATTGTCTACTAGTTTGTATGCGTCAATTAGTGGTTGAATACGTGTCTTCTCTATCTTTAGAAATTTTTCCTTTTTGATGTTCATTTTATTTTGGCGATCTCGTTCTTGATTCTTCCTGCATTTTGAATAGAAATTCAAAAATACCACTTATCTTAATAACATACAAAAAAGTCCCCACAAAATGTTCCAAAACAAACTTTTTAAAACGTCAACTTAGTGAGTCTTAGAAGGTATACGACTCATACGAACCGGTTATCAATATTAACTTTTGACTCCTGGCATGATAACATTCAGTAACTTTCTCCATACTACACGCTACATAAATAATCATATGTATTCAAGTTAAGAAGAATTCTACCAACCATATTACCCTAAAGCTCAGCTTGTTTGAAAAAAAATTATATGGTCTTTAAAAATATTCTTTACTAAACTCTCGACAATTTATCGATAAAAATATTCCAACAATACGCTTGCAAAGGTCTTCAAAAGTTTCAGTGTTTATTCATGTCGGAAATCCATGTAATGCTACTGTAATCGACAGCACTTTATCTCGCGTTTTGGTATATAAAGTTTGCCATAGTCCATTTAAAATGTCTTTTATTAAAAAACAAACTTTAACATGGATAAAATGGTTATGTGAGTGGAAAATTCATCATATTATTTTTAAATTGAGATAATATAAGTTCTTTAAAAATGTTCTACTTTTTAGCTCTATCTATGATAATTTCTACGTTATGCCATAATGTGTCAATTTAAAGTTATCTTTATTTGTTGCGTTTTAAAACCATTTCTATTCTATTTTATGAAATTTGATTTGCGAAAAGTAACTTCCTTTCTAAAAATGCCCCGTAAATGTCAAGCCGATACCATATTTAGTTTTGTTTTAACAGCCTTCAAAGGCAGATAACATCTAAGGCAGAACAACATTTGCTATTATGGAAAAAATGAAATTTCTTGTGTTGATAAAACGCTACTTTTCCTATTGCGCAATCCGAAGAAAAGGTGAAAAGGTATTAGCAGGCTCCGCTCCTTTATATTTCATGGTTCATAAGTGGTCTACTGAGTTAAGATGTGATCGAATCAGCATGACTGACTTTATGTTCAGGACTACCCGATAAGGTGAATACTAAGAAAATAATCAACAAAAATATTGTGTTGACCGATTTCACCGGTGGAGGTTAGAGGGATTGCAAGGTGAGGGAGATTGTTGAGATGATAAACATCTTCGACGAATGCGTACGGATATACGGATATATAGGATGAGAAACCTATTAGCGCTTTTGGTAATTGAAGACCAAACACGGAATTGAGTGACCAATTCACAGTGGTGTTTGACATGTATAAGCACAATGTGAAGGGTTTCCTGCGATGATTTGTGACTTTTGATGAAACTTAGACTCGTTGCTATATATCGAAAAGGGAGGAACACTCAAGGCAGTGAAGAAGAAAACGCTTCGATTGGCTAGAATGTGATGGGCACTGCTTTCTAGGATTCGCAAGGCTTTATCGGCTATTTAGAAAGGAGAAAGCTGATCACAAGAGAGTATTAACGGCATTATTGATCAACTTTCACGACGAATTAATGAAAAGCATCCAAATTTATCTATGGCAATAGTGCTGTTTCACCACGATAACGCATCTAGTCATTAATCTGTCATTGTACCCAGGCTGTATTATCTCAATTTATATTGTATAATAATTAATTTATATTTATTTATATTATATAACAGATATATATATATATATATATATATATATATATATATATATATATATATATATATATATATATATATATATATATATATATATATATATATATATATAAATACATGGATAATAAATACATGGGTGATTTTAATGCAAGAATTGGAACAACAAGAACAGACGAAAATGCAACTGGCCCATATGGAACTGGTGAGCGAGACAATAGAGGTGACAGATTAGTTGATTTTGCTGAAGGACAAGAACTATATATTATGAATTCATTCTATAAGAAAAATATCAGCAGAAAATGGACATGGAAAAGTCCATCTGGGCTCACAAGCGAAATTGACTACATCATAACCAACGATAAAACAATATTTACCGATTGTACTGTCCTTAACAATTTTAATGTTGGAAGTGACCACCGAATGGTACGAGCAAGGGTTCGGATTGACTGTCGAAAAGAGCGCGAAAGAATGGTAAGATCAAAGAAGGGCAAGGTGGATTCTGGAAAACTGCTGGAGAGAGGAAGCAATTTTGAGATTGCTTTGTCAAACCGGTTTGCTGCGTTACAAGATCCAGAGGACGTGGAAATATCAGTTCAATATGAAGAAATCGCCAACAATGTACTTCAAATGGCTGCTTCAATAGCACCAGAGGAAAAATGTCTCAAACAAACAAAAATCTCCAGTGAGACCATTGATTTAATGAAGAAACGGCGAGCAATGAGAAATGCAGGCAGTCCTTTTGGCAGGGTCGAGTACACTGAGCTCTGCAAAACTATAAGAAAACGTATCAGAGAGGACACGCGCCGATTCAATATGCAGCTAGTGCAAAAAACCCTGGAAGAAAACAAAGGAATTAACAAAGCTAAACAGAAGCTGAGAAACAAAAGAACGCAAATATATGCTTTAAAGCGTGAGGATGGCACAGTGTGCAGGACGCGTACCCAAATGTTAGAGATTGTCAGAAGGTTTTATTCCCAGTTATATGAAGATCAGAGCCAGTCAGGGACAGCAATACCCACGGAAGAACAATATATAATGCCAGATATCCTAGTGGAGGAAGTAACAAATGCTATAGAATTGATGAAGAACGGCAAGGCTCCAGGAAAGGATAGTGTAACTGTCGAAATGCTAAAAGCTGGTGGTCGGACGTTACATAAAACACTGGAAAAATTATATTCAAAATGCCTCAAAGAACAAAAAGTACCGGACTTATGGAAAAATGCAGAAGTGATCCTTTTACATAAAAAAGGAGCACAGGAAGATTTAAAGAACTACCGTCCAATAAGCCTCCTATCAGTGATGTACAAAGTTTTCACTAAGATAATTTCTAAAAGAATATTAAAAAAACTGAATGACGCACAACCAAGAGAACAAGCAGGATTCAGAAGTGGATTCAGTACAATGGATCACATCCAGGTTGTACAGCAGGTCATAGAAAGGCACAACGAATACACCATGCCACTGTGCTTGACTTTTATCGACTACGAAAAAGCATTTGATTCCATCTCAAAGCATGCGATAATGGATGCACTGCTTGGCCAAGGTGTAGAGAGAGCCTATGTAAACCTATTAGGATCGATATATGATGGAGCTACAGCCACAATTCACCTTGATGATCTTGAAGTGGGAATTAATGTAGAACGAGGTGTACGGCAGGGTGACGCAATATCGCCTATTCTTTTCTCGGCTGGCCTTGAAGAAGTATTCCGTAAACTGGATTGGGAACAGGATGGTGTAAAGATCAATGGTGCAAACTTAAACCATCTTAGATTTGCAGATGATATTATTCTCATTTCACAAGACCCAGAGGAGCTGCAAAGACGCATACAAGAACTGCAAAGGGCTGGCGAACCATTTGGCTTGAAAATAAACCTGAAAAAGAGTCAGGTTATGTTCAATAACTTCGCTCAGGACAGAAGAATTTCAGTTCTAGGAAGGGATTTAGAGATTGTTGACAGCTTTATATATCTTGGGCAGAGGATTTCCATGGAGGGGAATACCGCCCGGGAGGTGGAACGGCGTGTTAAATGTGGCTGGCAGGCATTTGGTAGGCTCAACATAGTGTTTAAGAGCAGACTCCCACTTTGCCTGAAAAGAAAAGTATTCGATCAGTGCGTTCTACCCGTTATGACATACGGAAGTGAAACCTGGACACTCACATCGCAATCAATTCAAAAACTTCGGGTGGCACAGAGGGGAATGGAAAGATGTATGCTTGGCATTACAAGACGAGGCAGAAAGTCCTACGCATGGATCAGGGAACAAACAAAAGTCTGTGACATCATTGGAAGAGTAAAACAGTTGAAATGGAGATGGGCAGGCCATATAGCGAGGCGATGGGACGACAGATGAACCAAGGCAATCCTGGAGTGGATACCGCTTGATCGCAAACGTCCGCGAAGAAGACCGAAAGCACGATGGATTGATGACATCGTTAAGTATATTGGACCCGAGTGGCAGAGGAAAGCATGCTGAAGAGGCCTTCATCCTGCAGTGGATCGATGCGGGCTGATGATGATATAAATACATACATATATATAATATATATATATATATATATATATATATATATATATATATATATATATATATATATATATATATATATATATATATCTGTTAATTTTTTAATATTCTTTTTGAATATTTTAAATCGATTTTTTATTTTCTATTTTATTATTTATACGATCCTCTGAAGGAGATTAAACAATTTGACGCATCATTAGAATATAGTATTTCTTTCAATCAGCCTGTATTTTCGGTTATACATACACACAAGAAAAGCCATTAGGGTTACACAGATATGTTTTTCTCCATTCTTAAATTAGGTTTTTCAAATAACCTTTTCAATAATTTTTCGAGTTTAACATTTGAGTTATTGCTCTATGCTATATTTGTAATAGGTTTAGTTTAAAAAAATAATATATTTAAAAGTGTCTTTTCAACTTATTTGTGAATTCAATTTTACATTAAATACATATATAAACCAAGCTTTTACGGCAACCCTTTGAAAACTCCTTTATAGTAGAAATTTATTTAAATTCTAATTAATCAACGATTCAGATTGAAAACAAATTCTCTAGTGGTTTTTAGTTTAATTTTAAATTTCGATCAACTAAATATTATTTTACTGATATTTCAGCTTTTTCTGCATTTTAAACCCTTAAAAATAAATAAATGTCAATACATTGAATATGGAAATTATTCTTTAAACATACATATTATCTCGACAGAAAGCTGAAATGGTCCTATGTATTAGAAAATCATCGGTATCCTAAAAGGGATTTGCAAATGTATAAAATATTTCTCCCCGGGAGCAAGTTTTCTTTTTACCCTTTTGGGGTGACACTTAAAATATTCGACGCGTAGCTTCCCATTGAGGCAAAGTGAAAAGCCCGATATATTCAGCCGACAACGCCACTCGCTGTTTATGCAGTTATCGAAAGAGAGTCCATTTGGGAATCGCTATATTGGAGCGCTAAAGAATATATATTCTAGTCGTCTCTCACCACAAAAGAAAAGCCAAATCGATGAGAATAAAGTAATAACGGATAGATACGTATCCCTCCACGTCCATCAGAGCGGTGAGACTTGAAAAACGAAATTCGATAAAGCAAATTCGCATGACAAAGGAAAAATTTACGACGACTAAACTCCAACTGATGAATAAAATGACTATTAATTTCAGTTTTATTATTTTCATTTAGACGACTAAAGTTATTATTTATCACAAAAATACTATATTAAACTAAATGTAACAATAAATATTGAGGAAAATTGGCTTATATAGGGTGATTTGTTTAGTGCGTGCGAAATTTAAATTCAGATAAAAAAACAACAAAATTAGATGCCTTTATATTTATTTTTATACTAAAACTATTTATTTTATGTGAAATTACATTCAATAGCATTAATGTTTGGAAAAAATTTCGGACAAATGTCCGCCTCCGCTACTTTTTCTTGTCAATCCAATTTCTGACCAATTTTTCAAGCAAGTGGGGTCTTATGCCCGCAATTGTCTAAGTTATGTTAGCTTCCAAGGCGTCAATAGTTGTTGGTTTATCGGCATAGACCAAAGATTTAACATAACCCCAAAGAAATCTAAAGACGTTAAATCATATGACCTTCATGGCCAATTAACCTGTCCGTTTCTTGAAATAATTTTCTCATCGACTTATTCCCTAAATAAATTGATTGTTGGGTTGGCTGTATAATATGTGGAGCCATTGTGTTGAAACCCCATCTCGTCTAATTAATACAATTCACAATGGAAATTAAATAATCCACGTAGTCGAATAAGCCCAACTTCCTGCGAGCGGCGATGAATTGATAAATTTGGATCTTTATCAACACTGTCAGCAATAGCAGCGATATGTTCTCAACTGACAGTTTTTTGTCTTGTTTCTGTTTTAATATCGAACAACCTGAAATGAGTTCGAACTTTGTTGATATGTCGGCGAAAACATCACGAAGTTCAAATTCACGAAATGCTCTATAATTTTGGAGTACAGAACACTAATTTTGATAATAACTGTCGACAATTTACTCTGATGTTAAACGTTCCATGATGATGTGCCAGACTATTGAGATACAAATGTACATACTTGTCCGCAAACTCACACTTCATTTGACAGTGATCCCTATCGGAAGCTTGGACACTAAAAAATCACCCTTTTGAAAATCAATTGTATCAGCACTTATGTTGATGTAACATCTTCAGATCTAAAATTAGTATTATTATTAACAAAAAAAAATGATAATGACTAACTTCACCACGGTTTATTATAACACTCTGGAACTCCGTAAGGTACGGACCGAATTAGATGATTTAAATGGTTGTCCAATAAGAGTCTCAAAACTTGAAAATGATACACAACGATAACTACAAGTGACAATATTAGTAATTTTTATTTTATCTTGAAGAATATGTATTGGCATTATGTTTTAAGTATAACGTAGAATGTCCCTCTCGGATTCGTCTGGTGAAATGCATTCTGGAGACCCAATTTTCAATAATTCTTTCACACATATAAAGGGTGTCCCAAAATTTACGCAAGATTTGAATTAAACAGAAAACAGTTTTTTTTATTGTAACATAAAGTACATAGGATAGGGTTATGTATGGAATAGCACATCGGGCAAATGACTCACTCTTTTGTCGACATTTTCCATAATCATTTTGCATAAATGTAGCTGAATTTCGTTGATGCAGCTTTGAATCTCCTCCTTCAATGCACGGGTGGATGTGGACTTATTGGCATACACCTTTGACTTCAAATAACTCCGTAAAAAGAAATCTAATGATGTTAAATTACATGATCTAGGGGGGCAATTTTGGGCACAGAAACGAGAGAGTACACGACCAGGAAATGTAATTTTGGCGATTAACGAAGCCATCAAGGTGAAAATGAGCTTCATTGCTTAGGATGATTTTGCTTGCATCGCTTAGGAACTCTCTTGGCTATGCAGGTCATTAGGCTGCAGTTTTTGTATTAATTCAACTTTGTAAGCATGGAAACGCAGATATTTAGTGAATATACGCTATAGAAAGCTTCTTGAAATTTGCAATTCTTATCCTCCCCGCCGAATCGATGTTCCGGAACTTCCCTCAACACTCTCACGCACTGCTTCGATGTTATCATTTGAACGGCTTGTTATTGGACGGTCAGTATGTTTAGCCTCCTCAATTGTTCCAGTCTTCCTGAATTTTAATAACTCTCTTTACAGTTGACGATGTTACATCAATATTCCGACCATATTTCGTATGAAATTTGCGAACTGTAGCAGCCAAACACGCATTATTTTTGAAATATTGTTCAACAATGAAAACGCGTTGTTATTTCGTGTAGTGTTCCATTTTTACTACCTCTAAACTATCAGCTGTCAAACTGTTTTCCTTTTTTTTGGTTGCCAACACTTTACCGCACAAATAGCGGCAAATTCAAATCTTGCTTGAATTATAGGAAACCTTTTAGTATAGCATATTTTCATTGGTAGTCTGAATATTTCATTTAAGGTCAAGTATTGTTCGGGATTTACTTCTGTAAATTAGAGATTTAACATAGCCTCACAAAAAAGCCAAGGAATGAGATCGCATGATCTTGGTGGCCATTTGATATTACCATTACGCAAAATAACTTTTCTTGCAATAAATCGATTGTCTAGCGAAATGTGTGACAGCAAACTTGTCTGGTATCTTGATGAAAGGAAATATTGTTTAAATCCACATTTATCAGTTCAGGCCAAATATATTCTGTTAACATTTTCCTATAGCATTCACCATTAATAATAATACGATTTCATTATTTTGAAAAAAATAAATCGTTCAACCTTACCGTTAAAAAACCCTACCAAATAGTATGTGTCTGAAGGTGCAAAGGTAACTTCTGAATCACCTGAGAATTTTTAATCAGGCCAAATTCTGCAGTTATGTTTGTTCACAAACACATTAAGTGGGGGTTATCATCTAACTGCTCTAGAACTGCTCTCTGATACATTCAGATTTTTTCTTACACTCCGTCTTATTGCAATGATGTTCTCCAATGATCTCACAGCTATCGACTCATCTACAACTGAGCCAGTTCGTTGAAATTTTTCAACAAGACCATAAATAATTCGTCCAATAAACTGTATGCCATTCTAACATCAAACTTAATTTTGCTTTGCATCCCGAAAACGTCATTCCGACCTAAACAAAATCTACACTCATCACTAAAGCAAATATAGTTTCAATTCAGGTATCATTCAGTTTTAGTTTGGTATCATTCTATGCGACGCGTCTTGTAGTGCATTGTAACGGAAAGCCAATAATGACGATAAAAATGTAACCCCATCATATGTTAAAGTCGAATATCATCCTTGAAACTATTCTGTCTGTAGCTATAATGAATGCATCACCAACTTGTCGGATAATTTTGTGTCGTCACATTTGAACAGCAAGAAGCCTAGCATACCGTTTGTTACTCTGATCCAGTGACGGTTGATCCATAAGGGCACGTGGGCACGTGCCACACCTAAAAAATAAAAAATGAAGTGAAAACAAGAGAATAAATTAATATAAAATCTGAAATAAGATTTTATATTAATTTATTCTCTGTTCTGTCTATTCTTGCGACTTCTATAGTCTAACATCCATGCCATTCTCGGTAACAATATAGGTCATGGGTTGCCGAAGCGCACCGATTATAGAATATTTGCTTTGGGCACAGACATGTTTGTGCCGCTACTGTTTTCTTTACTATCGCGCGCGAAAACTTAAGACAGCAATGTATCGCTTTCCTAGTAACCCGGAGATTAAACGCATTTAGAACGTCATATCTTGGACGCTGCCACATTTTCAATAGTCAGATGTGTTTCGCCATTACACTTTTCGACTTTTCGAGTGGTTGCAAAGTGAATGTTTTGAACGATTACAATAGTGAAGATGAATTTAGTGCAATATACGAATAGAAATAATGTCACATTAAGATTTGAGCACTGAATTATCATCAAAAATCTTAGATGGCCGACACCGATTCTGCAAATCGAGCAAATTAATGTTACTCAAAAACAAACATACAAACGCCCATTCAATAAAACCATGTATGAGAAGTATTCGTGGTTATGTGGACGCGATACAACAAATACATTTTATTGTTTTCCGTGCATTTTGGCACATGTCGGAAAACCAGTGTATGCGGTCGATCTTGATCTTGGCTGGATTAAACACGGTGTTAATGATTTGAAACATTTGGACGCAAAGGTGAAATCGCATTCTATTTCACAAAGACATTTGAAAAATGAGCTAGAAATTAGTATTTTGGGGAAGACAGACATTCGTTCTCAACTCAGTGGTGTACATCGGGACTCTATTAAAAAGCACAATAAAACTGTTAATCGTTACATATTGTCTAAGTTAATTGACGGTAAATTCTGTTGGGCATTTGAGCTTGCCTTACTTGAGTATGACGAAACCGTCAGACTTTCGAACACTTTAGGCAATCCTGGCATTTTCAGAAGGCTAGGAAATTTGATGGCCGAAATAGACAGTATTTTAGAAGTTCATTTAGAAAACTCGAAAAATAAATTATTTCTATACATCTCCAAACAAATTCAGAACGAATTACTGGATTTAATGTTACATGTTTGTTGCGATTTATTAAAAAAGGAAATTTACGCAGCAAAAGATGTTGCCATACAAGCCGATGAAACAACCTATGCATCTACTCAAATGCAGATTGTTTTTGTAATCAGATATGTTAAAAATGGCGAAATTTACGAGATATTCTGGGGCTGTTTAATACTAAAAAATTACACAGCAGATCGAATTGCAGACGAAATTCTGACGGTGCTAATAAGTTAGGAATAGACAAAGAACCTAAGAAACTCATAGCCCAAAGTTATGATGGAGCTTCCGTGATGAGAGGTACAGTCGGAGGAGTACAAGCCAAATTTAAAAATTTGGCTTGTAAAAAGAATGCACAGTATATTCACTGCTATGTTCACCAATTAAATCTAATAATTGAAAGGTGTTGGATAACAGAAAAAGGTGTAAAGGTGTTTTTTGCAAATCTGCATTTTCCGCTTTCTTTTCTGGATCATCCAAAAGGACAACTGTTCTGGACAGCGTCGTGAAAAAGCGTCTACCCCATGCAACCTCTACCAGATAGAAGTTTACGTCTAAATGCGTGAATACTGTTTACATTTACATTGCAGAAGAATTGCAAACATGACTTGAAGACAGTATGGGTGCCGAGTCGTATAACAATTTCTATTAATCAAGCTCAAGGGTTAATAAATTATTTGGTGGATGATAATTTTAAATTTTCGTTATTTTTCTTCAATTAAATAATGCCTTACTGCGACATTCTCTTTGATCAACTGCAAAGTAGGCAACTAGATGCACTTAAAGTTAAGAAGAATTTGATAACTATTTCAACAGCCATTCAAAATATTAGAGACAAAAACATTGAAATTAATCAAGAATTTGGTAACTTAACTGGTGAAGAAGCTACAACGATGATAGAGAATCGCAGAAAGAAACGGAAATTTACTGACGAGGAGGAGCCCAATCCGAATGTCAGGAACTTGACAAATTGTTGCAAATTTATTTGAAACTGACAAATTTGGTGACCGTCTTTCCAAATGAAGGCATTAAAATTGTGTGTAACCTGTTTGCAAACGTAAATTACTTAAAATTAAAAATGAACTCTCGGTAATGTATTCACCGGGCGATTTTATGAAACACAATGGGGCTGTGCCGCTGTTACAAATGTTTATCCAAGACAATTTAACATCAACATTTAGTGAATCTGTGGAATTGCTGAGTGTTTTGTGTACCATTCCTAGGACTGTGGAAAGCGAATCAACCCTGAAACGAACTTACGCTTTACCCTGAAACGAATCAAACCGCGAATCAAACCCTGATCATTTCTTTACCCTGAAACGAATCAAAACATTTTTAAGAAACACTATGAGCCAGGAACGGCTGTGCGCCTTAGCAATGCTATATATTAAAAAAAAAACTTGTTAAGTTAATTTAAGTCAAATTTTAATGATCAAGTCATCGACCACTTTGCTGGTCAGAAATTTAGGAGGATGGGCTTCAACTACAAACAGATTTAATGGTCATGGTCCTATTGTGAGTTTAACAAAATTTTATTACCTAAGTACCTATTTGAAAATTTGATATCTGAGAGTTCCACTCGTATTTCTACACAGTTAAGCTTGTGTATGATACTAAGAAATGTAAAATTTTTTGTTGCAACCCATTTCGCTATCCCCATTTCAAAATTTGGTTATACGTGCCCCACCTGTTTTTTTTTCTCCACGAACCGCCGCTGCTCTGATCCTCAAAAACCCTCAAATTCATGCCCTAAAAGCAGTAGATAAAACAATGTGAAATTGTCTCGCTTCTTCACAAAAACTTAAAGGGATTCAACAGTTCAACCAGATATTGGATTGGAATAAAATACTATTCCCAATTAGTAAGAATTTTTGTTCATCAGTACTGCAAAAACTGACCAAGAAATAGTTTAGTTCTCCTTTACTTACTTCTTTACATGGTGACATTTGCAATATTTTTAGAAGAGCTCACATATAAGTTGAAACTAATTAGCGGTTAATATGATCTTGTTAATCAATGCATATTAATCAAGTCATATATAAAATTAATAATTTTAAACAAAATATAAAAATAATAGGTATAAAATTATTAGTTAGATTTCTACTTCTATATTTTCAATTTTTAAAAAACAATATTTTGTGAAAATTTTGACTTTTTTATTAATGTTTGACGTGAGAAAAATAGTGTTTCAAATGACGTTACAGTGCCAGCGAAACTCTTCAAATATTAATAATAAGGTGGATATTTTGACAAAAAAGTCTTTGATTAAACATTTATAATGAATTTCCATTCAGTAGGATCCAATACAATCAAAAAGTTCTATATTTTTATTAGATAATGACGTTGAAGGATTTGAATATTTTATATTTCGTTTATCCTAACTTTAATTTGAGCATGTAAATAATTTTTAATGTAACATTGACCAGTTGTTATACTAAAACATCTAAATTTACGAAACTAATAGAAATATCTAAATATACGAAAAAAAAAAGAACTGGAAAGGAAACAATTTTAGCGAAAAATATATTTGCACCGGTAAAATACTTCAATATAATTAAACTATCGTGTTTCCACGAACCCAACTTCGGCCACTTTTAATAAACGAAGTTAGATTGCAAGTTGCTGCAAATCAAATTTAACCTCAAGGCGAAATTAATGGAAGGTCAAATTAAATTAATTTAGCAAAGTTGTGGAACTATCGATATCAAGAGTGCTCGGTAATAGTTTTGATTTCATTAACTTAACGTTAAATAGTCCGCGCTTCGTTAAAAAATAACAGGATTATATATTTCTTATACGAGTCGGTTCCTGGCAGACGGAAGGTTTTAAACTCCATTAATGACTCCAGTAATTTTGGATAAAAAAAAATTTCTTGAAAATAATCAGTGGCTATTGCTATTTTCACGATCACACGCAGTGCTGCGGATGCAATTGATGGGTATTTTCTGAGGCCCACAATGGACATTAGCGTTTATGAATTACTCCATTTAAATACGTTTCGTTTTCTTCAAAAATATCAAAAACTGTTTGAGAAAATGTGAAGCACCGACAAACTCAAAAAAATATAAACGTATCGTAAATACACACGTGGCGCTATTGCATCCACAAGGGCATAATGTATACTAAACAGCATCGTAATGAGAGTGACCAGGCATCTGTCGTATATCCCTCTCTCTTTATTAGGCGAGTAACATCCACTCCGAAAACGTAATTTTTCTGTGGAGAACCGTATATATAATTTCTTATATTTCTTAAATATTAAAGAGATATGTATGTAGTTATGTATGGATTAATTAGTGGCTGTACCGGTCTGTGGAAAATGATTTGATCTTTTACCTGCATTTAATTGGTTTTACGGAGTTTACAGTGAGAATTAAATAAACCACGAACGTGTAAACGGTGACAGAATAGGTATAGGTAGTGTGATACAAAAAATAGTTATATAAACATACGTGAAATAATAAAGAATAAAGGATTAGAAACAGTAAGAGTCAGTGAGCTTACTGTGATAAAACTTGCTTATTGTGATCAGATTGATAAGGGAATAAAGAACAGCGGATCTACGAAAAATTCATTTATGACATCGACAAGCATTGGCTAGAAACAGAAGTTTAGGTACAAAACGAACAAATTGACTCACAAAATTAAGCGAACAAAGACACTCTGATCCAGATCCGATGATGGAAAATGTAAAAGAGAAGGCGAACTAGAGGATACTTTTTTTTTTAATTCAAAAAAACACATAGAAATCCATCAAAAACTTGCGACGATATGATGGAGATGATGAAACTAAAGAAGGGATTGTCAGCAGAAGTAAATGATATTAAGCTAGAACAGTAAGACCAACGGGAAGATACTAAGGCACTGGGGAATAAATATTGTAATTAAAAAAAGAGCAAGCAGATTATAAGAAAAAAATAAAGAAGCTAACGAACGTAAATGAAAGGGCGATGGGTGAAGTAAATGATTTGAAAAAATAAATAAATTTAAACTATGAAAAAATAGAAAGCTAAGAAGTAAAGAAAGAAGAAAACATATAGTTATATGAGGATTAACAAAAGATACATGGGATAGTAACTTTCTAAAAGAGGAGATGGGAAAGCTTATAGAGGTTGAGGTAGGGGTCAAATTAATAGTAAGAACAGTATGAAAATTATGTGTGAAAACACGTTTGGTGAAACTTGGCAGCGATAAGAACAAAATTGAGAATTGAGAATAAAATAAGGCTATTATTTATTAACGACTACCTAATCAGAGAAGAAAGAGATATTCAAAAGAAAAGTAGATAGAAGACAAAGAAAGAAAGGACCCTTGGAAAAAATGTGAAAATGGGCTTTTTGAAATTAGTGGTAGATGGCCAAAACCTGGAAAAACCAAATCTAGAAATGAAATAGACGAGAAAACATGTTTTAAAAAACTGGAAGTATAGCAAGCGGCTCAAAAAACTAACCAGTGTGACAGTGTGACCAGTGTGACTCAACGAAACGTATTGAGACCAGAAGCAAATAAGCTTAATGTAAGGAAGAAAAAAGCTGGAAAAAATAAACGAAGCAAAATTAGGACAAGGTACCTAGATTGTCAGAGAAACATTTATGTAAGGAGCCCTAAAACCCCTTATTGGGGAAATGAGTAAGTACAGTATCAACACTCTGAAACTGCAGGAAACTAATCAAAGAGACAAAACGATTACAGAAGTGGAAGAATACATATTATTAATAGCGGAACTGATCAGAGAATATTGGGAGTAGGGCTTATAATTAATGACAGGTTCAAAAATTAAGTAATCGAATTCGAAGGGGTTGCATACAGAATGTGCAAGATTAGAGCTCAGTTTGGAAAGATAAATATAATAAATGCGCATACAGTATCCGAAGAAATAGACCCGGATTTTAAAATAATGCTCTACTAATATTTGGATGTAATTATGGAAAGGGTTCGGAAGTTTGATATAAAATATGTAATAAGTAACATGATTGCCAAAGTAGGGAGAGAAAAAGAATACGAAAGGGTAACAAGAAGTAAAAGTAATTGCGTTCGAGAGCAATTTAAAAATTTCTTTTCCTCATAGAAAGCAAACATGCAAAGAACCAAAGAACGTTATTGATAAAAGAAGTTACAGGTGAGCAAATAATGATAGCGATCACATATTAGTTATAACAGAACTGAAACATGAAAGACTACCTAGAAGAAAAGATATAGAGGGGAGAAGACGGAGAAGATGTGACGTAGCGAAACTATAGGATATGGCAACAGCAATACATTGCGAGAAGAAAATGAAGGGAAAGCATGAAGGAAAAATAAAACCTCATAAAGAATAGTTAGGTGAAGAATGGACTGATTGAGACAGTTATAGAGGAGGTGGGAGAAAAAATACTGGGCGAACTCATAAAAATTTAAGCAAATAAATGGTTTGAGGAAGAGTGTAAACATATTTTGGAGCAAATGAACAGATCACATCTTAATGGAAGAATTGAGTGAAAAAAATTATATGATTGCATTCGAAGGGAACCCAAGATCGTATGTAACAGGAAAAAGAACATTTGGAACGTGAATTAAAAGAAATAGAAGAATTATATGCTAATTGACATAAGGAAATTTTTATCAGGGTGTTAAAAAGGTAAAAGCTGTAGCACCAGGAAATCCCATTATTTGAAAACTCAAGTAGGATTGTTGGTAGGATTTAGATTCAGGATCTGTTCAGGGCAGGATCTGCCCAGTCGAAAACCTGCTTGATATTCACCAATTTCAACTGTCCCTGTGCTCTGTCTAGTAGACATTGAGATAGAATCTTGTAACAAACTGGGAGAATAGATATCCCTCTGTAGTTGTTTACATCCATTCTATCTCATTTCTTGTGTAGTGGATGGATTAGAGCATCTTTCCAATCTTCCGGAATCCGTTTGGTTCCCCAAACTTCTTGTAGAATTCTGGTTATTTACTTGATTGTACCTGGACCAGCGGATTTCAAAAGTTCTGCAGTAATTCCATCTTCACCAGAAGCTTTGTTATTTTTAAGTCGCTTGATTTGCCTAATTATTTCATCTTCATTCGGTGGTAATGAATCTGGGTTTGTTTGTTTAGGGTTTATTGTTTAGTGGTAATTTGTTTACAGGCTCAGGGCAGTTTAGTAGTTGTTCAAAATATTTCGCAAGTTCTTTGCAATTTTCTTGGTTATTTAGAGCTAATTGTCCGTTTTCGTTTTGGAAGCAAATACTTTGGGGTTGATAGCCTGTTAATTTAGTTTTAAATGTTTTGTAAAAGTTTCGGGTGATATTTTTTTGGAAATCTTTTTCTATTTCAATAGGTTTATTGTTTTCATATTTTCTTTTAGTTTGTCTAATTAGCGTCGATGTTTCTTATCTTACTTCCAAAAAGGTGTTATAATTTATTGCTGTTTTTTGTTCTGTTCCAGTTTTTGAATGCTTTACTTCGGCTTAATACTGCTTGCTCACAAACTTCATCCCACCACGGTTGTTTTCTAAGTTTTTGTAACGGGACCAACTTTAAGGTTGTTTTAATAATTTTTTGTCTCAATTCTTGTCAGTTCTGTGCTGGTTGTTTATCAAGCTCTTCTGTTAGGGTTGGTTTTATTGTCGTAGGGTTGAACTTTGGTATTAGCAGTCTCTTTTGAATAAGTTTTCGAGGTTTTAAGCTAAGTTTGATTCTAGTCAAGTAGTGATCTGTGTCTATGTTAGCTCCTTTCCTGACTTCAACATTCAAAATTTCTTTATAATTGGGGTACAAAATGTCAACATGGTCAATTAGAAATTCACCCATGTACGAGTTTGGGCACCTCCAGGTCTTTTGTTTTGTTATTTTCTTCTTAAATTGAGTTGACATACTTGGGTTGGTTTATTTTTAGATTAAACTGACACTATTTTTAGATTAAAAAACATAGTTCAACCAATCTTCTACCATTATGGTTAGTCCATTTATGAGCGAGAAAACTGCCGACTGTTTTCCTGTACTTTCTTTCTTTCCCTAATTGGGCGTTGAAATCACCCAATAGAATTTTTACATGGTTAGAGGGAATTTTAGAAATAGTAATTTCCAGAATTTCCCAGGACTTATTTACTTTTTCAGGATTAGATTTATTCTCTTCGTTAACTGGGAGGTGTGCATTGATTAATATATAGTTTTGTTAGCACATTTGAGGGATAGTGTCATAAGTCGATTATTTACTGGCTGAACATTAGTTATAGACCAAAGAATGTTTCTTGAGATAGCCAAAGCAACACTGACATGTGGTGTATTTTTGAGTATTCTTTTGTCCGCTTTACTTTTAAAAAGTCTGTAGTTGCTGATTTCCAAGGTGTCATCATATATATATATATATATATATATATATATATATATATATATATATATATATATATATATATATATATATATATATTCCAACTATCATTATTGTGTTTTTGTTAACACATTTTACAGTATAATGCTTAACAGTTTGATCAAAATTGTTCAATTCAAATAAAATTGAGTTGATTGGATATTAAATAAAAAATATTTGTCCTATTTCACAATATTCTTTTGCAGTAAATTGAAGACTACATAAATTATGATTAGTAGACGAGAAGGGTTTGTGATTTATTACGCTTTTTTAACGCTTGTAAACAAAAATATATGTAGAATTAGTAATTTTTATCAATTCATGTGGTATTTGTAATATATATGTTCAGATTCGTTTTAATTTGCAGATAGTGAAGTTGATTCAAATTGAAAGAATCCGTCGATAAGTTGTATTTACACTACATTATGCTTTTTTATTTCGAAAAGGGCAGGCATGCTGTTCAAATAAAAAATAAGATTTGTTCCATTATCCGTTACGGAGAGGGTTCTGTTGTGTTTCTGTCATTGTGCAAAAGTGGTTTGATCGGGTTAGAGGCGGATATTTTGACCTAGCAGACTGCTCTGGTCGTCGTTCAGACACTAATGTTGAGGAAATAAATGCCACAATAACCATATCTTATGTTGAAAGTTCATAAAACAATAAAAGAATAAAAAAGAACCGAGATGCTTTGCTTCATCAGGATAACCTTGTTCATAACGATTGTTTTTAATGGTCGCTATCCACAATGCTGGTTTCTGAACTTTCGCACAACCTTCCTTTTTTCGGTTCAGTCATAAGTGATTATTTCGATTCTCTAAATTAAGATAACTTGTTCAGCAAAGGTTTTTGACAAATACAAAGAACAAAAAGGTTTTTGACAAAACAGACAACTTATTAATAACAATAATAATAACTCTCAAACAACCTCACAATTCCGCGATATTTCTGACACAATTAAAAGAGTAGGAAATAAATACAACATAAGAATGACACTTTAAACAAAGAATACTCTTAGATCTTTATTGACAAAAGCCAAACCAAACAATCCACAACAGATTACCAAAAATGTGGTTTATAAAATTATCTGAGAAGGTGGCAAATTCTATATAGGCGAGACATCTCGACCGTTAGATGTTAGAACAAAAGAACTAAAAACCTTCTTAGAAAGGGTGATTTTCATAAATCTAGAATTTACCAATACACATGGGAATCGGGACATAAAATCAATTGGAATAATTTCAAAATAGTATTAAAAGAATCGGTAACTAAATACAGAAGATTACAGGAAACAGCTATAATTATTTTAAATAAAATTAACTGTATTACTATGCCTTCGGTAGATTTAAATTCACCATGGTTCCCGATTCCAAATAATACAGTTAAAAACGTTTAATTATTTTAATATACAATAATCACACAGCAAACCTCATCTAAACTAATATCTAAATCTACAGTGGTTTTTACGGATGTTCCGTTATAACTACTGAACCATGCCTATCCATTATAGGCTAATATTTATATGAGTGTTGGACTCCCTACACCAGTTGCGGGGACGTTAATGATGAGAATCGCTAATTATATGCTAATGAGAATCGCATATTATAGCACATAGTGATATGTGTACCGAACGAAACCGAAATATAAAACTTGTATTGATGGGGTTAAGGATTGTTCTATCAGTTGAAAATAATATAAATGTCATTGACCACAAATTTCTATTATCGGGTCATTCAATTCTTCCAAACCAAAGAGGTTTTGGAATCGTGGAATCACCATTATAGAAAAAGGACCATTTATTTACTGCTTAAGACTATGTATTATAATATAATAGCAGCCTCAAAAAATATATATCTTGAATTGGTATGAAATGAAACGAGAAAATTTTGTCTCAAAAAAATCTCAAAAAGAGGCAATATCAAACAGGAAAAAAAAATACTGACGAATAAATTATAAATTGGCTGAAAATATGCTGGATGCGCTACAAAACTAATACGGAAGAAAATGTTCCATTTAAAGTTATTTTTTTATTTGGAAAACAAGGAAGACCTAAACATCTCAGCAAAATTACTATGTTGCTCCTTTATAAAACTCCAAGACCTATAATAAAAGAGAAATATAGCGATATGTTGAGTTTATTGCCTTACATAGCACCAATTTTGCCATCAATACTTCACTATATGCTAAGTGTAAAGAACAAATAAGTGTATATTATACAAATGTTTTATTTATTCTTACTTGTCTTAACGAAATAGTTTATTTTTTCCACTTGTTTATTTTTATTTTTTTTTAACGTAAGCGAAATTAATTCATAACAAACTTGATTATTCGGGCACTTACATGTCTTGATTTTATTATTATTTTTTACATTAACAATTCTTTTTTGTAAAACTAACGCTTATAAAATATTGACTTAAATTTCCTTTTTATTTGTTATTATATATTATTATTGAAAGTAGTATAAGTCGATTTGGACGCCGGTCGCGTTGGTGCGGCGGTAAGAGCAGCGGCCTGCCGCTGCTATGCCGAATCCGCGCTGGAGCGGTAGCTGGTTCGATTCCAGCGCTCGGATGGTTATTTTTCTTTCTTCTGTCCGTTTATCTTTCCTAAATGTTTGTAATTGTTTCTAGGCAAGAGTGTAAAATGCGACTACGAATTACCCCTCAGTCACGCCAGTTAAAGGCTGGGTAAGGCCGGATGCCTTCTGAGAAGTGTTCTACGTTGGTCACTCGCCAGTCGGTAGGTTTCCTGATAGACTTATGGGTAGGCACATAACCAACGGGTTTATAGCCCGAGGGGGGTGCTGGCCTGGGTTTGTCGGAAGCTGATGACCGTGGTTCGGAACCCACGTTAAGCTGTAGGTCTAGTCGCTAAATAGCCTAGTTGCTGATGCGCCTCTAACACTAACACTTTACCTTTTCCATTTGGAGCTAAAAAATCGTTTATTTTCTTTAACAGTATTGATAATTATTATTGCATGACAAAATATAAGAGGTTTATAGTGATAAAAACTCCACTTTGGATTAATTAACGTTTGTTAATATTTTTAAACTAATTCAAACGCAAACCCTTAAATATCTCGAACTATGAAAAAGTGCAGTTATACCACTTTTAAAAAGATGGTTTAAATGGTATTAATGTCCATATAAAATGGTTCATTTATAGATGTAGATTCTTGACCTTAATATGTCGTTTTCTTAGCTATCTTAAAATTATTTTAAAATGATTTTGAAGATCGTGGATGTTTGACTGATATTTGTATGAGGGGTTGTATACAAATGCAGAGTGTATTTTTAATAGTTTTTATGTAAATTGGGTTAAATATTGATATTGAGAGCCTTGTTTTACGAAGAAATGACTATCGCTTAGATAAAGATAAGATCCTTATAACTGTTGTGAAAGAAGCGTTGATTAGGGAAACGGGTCTTTCAAATTAAGCGGTTTTTTTTAATTCTTGAATAAAACACAGATGACGCTGTGAATTAGACTTGTTTCCGAAATGTAATGTATGACATTAATAAAAATGGAGTCATACACAATACAACAATGCATTAGAATTGTTGAATTGTTTTATGAAAATAAGCGTTTGATAATAAGTAAAAAATGTTTTTAGAAAAGTACATGATATTTATGATTTGCACAATCCTTCACTTGAAAGCACTATCAATCGAGTTGTTCAAAAATATCAAGAAAGTGGTTTGGTGTTTGGTGGAAGATAAAAGCAATATATAGTCGTAGTGGTCGTTCACAAGAGCATATTGATTTGATACATGAAAATGTTGCTGAAGACCCAGATATTTCCATTAGTCAACGTTCACACAATTTGGACTCAGTGAATCCACAACATGGCGTATTTGACAAAGGAATTTAGCTCTGAAAGCATATACAGTTCAAATAGCACAGGAATTAAGCAATTGGATCAAAGAAGAAACAGATGGTTTTTTTCAAGAAAATCATCTTTTCAGATGAAGAACATTTTAAAAATGGTGGCTATGTAAAAACAAACAAAATTGCCGCATTTGGAGTAAGGAAAATCCAAGATTATTTCATGAGTAACATTTACATCCTAAACGAGTCACTGTTTGGTCTGAATTATGACCAAAAGGTGTAAATGGGTCGTATTTCTTTTAGGATGCTCCTGGTGAAGATGTAACTGTGTATTGTGTTCGATATCGTGAGATGATAACTGGATTTTTGTGAGCTAAATAGAATAGCATTGATCTGGAGGATATATGGTTCCAACAGGATGACGCTACATATCGCTCTGCTAATGAAACAATTGCTTTATTGGGAGAAAAAATTTATGGACAAGTTATTGCAAGAAATTGTGATGTTAATTGACCACCAAGATTATGTTATGTGACAACGTTGGACTATTTTCTTTGGAGTTACGTGAAAAACCAGGTATATAAGAACAATTGACAATCGATTTTTGAACTAAAGGATGAAATTATTCGAGTCATTGGTGAAATAGAGCCACGGTTATGCCAAAATATCATCCAAAATTTTATCAAAAGAGTGGACGTCTGTGAAGCTGCACGAGGTGGTCATTTGGCAGATATTGCCTTTCGTGTTTAAATGTCATACACAATGCTTTAATTATTAAAAAGTTTTTTGAAATCAACGCAAATTGTGTTTTATTTGAGAATTTAAAGAAACCGCTTAATTTAATAGACCTTTTATTTTAGGCGATACATTTCAGAGTAAAATACATCAAGTGTATCAAGTTTAAAATGTCATCAAATTAAAAGAATAAATCACTTAAACATCATAAAATAAAGCGGCTTGATTTATAGAAACGAAGTAAAAGGAATAAAACGCTTTGTAAAAAGCAGTGTCATTATCGGCCCGCTGCACCCTATTGACGAAGTCCTAATAGGCAGCATTTGTCTCAAAGAGGAACTGCACCAACAAATACCTAATGTTTATATGATGTTTCACGGAAAATATGGAAATGTTTTTCGCGAATAGAGAGATGTACTTTTTTATTGTACTTTCGGAGTAAAACTGCATAAAGTTTTGATCGTTTAAGTATTTAGAATAAAAAATAAGTTTTGCATCATCGGAAACATCTTCTAAAGTACTAAAACATTCGGTTGTAAAATAAATGGAAAATGGAAACATGTTTGTGAATTGAACATAAATGTCAAAGCAGAATTCCATAAAATGGTCCAATAATACGAATATAAGCAAAAAAGTATCGCAACCATTGTTTACTCGAATCTAGTAGCAAACTACCGGTCAATGTCAACCTTCAGAGGGTTGACTTAGTAGACTTAAAGTCGATATTCATTACACAACGTCAAACTTGTAGACAAGGCTGCTGTTTGTCACTAAGAAGTCTAATTTTTAAAACACGAATAGACAAAGTAATAGTATGCTAACATGTTATATCGAAAAGTACAGAATACTGCAAGAAAGACTAAATCGGACAATATAACTAGTTTTTTTAATATAGTTTTATTCAATTCTTCAACTGGAACTTTTGGTGTGAAAAACTAAATTTGAAGAGATTCACCACTAAACACCAAATCACTTTTTTTGAACTTCTCGATGCACGTTTCGCTAAACATGTTAGCATCATCAGAAGATGATTTAATCTAATTAGATTAAATCATTTGATCATCATGATGCTAACATGGTTAGCGAAACGTGCGTCGAGAAGTTCAAAAAAATGATTTGGTGTTTAGTGGTAAATCTCTTCAAGTTTATAGTTTTATTATCATGGAAAAAAGCGAATTTCGTGTGTTAATTTGACACTACATGTTATATGGAAAACCATAGCGCTAACCGAAGAAAAATTGAAGAAATATTATTGCGACTCTGCTTTGTTACATTTCATATTCCTCAGTAGTCTGCGCTCAGGACGCCCCGTTGAGATCAGTATCGTATATATATATATATATATATATATATATATATATATATATATATATATATATATATATATATATATATATATATATATATATATATATATATATATATATATATATATATATATATAATATATTTATATTATATATTTCTATTATATTTATATAATATGATCTCAAGAGAGTATTATTCTGCATTATTGTCTGAATGATTGGGATGTGTTCATATATTTTTGAATTTTTTGTTATGATCCAAAACACAAAAAAATATGAAAAATGTCTGTTCTTATGTAAATAAAGAATCATATATATAGAAATTAATATGATTTATTTTTTAGATTCGTTTTGAAAACGGGAGGAGAAGACCTAACAAAACGTTAACGTTCAAAAGTTTGTATTTATTATAGGAAATTTTTGAATTTAAAAAAAAATTGTTCGCTACGCAATTTTATTACTACAGAAAAAAAATCACTGAGAAACTTATCTCCGTTTGGTTTTTGTTTTTTACCCAGTGATCTTTATTTACATAAGAACCGATATTTTTGATATTTTTTTGATTTTTAGATCGTGGTGAAAAATCTGAAAAAGAAAAATAAATATTGTTTTTCATTATCGGTCAAATTTTACGAAGAGTTAAGAAGAAACGCTCTGATTAAAAGAAGGAAAAAGTGCTGTTTTACGACGACAATGCATCCGCTCATTCGTCCGCCGTTGAAATAGCCAAATGACTCAATCTGCGCTACGAATTGATACATGTTAACATCCACCCTATTATCTGGACATGGCACCTCTTTTATACCTTTCTCTTTCCAAACATAAAGAAATGGCTCGCTGTAAAGAAATTATTATCAAATGAAGAACTAAAATAGAGAACTATTTGGTAGACAAGTTCGACAAATCGTACTTTCTGGAATGACTAAAAAAGTAGAAACATTTTTGGGCGAGGTATATTGATCTGAAAGGAGACTTCGTTGAAAATGTAATCAATTTTCAACCAAAAAAAACTATCTTTTATTTAAATAATATCTAACTTTTAACTCTACCCTTGTAATGGTATAAATATAAAATTTCATTGGATAACAAAGTGATGGAAGTTCTGCCCCTGTCAACTTTGAAAAAATATTATGGAAATTGTCTGATTCAGTTCATTGCTGTTTATCAAATATTATATTACTACATCGATATTAATTTAAGACCAAGATATAAATCATATTTTCTCGCATGATATTTGAGAAAGAAAAAGAGTATAAATATTGTGTAGGAATGTTTTCGTCGATTTCCGTTTGAATACGAAATAAAGACATTTCGCACGTCAGTCAGTTTGATCGAGTGCTTGTCTTTTCGTGAATAAAATGATCCCTCGAACGCCCACGCAACCTGAAAACTTAAACTTATTGAATATGGAACTGCGAATTTTAACGATTCGACAAAATGAGAAGGGATAACATTATTCGAAGTTAGTCATTCCTTCGATAAATAAAATATATATTAAATATTGACAGAATAACCGGTTTAATTATTGATTGTAATATGTTAACTACAATATCTATAATAAAATATTTATTATTGTATGTTTGTGCTTTGTTTATATGTTTCTGGAATATTTCTATGTTTGTAACACATAGGTCAATAAATACCCAGTCTGACAAATGAAACACATTTTTTTTGCAAAGTTTTTCGTTTTTCTAACATTTTTACACATTTTTTATAGAAAGATTTGTCTTTGTCTTCAAAATATTTTTCAGGTTCGGCAATTACCTCTTCATTGGAGCCAAATTTCTTTCCAACCAGCATTTTTTTTGAGGTCTGAGAACAGGAAATAATCGCAGGGCGCCATATCTGGAGAATACCATACCATACCACCATAATAATGAGGGAGCAATTTGAAATCTTGTTTATGTAATTTGGCCATCGTTGCCAACTATTTGTGACATGGTGCATTACCTTGGTAAAACAGCACTTTTTTTGTTCATTTGAAGCCTTTTTTTGCGAGCTCCTTCTTTCAACGCATCAATAACGCAATGTCTTAGAGACATTACGTTACTAATGTCCCTCGTAAATTTAACTTGGTTAAGAAGTATTATTTAATACTAACTTCGTACTACTCTGTGGTAGTGGAAGTGTTTTGTTTAATATAATCTGTGGACATTCGTTACACAACTGACATTTTGCCGCCTAAGACATTAGAAGTAATGATACACTGTCAAGAAAAACTAAGTCTGTAAAAAAGCCGTAAAACAGTTTTTAATTGTACACTCCTTTCAATGTTATTGCTATTGTACTTAAAAAGTGCGTGTCTGGTATAAGTAAAAGGTCTAATAGTAAATTAATTCGAACCTATTATTATCGAACCAGTGGGTCAAATTAAGCGAGTAGCTTTCTTGTGATCCACACGTAACACTATGTACTATTCGCTATTGATGATTTTACCTTCCTCAAGATAATCGATGAACAATATCCCATGCGCATCCCAAAGTACAGAGTCCATAAACATGCTTGCCGTTGGTTGTATTGGTCGCTTTGGACGGTCGCGATCCTGGACATCTATATAATTTCGATATCTTCATAATATCAAGTATCTCCTGGCGCTTTTTTTTTGATATCTGGTGTAACCACATGATTTGGAGGTCCAGAGCTTTGAACATCATCGGTGCTGTTCCCGCCACGTTTGAATTCATCATATCAATTAATTATGGTTGATTTGCCTGGGGCAGAGTCCCGGTAATGTTTATCAAGTCATTGTTTTGCTTCAATGGTCTCTTTCTTCATCAAAACGCAATGCTTAATCAACACATAATTATTTTTTTCCATTGTTTTTGGAAATAACAAAAGTAATGTCACTTAAAGCATAACAAGTCAGAAACTAGTAGACAAATTATCATGAAATTTTAACACATAACGTTTGAAGGCACTTTGGCATAATCGAACACTGGATAGGATTCTTCGTAAGTGTTTATATGTCAAACAGGGGGCTTATTGACAGATGTATTATATATTTGCTAGGTAAAAGTGTAATCACACTGTGTAAGGCCGAATGCTTTCTAAGGGACCTTCTATGTTATTTTCCGAGAAACTAAAGGTTAAGCAAATACGAATATTTCTTAGTCTATGGGGTTGCTGACTGCGGTTAATCGATAAATGATGATCGCCTCTCAGAACACTCGTTGAACTTGAATGGTTGAGTGCTGCTCTCTAAAGCCAACAGATAAGTTCGATATTTTGCTGTCATGAAATAAAGTAAATAAAGTACAGTAAATGATGAGAAAAGACCAATAGGAATTCAAAGGTTTTATTCAGTATAACGAAGTTAATAGTGCAGTTCATATGTGTAAGAATGGTAACGCTGCGGGGAATGATGGGGTTGAAGTGGAATTACTGAAGAACATAAGAAAAGCGGGAACAGATCTTCTCCTTAAAGTACTAAACGCTGCATGGAAGAACAGATATATACCGCGGGATTGGGAAGTAGCAAATCATTTAGCCAATTTTTAAAAAAGAAGACAGCTCAATGTGTTACAATTACAGTGATTTTCCTATTGAGTGCAACGAGTAAAATATATGAACGTATACTAGAACGAAGATAAAGCGACGAGCTGAAAAATAAAATTGATGATAGTCAGCATGGATTTACAGCAAGCAGGAGCACATATGATCTTATTTTTGAGCTTGTGACAACTTATGACAAAGACCTTGGAAAGACAAAACAAGTTATATTTGTTTTTTTGTGGATATGCATAAGGCATTCGACAGTATACCCTGGATATGAATATGACAGGCCCTACGTAATAAAGGAATGAACATCTGATAGATCTAATCTCTGTATTGAAATTGTATAAATTATGCCAGAACAAATAACATGAGCTCAAGCGAATTTTTAATAAATAAGGGCGTTAGAAAGGATAGTATTTTGACCCCGCAAAAGGCAAAACTACAATTATTTGAGAAGAGTGTGTTACGAAGGATTGAAGGGGTGACAGTGTGGGATAGACTGAGAAATACCGAGATTTATACAGAGATTTGACATCAGAGCGATATTGGAGATTATTGAGAAAAACCAATTGCGATGGTTCGGGCACCTCGTGCGGATGCCAGACGTGCGGGTGGTGAAGAGAGTGTGGGCCATAGGTGTGTATGGAGGGAGGAAGAGAGGAAGATCGAGGTAAACTTGAAACAAGTCGATCGCTGAAAGTTTGGAGAGGCGGGAAATTGATTGAGAAGGAGCAATGGTAATGGCCAGAGACAGAGGAAAATGCAGAAGATTCCATCAAGGAGGCTGATGGATAGCTCAAACCTATACACCCAGTAGGGTAGACGAGATGAAGACTAAGTAAGTAAGTAAGAAAAAAAGCGAACTTCATATGTTGACTAGACACTACTTGTTGTATTGAAAACCATCGCGCAAACTGAAGAAAAGTTGAAGAACTATTATTGGAACTATGCTTCTTTACATCTTGTGGTTCCTATGTAGTTTATTTCATTTCGATCTGGCCGAACCAGCACGAGTGATACTATGCGCTCATGATGCCCTGTTTAGATCACTATCGAGGAAATAGTCAACAAAATCCATGATATCACGTTGGCCGATCGCAAATTGAAAATTAAAGTGATTGTTCAGATAATAAACATCTGGGACGAATGTGCATGAAACATCCTACATGACCATTTGAGCATTATAAAGATTTTACCGCTATAGCTGCCACTTTGGCTCGTTCCGGAGCAAAAACAGAATAGAGTGACCACTTTGCAGCGGTGTTGAGACGTGTATAAGTACGATTCAACGGAGTTTCTGCAGGGATTTGTGACTGTTGATTAATTACTACATTACACATAATTAGTCCAATTCAAATTAATTAATTGGGATTTTTTTCTTTCTAAAATAGGTCTTAGTCCGATTGCTAACCGTTTTTCAAATACTACAGTGAGTGCTGGCAGTAGACTAATGGGCTGATAGGATTTAACTTTCTCAGGTTCTTAATCTAACTTAAAGACTAGTATTTCAATTACTGTCCATTAAAAATGGAAGTAACTGAAGTTCCATTATTGAATTAAACAACTGGGTTATGAATATAAATCGTTTTTCTGCCAACTCTTCTAATATTTTATTTCAATTAGCTCGTGTAGCCTGGAGCTTTTACAGTCGCTGTTCAACTTAATTACCTTATATAATTCATTCTTGGTAAAACCTTCTTCTCATAACTACGTTTCATAAAGTCCTGATTCTATATCATTGGAAATTCAAACTTTCCTTAAACGATTGAGAAATGTATCTTCTTTTTCTTCATAATTTTTACACCATTTGTAGAAAATTGAAAAAATATTTCAGTGGCAATGGCCTAGTTAAGTACGCGTAAAATAAAATGGCGGAAGATATATGTTGCCGCCAATTAGTAATTTATTCACCATATCTTGATATATAACATGGTATTTTACTGACTGGCAAATTGTTCAGTTAAATTACCTTAATACTTAATTTGTTTAAGATTCTTAGTTAAGAAATTTTAGACTTGCTTTTTGCTTAGTTAATCTTTCTATTTAAAATTTTGAAAATTCTAAAATATTTAGCAAGTAAAGGGAGAGAGGGTCTAAGGCATTTATCTATGTAATCTCCCTATGATAATGTTTAGTAAACATCGGGCTTCAATGGACTCCAGAGCACCGTGTGTTGTTTTATGATACGTTTGACAAAACTAGTGGTTCAGTGATTAAAAGGCAATAACTCTTCAGGCGTCAGTTTAACATTGGACGTCACGATAACATTTCCAGCCGCAACCCCATTCTAAGATTAATAGCTGCACTTTGAATGAAGGATTTATTAATGAAAGTAGTCACCTGGTCGGTCAGAATATTATCCAGTATAGCTCGCTTAAGGTACTGGACGGGTCACAGGTG
Organism: Cosmopolites sordidus; assembly: GCA_031761425.1. Classification (NCBI taxonomy): domain Eukaryota; kingdom Metazoa; phylum Arthropoda; class Insecta; order Coleoptera; family Curculionidae; genus Cosmopolites; species Cosmopolites sordidus. The sequence goes on along the minus strand of JARFXV010001686.1, from coordinate 375,627 downwards.
GTGGATAGTCAAAGTTCCATCAGATATTAATGGACAGCTGCTAATATCTCAAAATAAGCAGCCCCGAACCAAGGCAAAAACTAAATCCACTTAGCGTCTGACTTGTATCAAGCGGTTGAGTGGTCCGAGTCTGTTCACCAGTGGTGCGGCTAATTCTGGAACTCACCCCTCCAGTCCTATCCTTTGAACCGTCATAGTTCAAACTTTTAATTTCAAGTACAAGATGAGGCGTTCTAATAATTACAAAATTACCCCAGGAGGTAAACAAACCTCCGTCAGTGTTGCTAGTACAACCGGATTTTCGGATTCTGGGGCGTCCGGGCTTAAACACAAATTCTTTCAGAGGGAGCCGGAGACCTCCGGCCAACGTCTCAAACCAAATGCAAAAACTTTTTTTGGAACGGTAAATATCAACACACTCCTGCACCCAGGAAAACTACACGAACTGGGGCAGACATTAAATCAGCAAAAATCCAAATTTTAGCTCTGTAAGAAACCAGGTTGACAGATGATAACAACTTGGACTTCGGCAACTGCAGACTTTTTAAAAGTAAAACGGACAAAAGAATACTCAAAAATACACCACCTCTCGGTGTTGCTTTCACTATCTCAAAAACCATTCTTGGTTCTATAACTAATATCCAGCCAGTAAACAATCGACTTATGACAGTATCACTCAAGTGTGCTAACAAAAACTGTACAGTAATCAATGCACAGCTCTCAGTTAACGAAGAAAATACATCTAATCCTGAAAAAGTAAACAAGTCCTGTGAAATTCTGGAAAAGACTATTTATAAAATTCCTTCTACATTAACTATTAACTATGTAAAAATCCCACTGGGTGATTTCAACGCCCAACTAGGGAACGAAAGAAGCTACAAAAAAACAGTCGGCAGTTTTTCCGCTCATAAATGGACCAACCAAAATGGCAGAAGATGGATGAACTATGAAGAATAGATGAACTATTGAAGAACTATGTTCGCAGTTTAATCTAAAATTAATGTCAATCCATTTTAAGAAGAAAATAACAAAACAAAAAACCTGGAGATGACCAAATACGTACATGGGTGAATTTCAAATTGACCATGTTGCCATTTCGTACCGTAATTATAAAGAGATTTTTAATGTTCAACTTAGGAAAGGAGCTAATATAAACACGGATCACTACTTGACTAGAACCAAACTTAGTTTAAAACCTCGAAATCTTATTCAAAAGAGACTACTAATCCCAAAGTTCGACCCTACGAAAATAAAACCAATCCTAACAGAAGAGCTTGATAAACAACCAGCACAGAACTGGCAAGAACTGAAACAAAAAATTATTAAAACAACCCAAAAGTTAGCCCCTTTACAAAAACGTAGAAAAGATCCATGGTGGGATTAAGTTTACGAGCAAGCAGAATTAACCTGAAATAAAGTATTTAAAGAGTGGAACAGTAAAAAAATAGCAATAAACTATAACATCTTTTTGAAAATAAGAAAATAAACATCGAAGCTAATTAGACAAACTGAAAGAAAATATGAAAACAATCAACTTATTGAAATAGAAAAAGATTAAAAAAAAAATAACACCCGAAATTTTACAAAACATTTAAAACTAAATTAATAGGCTGTCAACCCTAAAGTTTTTGCTTCAAAAACGAAAACGGACAATTAGCTCTAAATAACCAAAACAACTGCAAATAACTTGCGAAATATTTTGAACAACTATTATACTGTCCTGAACCCTTAAACATATTACCTAAACCCTAAACAAACACTAAACCCTAAACAAACAAACTCAGATTCATTATCACCGGATGAAGATGAAATAATTAGGCAAACCAAACGACTTAAAAATAACAAGGCTTCTGATGAAGATGGAATTACTGCTAAACTTTTGAAATCCGTTGGTCCAGGTACAATCAAGGAAATAACCAAAATTCTACAAGAAGTTTAGCGAACCTAACGGATTCCGGAAGATTGGAAAGATCCTCTAATCCATCCACTACATAAGAAAGGAGAAGAACGGATGTAAACAACTACAGAGGGATATCTCTTCTCCCAGTTTGTTACAAAATTCTATCTCAATGTCTAATAGACAGAACGCAGGGATAGTTAAAACCTAAAATTGGTGAATATCAAGCAGGTTTTCGACCGGGCAGGTCCTGCCCGGAACAGATCCTAAATCTTAAGTTGATCCTAAGACAACAAAAACTATTCAATACAAATCTCGTCTGTACATTTGTGGATTTTAAAAAAAGCATTGACCCCGAATCTTTATTCCAAATCTTGAAAGAACAAGGACTAGATCTAAAAACGCTGGCAATTATTAAAGCGACACTAAATAACACATGGTCAAAAGTTAAATTCATGGCTGACATCTCAGAGCCTTTTGAAATTAAAACTGCAGTGAGATAAGGGGATGGACTCTCGCCTCTCTTATTTAACTGTGTTCTAGAAAAGCAATGCAGGAGTGGCGTGCAAAAAGATCAGCCCTGAATATTGACCAGGCCATTAATTGGGGAGAACCAACATCAGAAGACATTGTCTGGCATTTGCTGATGATCTAGCAATTTTAGCTCAAAATATATTAACGGCTCGAAAACAAATTGAAATCCTAAAAGAAACAGTAGAAAAGGTAGGACACCAAATTTTCTTTGAAAAGACACAATACATGACCTGCAATAGACTAAGAACTTTTTTTTTTCTTTTTTGGGGTTTTCGCTACGATCTAATAGTTTTAGATCGTGGCGAAAAACTCAAAAAAAGAAAAAATAATATATGAACACGCCACAAACATTCACACATTACTTAGATTACAGGTATGGGCCTGATATATGTTTTTTATTTAGATATTTAGAAAGTAAATATATTAAACTACAACATTCTGAAAACAGCTTAACATTTCTTTATAAATGAAAAATTGTGACATAATACCAAAAGGATTACGTTTACATATACCATATAACACAAACAAAAACATATATATTTACATAGGGCAAGTTTAGAACTTTTAAGAGATTGCATTCAACATTACATATACACTAAACAACAATTAAAGATTGACATTGATAATACATTACAATAAATATACGAAAAAGTAACTGAAGTGGATTTTAATCATATTTATAATATCGTCTATTCCAGTTACATATATCATTTCAATATCTATAAAATACTCACATTAAGAAATTTAAAGATTTAGTTATTGAAAAACATGGAAAAAATACAAAACACATTAATACACATACAGACAAAAGTTTCATTAATAAAACTATCGTTAACCTTTCAAGTAAAATGTTATCTGATTCTGAAAAGTATATACTTTCTATGGACTAAATTTCAGTATTTCATAGAAATATGTTCCTAAATTAGACATTATTTCGGCAGTGGAGTCTGTTGCTCAAAACTTACCTTTGGAAAGTGCAGTGAATACAGATTCAGATTAAACTTATTTTAGAAAAACAATTTAAAATAAAATCAAATTTATACCTTAAGGAAATGTTAGCTATAGATAAATTAAAAAAAGACGCATCTATTAAAATATTGCCATGAGATAAAGCTAACGCCACAGTTGTTCTGGACACAGTTGTTCTTACACCAAAATACCTATAGATCCAACATTAAAAATAGAGAAACACATTTACAATACATTATATAAACAGAAACGAATTTACAGATCTAGAAAGATCACAACTTTCACCACATTATAGTAAACCATCTCATTTCTATGATTTACCAAAAATACACAAAACTAATATACCACTTCGCCCTATAGTTAGTAGTATAGATTCCCCATGTTATAAACTAGCAAAATTTAACATTTAATTTAATTTAATTAAATTTAATTAAAATTGAACATTTTAAATCCACTTTGGGGCGAACAAATTTATATATTAAAAATACTTCAGATTTTTTAGATAAAATTTCAAACATTAAAATTACGAACCAAAATTTAATGGTTAGTTTTAACGTGATGAGTTTATTTACTAATGTACCAGTTGATAAATCACTTTGAATAATTAGAAAGAGATTAGAACATGACACAACATTAAAAGACCGCACTAAACTAAACATAAATACAATTTTGGAATTATTAACTATGTGCTTAAAAACCACATATTTTCAATTAGAAAATGATTATTATCAACAAAATATTTCGGAATCGCAATGGGTTTTTCTCTGTCTCTTTTGATGAGTAATATCTTTATGGGTGAACTCGAGAATGACATATTAAGTAAATCTCTTAAAAAACCAATAATATGGCTTAGATATGTTGATGATATTTTTGCTATATGGCAACATAGCATTGATGATCTAAATATTTTTTTCAAGATATAAATTCTCGAGAGCCTACAATTAGGTTTACTTTAGAGATGGAGAGGGAGAATGAATTGCCATTCCTCGACACTTTAATATTAAAACAAAACAACACATTAAAAACTACAGTTTACAGAAAACCGACAAATACAGATAGTATCTCAATTTCTTTTCTAATCACTCAAAATCAGTCAAAATAGGAGTAATTAAAAGTTTATATGACTAAGCAAAACTTGTTTGTACCGACAGTGATAGATACACTACAAAAAGAAACAAATAACATCAACGACATTTTAATAAAAAACAATTACCCAAAAAATTTCATAGATTAATCGTTTAAAACTTTTGATACCAGACAAAACAAACAAGTTATTAATAACAATAATAATAACTCTCAAACAATTAATCTCACAATTCCTTACATTCCCGGTATTTCTGACACAATTAAAAGAGTAGGAAATAAATACAACATAAGAACGACATTTAATACAAAAAATACTGTTAGATCTATATTAACAAAAACTAAACCAAACAACACACTACAAATACCAAAAATGTGGTTTATAAAATTTCCTGCGAATGTGGAAATATGCGAATTTTATATAGGTGAGACATCTAGAGCATTAGATGTTTGGTGGTATGTCACTGTCATTAAAAATTAATTGTCAATGTATCATTGACAGATACAAAAATATATTTACTTCCTATCTTTGCATTACATATAAAAATCAATATAATTTATTTTTTAAATTCGTTCTGAAAACGGGAGGAGAAACTTCCCGAAACATTAACGTTCAAAAGTTTTTATTTATTTTACATTTTTTTATTTTTAAAATTTTGTTCGTTAGGCTTTTTTATTACAATTTATTACAAAAAGGGATCACTGAAAAATTTCTCTCCGTTTTTTGTTTTTACCCAGTGATTTTTCATTTACATAAGAATAGATATTTTGTTATTTTTTGAGTCTTAAATCGTGGCGAAAAACACAAAAAAAAAATTATATATGAACACCCTACAATCATTCAGACATTATTTAGACTAAGAACACCATTTCTATAAACAAAATATGGCGTGTCTCTCAATTTAAATATTTGGGTGAAATCATCATGGAAAACGGGTTGGAAAAAACGGCCAATAAGGGTAGATGTCAAAGAATGGAAACTGCATTGAGACTTACACAAAATATTTACAACAAAAATGCATATCCAAAAATACAAAACTGAGACATTTCAACTCAGTTATTAAGCCAGAATGTCTATATGGCGCACAAACGCTCATTTTAAATAGAAAGAAAGACATCGAGGAGATTGAAAAGAAAGTAAGAAAAATCTTAGGGTCCAAACACATAAATAGCACGACATACCGATTTCGCGAAAACCCAGAAATCAAACAATACATAGATATACGTAGCGATATGATAAAAAGAAGTCTTAGGTTTTTCGGACACATAAGAGAGTAGAGTTAAAATAGAAACAATTAAATGGATTGCTGCAATTAAAGAAGGTCTAAGATCAGCAAATATCACACAAAGTGAAATTCAGGATAGAAACTGTTTCAGACACAAAGTTAACGTTTGGGAAGTTGGCCAAAGAGAAAAATGTAGGAAGACCGGAACAACTTGGTCTGAAGAAAGGAAAAAGGCTCATAGTGCAAGAATGAAATCAGTATGGGCGCAAAGGAAGGCTAACAACAACAAACGGCTCTAACTGTACGTCGCGTAGTCCACCAGGGCCCATACGTGAATAATAATAATACAATATCGTCGCTGTTGCTAGCAGTATTGATGCTGATGCAAATTTATCAATTTGTCGCCGTTCGCAGGAAGTTGGGCTTTGTTGTGCGACTACGTGGAAAATGTCGTGTAAATATTTTCGTCTGGTGCCTTACAAGATTCAGCTTGTCCAAGAACTCAAGCCCCAAGATCATTCTTGGTGTCGTACCTTCAGTGAATGGGCTCAATATCAATTGCATCTTGACCAAGGTTTTGTTCAGCGACTAGGCTCATTTTTTGGCTAAATGGTTACGTTAGTAAACAAAATTGCTGCATTTGGAGTGATAATAAACCGCAAATGATCCAACAATTTCCCCTGTATCCAGAAAAATGCACCTTATGGTGCGGATTGTACACCGGTGGCATAATTGGTCCGTATTTTTAAAAAAATGAAACTGGGAAGCACGTTAGCGTTAATGGCGATTGTTACCTAGCGATGATCAATGAATATTTAATTCCGAATTTAAATGAGATTGATCTGACAGAATGCTCTTAGTCTGAATTAGCCGCGGTGGACATTTGTCCGAAATTTGTTTAAAATATTAATGCCACTAAATGTTATTGCACATAAAATAAATAGTTTCAAGGCATCTAATTTGTTTGTTGTTTTATTTGAATTTAGAGTTCGGACGCACTTAAAGAAAATCACCTTATAGTAAGAGGGGCGATTTTGCGAAGTCTACTTCGCTCTTCTAGGCAGTACGCTTCTGAACAGGGAACGAGCAAATGTACTGCAAAACATATGAATTATTTATTGTTTAAGAGTTGAACGAAGTGGACTATGACAACGCTTGTTATTTTTAAAGATTTGACCAATATCAGGAGCAACTAAGCTAATTTGCATGTAAATGAGTGAGTAATTAGAGAAACCACAACACAGTCCAAAAACAATATTATGCGTTAATTGCAACTGTTAATTGTCTTTGACGCATGTGTTAATATTAACCGGTCAAGTCTAAAATTGAAGTAGAAATGTTTTTAGGTATTGTTATCTTGGTAGGATCTCTGACCATACGCTTTAATAAAGCAAAAGTTGTAAATTGGCATTTGACGACCCGTAAGACATTATTGACTAGAATACTAGAAAAAGTTAATGAATCAAATAGAAGTCAGGATGGAGGAAACCCATTGTGAATTTAGAACGAGAAGAATCACACAAGATCCAATATTCCTAATCCGGCAAGCAAGTAAAAACTAAAAATGGAAATGTGCATGTATGTTTAATAGACCTAGATAAGGTGGGAAGTAGTAATATACCTAGATAAGGGATTGAAAAAAAACAATTGCTAGTACGATACAAATAATAAAAACATGTATAAAGATAACGAAAATTCAATAAAAATGAACAATGAAGAATCAAAAGAACATATATCCAGGTAGGATTGAAAAATGTTTTTTGAGCCCTGTATTATTTGCAATAGTATTAGATGGAGTCATAAAAGAAGCGAAAGAAGAGGCGAGAACCTTAAAGTTGGGATGAAAATAAAAAAAATATATGTTGACGGATTTAATGTTAAACAAAATTTACAATGCGGTATAAAAGTATTAGCTGCATGAATATATCAAGAGAATAGAACATACATAAAATAAGATTGAAAGATTAAGAAATACAACAGACTAAAAATATTTAGAAACGATAATTGAAAGTGATAACCAAAGAAAAAGAAATAGATGAGAAAAACATTTTCAATGTGATGACGATTCCATTTTTAGAGAAGCGCCAAAGAATATAAAATGGGAAATAGTAAAACTAACGATATTATATATTAGTGAGACATATACATTTCCAATAAATATAACACACGAATTAATGCTATGAAAATACGATTCGTACCTCAGATCAAGGAGAGAGAATAATAAATAAAATATACAGACCGAACCTACAAATAAAGTCAATAAATGAAAAACTGATAGAGGGGCAACTTAGATCATTCGGACTCATGTGCAGAATGTCAGATAACAGGTTCATGAAAGTAATATACGAATCGAAAGCAACCGGGAAAAATTATGGCGGAAGATCGAGAAAACAGCCGAGAGGGCAGGGGCGACTTAAACCATGAAGGAGCCTTTGGGCACACAGAGTCTGTGGTCCTTTTAGAAAGCCAAAAAAAAAACAGATGAAAACATGAGTATGTACTTTGTCTAGTGACTTAATTGGTTATTATGGCTAGCTTTATAGAAATCAAATATAACTGAAGCGATGACTGTTTTGATAATTGGTCTCACGTTGATGTTAATTGTTTCTTTCGAGATTTCTGTTGTTCAAAATCGTCTATTATGTTCTCAAATCCAATTTTTAAACGATATCACTTTCTATGACCATAATTAACAAATTAGTAAATCGTTCTTGTAACATAGTCGTTCGTAAGTCATTTTATATTTTATTTAGCTGTGAAAATGAACGCTCTCCAATTGGTGACCATTAGGCAAAGGAATATCCTTGTATCAACTTCCACGTTCGGAAAAGTTTCTTCTAATTTATCTGCCTTTATTAGAGTATGTAGGACTAAGATACTCAAGTCCACCGATTCATTTGCAAAGTTTTTCAAGTACTGCCTTAATGAAAACTTCCTGATTTGAGTTCATTAGCATTAATGTCTTTGTGATAGAATTTTGCAAATTCTTTGCATTTATTACCTAACCTAAACCTTACCTAAGATTCTGTCAAAAATTTTTCATCGATTGTTCGAACCCGAAAAAAATTTACAATTTTTGGATGAATTCGAAGTGTGCTACTGCTTCTAAAACACATCCAACCACCTAAACACCTACTAAATCCAGTAAATGTGCGGCAAATTGAACAAAAATAGCAAATTCACATTTTTCTTTGATCTGAAGGCCAGAATACTTTCCAGCCATATTTGCTGCATTATCGTAGCTCTGCTCGCGACAATCCTTTATTGGAATATCAAGACTTTTCAAAAAGTTTAAAACAGTATCTGCTTATACAGAGCCTTATGCTCCTCCATAGGTAAAAATTGCAAACATCTCTTAATAGGCTATCCATCTTTTACGTACCGAGCGATGAAAGTCAGTTGGTCAATATCGGAGAGATCTGTTGTGGAATCCATACTTATTGAGTAGTATTTCGCTGCTTTTGGTTTATTAACAATTGTTGCTAACACTTGCTTTTCCAATATATTAAAACATTCATTGCAAATATGTGCAGACAAATATCATGTACTTCGTTTTTTACGATTTCCGCAGTTTTGTATATGATCAGCAAGAAAGGTGTCAAATTCTCTTAATAGTTCTAAGCTTCCCAAATAATTCTCGTTATTTTGAGACCCCAAAATTTCCCCTCCCTCCCAACAATTCGTTTATGTAGATTCTTCCGATAATTGACCTGTGGGGCAAACAGTCCACTATCAACTCGTGCAGTTGTATTTCTTCTAGCGACATAATTCAGCATTGATTACCTGTACTATAAACTGTTCTTATGCTCCATTAATAATGGTTTCAATCTTTATATCCACTTGATGAACTTAAACTATTGTCCGTATTATTAGATAGAACGCAGCAATAACAATATACAGATTTATTCCACACCATTTACCATTTTCTTTCCACATAGTCACCATTCGTCAATTTGCTAGCAAAAATATTCTTAGTCAAGTTTCTAGTTTTTGTTTTACCGCTTAGACCAGGAAAACTTGTGAAAGTTTTGGAGTCACAATAATTTTTATTTTATAAAAACTTTATTATTTTGGAAAAACTCTGGCCCTTTGCGAATCCCAATATTGCGTACTTTTTCCGTTAAAATTTCATCACAATACGTATCAGGCTCGTGAGATATATTTTCTAAAATACTTGTAGTTGGTAAGTCGCAGGAACTTGAACTGGAAGATCCAGACTGTGATGTGTGTGTGACTGTCCTTATATCTGGAAATGATGAACTCGAATCACTAATTTTATCTTCTACGTCAAACGTGGGCCCCGTTTCTTAACTTTGAGACTTGAGGCATCTTGAGATGATGATATCAAAGAATCAGTCTGCCGGTTAGTTTCAAGTGTAAAAAGCAAGTTTTTGTCTTTTTTCTGAACCACTTAAATGTTCTTTTCGACCTGATGTCACGATGACTGCAACATTTTAGATGCAAGTTAAACGATGACGAGGCATTTCGAGGCGCCCATCAGGCCGGGGACTCTGGGCTTGTACCCCACGTGCCCTTATGAAAAATATGGAACTGTTGAAAGGATTGGTGGAGCAAAATGTAGAGAAACAGAGTAGGAAGGTAGGGGTAGGTGTCACATTATAGGAAAAAATGGAGAAAGAAATATATAGCAGGACAACAGTCAGTTAAAATAAAAAGTCTTACCCCAAAAGGTAGATAGACAGAGGATTAAAAAAATTAAGCGCATTTATTATATTTCAACTTGCGAATTGAATTGCTTTCTAGAGAGTGGATTTAATATATCAGTGTTAAGGAAAAGTTATTAACCCCTTAGAACCTAGCACTCTCAATTTTTTTAAAATATTTTTGGTTATGTTCAATGTTAGAAAACATACCAAAATAATAAAAAAAGTTGTTCCAACAAAAAATATGTATGTAGTGTGAATATAAGGCATGTCTAAATATGCATACACTAGGTCCTAATAGAACTTTTATTGAACATATATTGTTTAGTATCTTAACAGTAATAGTAACCTAATTATAAGCAAAATGCAAAATTAAAACCTCTTTTCGGGTATGATTGGCTTTAAAACACTCGATATGAAGTCCAACATTGCATTTGCTGCATATAAAAGTTACACGCTAATGACATCTTGTACATCGTCACTGAGTTGGATTTTTTTATCGGCCAATGATCCATGCGATCATACCTCACTTCTTCAGGAGCATTTGAGGTTTTCTGTGGCATAAGAACCCGCAGCTTTGGATTTGAAAGTATTGGAAGTACAATGTGCCTAATGAAATCGATTTGTTTTATAAAGGGTTACATTTTTCGGGACAAAATCCACGAATTATCGATTATCAGTACCATTTTCGACATTTTATATTTATTCCATAGCGACCCTATCGACGCTATTGATCGAGCCATTGATCGAATAAATCGACACCCCCCATGTCGTGGTTATATCCATGAATTAAGGAAGGTTGCAAAATTGTTATTCTTTGTTTTCGCGCATGGCTGTAATGCTTGAATGTTGTAGTTTTTTTGACAAATTCATCGATTAAGTTGGTAGCTATTGTAACTTGACTATTACCATGCCAGCGAATTCAAGTAACATTGGTGGCTTTGTCTAAAAGGCCATATGTGGATCCTCAAGGCTCTTTTTTTTCAATCATTTAAAGGCGCGTATTTTATGTGATCAGCTCGAATTGTTCCTGTAACTGTTATGTTAAGGGCTTTCAGTTCTTTAAGCAGGGGTAAAGAATTAAATTAGTTACACAAAGAAAATTTACAGGAATAAATCGTAATACCATTCTCTTTATAACTGAACATCCCAAAGTCATATTTGAATCTTTTTGGCATTCTCCTTCGTAAAGCTCAAATTGCACGCAGTAACAATTTGGATTATTCAAACACCAAAACTTAAATCCGAAATGTATCGGTTTTCCATTAATAAACTGCTTGAAATTATGACGAACATAATATGGTTCAATAGCTTCATCCAAGGACCACATTTGAGGTAATAGATCAGCATATTGTTGAAATTTAGAGGACATGTGAATTATTAGTGGCCTTACTTTTTTGTGGTATTGATCAGTGGTGTTATTATCACTAAAATGAAGATTTTTAAAAATTTGTAGGGCTCTATCTCGAGACATGGCATTAGAAACAGCATTATTGTAAGTATCCGATGATTTTTCCCAGTACATTCTTCTATTTGACAGTTTTACATATCCAGAAAAAAGCAAGATGGCCAAAAATGGTGATACTGTATATGATTCATTTCCATATTTATCCTTCGAGTGTATTATTGACTCAGTGTATATCTCCGCTACAAATTCTATTGTCCAAAACAACTTAAAAAAAATCGATAGGATGTACTCCTATTTATTTTTTATTATAACCCCATAGCCAGAACATTATTTTTATTTTTAAATAAAAATGCTTTTTTTACTTTACTTCAAATTGAATAGGTTCCCAAAGACGTTTTTTCTCGATCCTTGGTTTTTTATATTCAGATCCAAAAGACTTCTTTGGCTTTTTATTGGATTTCGGAAAATAAAAGAAAAAAGTGAAACACAGTGGTATACGCCCATCAGCGGGAATCGGTATGAAACATGAGCCACTGTGTCGGTGCACCAATGCCGTGGTCCATCATGGGCCAGCGTATAGAGGATGCTTTAGAGACATTATAGATTTTAAGGTTTAGATTTGTGGCAACACAATACATGGTTTTTACACCACAATATATTATTCGCCAATTCTTTACTTTAAAAACTAAACAAATATCATTCCACAAGCACCGTATTTACCAGATTGACACTGTGTGACTTTTTTATGTTTCCAATCTATTAAAGAAATCACTTCATGGATATCGTTTTGCATCCATAGAAGCCATTTAAGAGAATACGCTGTTTTCTTTAAAGGAAATAGCAGTATAAAATATTCTGTTTTGCTATGATACTGGATTATTTGACGGAGACGGAGAAGTAAATTTGGATGAATAAAAACTACTTTGTGATTTATTTAAAAAGTCACCTTAATTTTTGATCAGAGAATTTGTTTTCTGGGATTGTATTATTACCAAGTGTTATTACCACCTTCACTCCTAAAAAGCATTTTTTAATTTATTTTAATTTCAAATAACTAAATTATCTCCTCCGTGTTAAAACGAGAACTAGCACTGAAGTCATTTATCTTAGTGTAAGTGTGGTAATACACGCCGACATCATCCCTTTAAATAAATCTCAAAAATATTAGTGCCGAATCGATACACCTTCGAGTGGTTTTTCATTTTTTTTCTCAGATCGGGGTCCTCGATTTGATCACCTTAAGTGCTCGGAAAAACTTTTATTGGCTCGTAACGAGATGGTTTATGTTTTTTTCTAGGTTTATTACCGGTCGGCTGGATACGACTGCGGTTGATTTAATAGATACGTTCAATCGGTAATACGTTTTTGACCCTTATGATCGCCAACTGAATTTTAAAGATATTTAAATTCATTGAAACCTGTTTTTAACGAGCAGTGTTTATAACGAAAACAATTTTATATAAGTGGATGACTAAAATTTAATATAAGTTTACAAATATGAAGAACTAAATATAACCTGGTATAGTTTTTCTAGCGACGTACAGAGTAAAAAGTAATAAAACAAGGTATAAAGTGTGTGATAATGTGGATGACTAAAGTTGATCTAATCGGGAGTCATGATGCGTTCTATCAATGAGTAAGTGTTCGTGAGTTAGGTATCGTATTAAAGTTCATGAATTGCAATGTAATAAACGTATGTATATATGTTTTTGTTTGACTACTGCAGATTCTTCATTCTCTACTTCATACTACTTGTGGATCCAGAGATTAGGAAATTTATCTTAAAGATATTCAACAATTCCAAGTCCTAATTACTATTACTATAATATTATTTACATTTTTATGTAACACTTTGATAACACGTTGATATAAATAATAGGGTTGATATGAAAACAATATTTTCTGCAAATTGTTTATTTTTTACATTCCAATTGCTGAACATAATCATTCTTCTGAATGTGAACATAATGTTTCTTTTCCTTCAGTTTTCTCTTCATTCTTCTTTTATCTTATATTTTTATTTGGCAATTCGTTATCTGGCCTGAAAATAATGCCTAGCTTTAAAATGGAATGATAAATAATATTTATGGAATGATAAATATATTTCTATAAAGTTTAATTTAATTTTATTTCTACTGTCTATGTAAAATTGACCTAAGATCTACGATAATCTCTTTTATTCAGCACGTCAATAATTGTAGCATCGTTAACCATAGTATCTGTCAATAGTATCATATTCCCTTTACTCTCTAGTAGAATTTTATTGAACTCTTCTTCTTCTTTAAGCTTCCATAGGGTTGCTCTTTCTCCCCTCGTTAGCTCTCGCGTCCTTTTGGGGAAATGGTTTTGCTAGCACCGACAACTTGAAAGGGGAGCTATTTTGTGGTATCTCTAAAATTTATTAGTTTTACCAGTAGTTATCATTCGTAAGGTTGCTTGGAGATGTATTTTTAACTCTTTTGATATGCGACGGTTCAGTAGCGTGGTCCTTCTAGGTATAAAGCAGAACCGATACACTCTTTTCATGCTTTCAGCTTTATTGTTAACATACATACTGCTGTGGTAATCAACTTAGGTAACTAAGACCCCCCCCCCCTCCTCAGAAATACCATATTGGGAGAAGATCAATCTATTGATCCTACAAGAAACTGCAACGCGTATAAGACCAGTAAAAAAATAGGTATATTTTCTTAAAAATTAGTATATTTACTTCTAGTTTGCAGCTCTTTGAACTGCCAAAATTTAATTTTGACAATTTCAAGAGTTTAATTTAGATTACAAACTCCTCCTATTCCATTCAGTCTATGCGCGTTTCAAGAACCAAAGAGATGATCAAAACTAAAGCTAAACTAAAGAAAGATATTTCGTTAACAATTTATATCTATCCCTAGTTCAATGAATCGTGTCAAATTCAACACAAAAGGTGTGTTAAGTATATATAGCAGTATGGGACTGGTCCTCTATCCTTGTTTAAAATATTTTTACATTGTGCTAATAACTTTTTTGTTTTTGCTGATAATCTTTTACAGCTCTAAGCGATTTTAAGTTACTTACATTAATATTATGGTTAGTTTCATAAATATATTGGATAACAGCCAATCTATCTGATCTATTATACCTAAGTTGGGCCATATGTTTCTTTAACCGTGTTATTATCACTCTCTTATTTGATTAACATATTTATGATTAGTATATTTTATTTTATAAATCCCCGACCTTCGATGGAATTTTGTCCTTAGGATTACCTAATCACTGCTGTATTTTGTTATGAGATTTATATATATATATATATATATATATATATATATATATATATATATATATATATATATATATATATATATATATATATATATATATATATATCTATAGCTCTCTAAAGCTCTGGAGGGATTAGGAAATGCCGAAAGGTCTTAATCCCGATGAAAGAAAAATCCGAACC
Organism: Cosmopolites sordidus; assembly: GCA_031761425.1. Classification (NCBI taxonomy): domain Eukaryota; kingdom Metazoa; phylum Arthropoda; class Insecta; order Coleoptera; family Curculionidae; genus Cosmopolites; species Cosmopolites sordidus. The sequence continues at coordinate 360,404 of JARFXV010001686.1, read as the reverse complement.
TACACCTCCGTGCGGTGGAGAGCGGGAAACACCTTAGGGTGGCAAACGTAGGTAGGGACCGAGTAACTGTCGGTATAAACAGTTCACTCTTGCTAAGAGAGGAAGAACTAGCAAGAGCTGGGGCACCCACTTGCCCCTAGGGCGAGAAATCGTCCTTAAAGGCGGAGGAACCAGAAATTGGTCAACGGCAGGAGGCTGGAGTGGCAACGGGAAACCGCTACAGTAAAGATCTACGGATATCCCTAGTAAATCTACCATGGAATGGCTAATCTCAAGATGAAATGGTCCGGAGTAAGAAGTCCTCCGATCGGATCTCCGGGGAGGACGGTTTTGAGAGTTACCAATAAAGACATAAACAGGGAAACAACTAACTTATTCAGAACACAACTTAGAATAGGAACCTGGAATGTGCAAAGTATGTATCAAGCAGGGAAAACTCACAATAGCATACAGGAAATGGAAAGGCTACATATAGACATTCTGACATGCACTGAGGCAAGATGGCCAGGAACAGGCCAATATCAAGTGGGAGACTATAATATATATTATGCGGGCGAAGATGGTACACACCATCGAAACGGTACAGCGATAATAACGCATAACCGAATAGCAAATACACTGCTAGGATATTTACCCATCTCAGACAGAGTGGCAATAATGAAGATCAGAGCCGTACCATACAATCTGAACATAATAGCCGCATACGCACCAACAACTCAAAGTACAGAGGAAGAAAATGAGCTTTTCTATGAACACCTCAAGAAGGCACTCCAGAATACAAAAAACAAAGAAGTCACCATTGTAATGGGTGACTTCAACGCAAAAATAGGACAAGGAGCGGACGGCGATATGATTGGTAAATTTGGTCTGGGTCACCGAAATGAAAGAGGAGAAAGACTGGCTCAGTTCTGTAAAGAAAATAGATTGTCGGTCATGAACACATACTTCCAACTACCCTCCCGAAGGCTGTATACATGGCAAGCTCCAGGTGAAAGGAATATTAGAAACCAAATTGACTTCATAATGGTCAACAAAAGATTCCAAAACTCGATAACATCCGCAAAAACGTACCCAGGAGCTGACATCGCCTCGGATCATAATCTACTACTAGCAAGGGTCAAACTGAGACTCAAGAGAGCGACCAATCAACCACAGAGACCCAGGCGCCCAGACATGAATCTATTGAAAGATACAACAATTATCGAAAGGGTGAAACAAGAAATAAACAACAACTTAGCTACACTTCAAGTATGTCCAGCCGAAACAATAAACAACAAATGGGAAAGCATAAAAAGTATAATAACAACAACAATAAACAACAATTTAAAGTCTCAGAACAACAGAACAAAGAACAAAAAATGGATGAATAACGAAATCTTGGAGCTAATGGCAGAGAGACGGAAACTAAAAAACAGAGATGAACTGGAATACAAAAAACTGAATATAACGATCAAGGAAAGAATAAAAGAAGCAAAGTCAGAGTACCTGCATGAACAATGCACCGAGATAGAAAACTTAGGCGCAAAGCATGATACACTGAACATGCACAAGAAAGTCAAAGAAGCAGCTTGCGTATTCAAAAGTAATGGGAGAACGCTACTTGCAGACAAGCAAGGCAACATAGTCTGGGATCCCACAACTCGTTTAAAAACATGGGAAACCTATATAGAAACACTTTTTGAGGACACAAGTAGAGGGGATATAGCAACGAACAACGACATAACTGGGCCTTATATCACTCGAGAAGAAGTGATCACAGCCATAAAGCGACTAAAGAATGGAAAGTCCCCTGGTCCGGATAACACCTATATAGAAGTTATAAAACTTATAGACGAAGAACATCTAGACACAATAATACAATTGTTTAACCAAATATATGATTCTGGATCAATCCCAGAGGAATGGTTAACCTCGACGTTTATACCTATTCCTAAGAGTACATGGGCAAAAAAATGTGACGAACATCGCTTAATCAGTATAATGAGCCATTTCCTAAAGATCTTTCTGAAAATAATACATGAAACGGTATATAGGAAAATTGAGGAACACATAGGAAACACTCAATTCGGCTTCAGGAGCGGTTTTGGTACAAGAGAAGCCTTGTTCAGTATACAGGTACTCATACAAAGAGCAAGAGATGTGAACACGGACGTATACGCATGTTTTATTGACTTTTCGAAAGCATTCGATAAGGTCAAACACGATAAACTGTTAAGTATCCTAGAAAGAATCGGAATAGATGGACCTGAAAGGCGTATAATAGCCAACTTGTACTGGCGCCAAAATGCAACGATCAGAACAGGAAACCTAACTTCGTCTCAAATAAACATCCAAAAAGGAGTTAGACAGGGGTGCATTCTGTCACCCATGCTGTTTAACATATATTCAGAGGAACTGTTCAAGGAGGCACTCGAGGGAACAGACGAGGGACTAATTGTTAACGGAGTAAACATCAATAACATCCGCTACGCCGATGATTCTACACTACTAGCAAAGACTGCAGAAGAACTGCAAATACTAATCAATAGAATAGCAGAAAAGAGCAAAGAATACGGTCTAAGTCTCAATATAGAGAAAACAAAAGTTATGATTATCAGCAAACAGAACATAATCGCTGATTTCTACTTACATGACAGGAAACTAGAGCAGGTACAAAACATTACATATCTGGGATGCAACCTGAACGCAGATTGGGACCACGCTAGAGAAATAAAAATCAGAATTGAAAAAGCACGAAATGTATTTAACAGAATGAGAGGTGTATTATGCAATCTAAAACTAAACATCAGACTACGAATTAGGACTCTCCGATGCTGTGTTTTCTCAATATTATACTATGGGGTGGAGGCATGGACCTTGACAGAGAACAATGTAAAACGACTTGAAGCATTTGAATTCTGGTGCTACCGCCGTATACTTCGAATCTCCTGGACACACCACGTTACAAATGAAAAGGTTCTGGAGCGGCTGAACAAGAGAAGAGAAGTAATTGTCACCGTAAAGAAACGAAAAGCATCTTATTTTGGACATGTCATGAGAGGAGGAAAATACTCTTTACTACAAGTTATACTACAAGGAAAAGTAGAGGGAATGAGAGGACCTGGTCGAAGAAGGATATCATGGCTGAAGAACTTGAGGCAATGGACAGGAATGACATCAACCGAACTATTTAGATCAGCGGCCAACAGGATTAGATGGGCCATGGTAATTGCCAACGTCCAATGAGGATATGGTACCCCCAAGAAGAAGATATATATATATATATATATATATATATATATATATATATATATATATATATATATATATATATATATATATATATTAGATAATTTAATATTAATTTCACTATATTTTTATCGAGCTCGCGTGTGAATAGGTGTTCATATACGATTAAAGCACCTTTTTGTTTGAACAAGAAAAGCAAAAGAAATGTGGTCGACGAATGTTAGGAAAAGAGGAACAAAGCGATCACAAAAGACGTGAGATGAGCAAGCGGTAAGGCACTGTGAAATGAAAACTTGCAGGTTAAGATTGGCTGAAGGTATAACAAAGTGGAAAGGTTTATTAAAGGAGGATAAAATGTGTCTCAAACACACCTGACCATTTAAAAGTAGATGAAAACTGGATAAATAAATACGTAATTTTTTCTATCAATATTATGATATCGAAGCATGAAGGTTAGATAAATTATTGGGATGATATTCCAAACTCCAAACAAAAGCGGATGGAATAGCTTACATAAATATTTGGGCATAAGAAAGTTATTAGTTAACCAATAACCAAATCGAATGACCACATCAATGCGGAATTTATGCATATATAAACGTAATCCAAAAAAAATTCTGTGGCGATTCACGTTAATGAAACTTCTATTCAACAATTTGCAAGACATTATCTTCGTGAACTATTTAGAAAAATGGAAGACGATCACAGCAAAGTATTTTACTATTTCATTGGTCAAATTTCACAAAGAGCTAATAAAAAACACCGTTACTTAACGAAGAGTTCGGTTTCACTACGACAATGCACTCGCCGATTTTCCCGCTGTTGCAAAACGGAAATTGGTCAATTTGCGCTACAAATTGATGGCATATATATATATATATATATATATATATATATATATATATATATATATATATATATATATATATATATATATATATATATATATATATATATATATCTCATTCTCCGGACTTGGTCCCATACGACTTAATTATCCTTCCAAACATGAACAAATGTCTGCCTAAAGAGACATGTATCAAATGAAGTAAATAGATCATCGCCGAAACTTTTTCTACATATACATCCCTTACATTGGATGGCATATGTTTCGCCTGTTGGTGGTTAGACTCAACAGGGTACCGATATGTGCTTCCTCGCCACAAATAGGGAGACCCTATCCACAATCAAACAAACCATACTTACGCCAACTCCTTGTCGGATGGCTTAAGATGTAGTTTTTGATTTCTTTGAACTGCGCCCATGGTCTCCCTATTCTTGGCGAACGAGCATATGTCTGTACCCTGATGAGTCTAACCACCAACAGACGAAACATATCCCTTGTAATGTAAGTAGACGTTGTTCCATTCCCCTGTATGCTACCCAAAGTTTGTCAACTGACTGTAATGTGAGTGTCCAGGTTTAACTTCCGTATATCGCAAGGACGCATAATTAAATACGGTTCTCTTAAAGCAACATGGGAGTTTGTTCATATACATTATCTTGAACCGGTCAAATGCCTGCTAGCCACATTTAAAACGCCTTTCACTATGAGCGGGCTGTATGACCCTCCATTGAAATCCTCTACCCAAAACATAGAGATCCACAACATCCATGTCCCCTCATAAATTAGAAACTTTTCTGTCCTCAGCAAATTTTTCGAACATGACTTCAGTTCAAATGATTTTTCAATCCTTTGCATATCTTATATGTGTCATTGTAGCTCCTTTGGGTCTTGTGAAATTTCATTCATTCATGAAATTCACCATTCATCTTTATTCCAGTCTATTCCCAATTCGGTTCAAGGTAAGCTGAGAAAACTACGGGCGATATTGCACCACCCTACCTCACACCCCCTTCTACGATATGATTTTAATTTCAAGATTATAACTTTTGTGCACCTTCTTCATGTATCGATATCAGCAGGTATACATGGCATAATTGACAATTACCAAGCACAGTGGCATAATGTATTCATTGTACCTTTCTATGGCCTGCTGGACAACCAGGATGTGATCCATTGAGCTTTCTTGATTTTTTTTGGCTATTATCTTGGATAAAACTTTATATATTACTAGGATTCGAGGCCTATTGGTCGGTAGTTCTCTTAATCTCCCTGTGCTCCTTTTTATGTAAAATTATCACTATAGCGCTTTTCCATAAGTTGGATACTTTTGATTCTTTGAGGGAGGCATTTTGAGTATAATAATAATTGCAAGCGTGATTTTGTACCCGTATTCCACGTGGCTTCCAAGCCGTCACCAACCGCGCTCAAGCTGGAAAGGAAAACGACCATGATCAGGCCATGTTAACTTGGCAATGTTGAGTGAGTACTGGTGAAAAATTTCTTTTCCGCTGGCCCTCTATGCCATTTTTTGAACACCAGTTGCACTTTTTACTCGGAGCGAACAACTCTTGAGCATGTCAAATTTTGGCGAAACGTTCTTTATCTGCTGAGACCGATTTCTGCTGTTGTAGACATCATCACTCGTATTCAAGCTGAACACGGGAAAAAGTATACCGATTTATATGTTCTGTGGCCCTGATCGTTGCTTTAGACGTTGCCCAGCATTCAGCTCGAGATCGGCTGTTGATGATGACTCCACTTACATGGAGCATGGATTTATGAGTTATATATTTATGTATATAATTCTTTAACGTTTTCATTACAACTTGTATTAATTTCACTCATTATTTTTTGCGAAAAAAAGATATTTTACAAAGTTTTATTGTTAACCATTTATATTACCTTTATATTTGATTACCATTTTAAATAGATTCAATTCTGCTATTCGAAACGCTATATTGATTTTTGTTTTTACTTTTTTCAGATCCAATTTTACGGATTTAACAAAGACTTATATCATAATATGTCGGAAGCGCTACATAAATCACAAGGAATCGTTGCTATCTCACTAATGGTACAGGTAAGTCATATTTTCCATGAAACATATCAATTTTTATGAATACCATATTCACGTCTGTCTTATATATATTAGAAGAATTATTTCGATTTCGGGGGCCACTGTCTGAATTTGATTTAATTACTATTTCTGAAATATGTCTCAAGTCTGATAATATTAGTTATATAGGGACCTCACCCAGTTTTAAATTGGATCTTGCCAAATTTAAAATATTTAATTTATCTAAAGGGTGTTCCAATAAGAACGCCGGTTTTGAGTTTTAAATTAAACATATATATGTGTGGCATAAGTTTGAAACATTTATTGAATAATGAAGTACACATCATGAGGTTATGAATGGAGTAAGACATCGGACAAATGACCCCCTTGGCTTTGCTGGCGCAGACGCGCTCTTTTCATGAAATGAAATTTTCAAGACTGTTGCGCATAAATTTTGCGGTATTTCAGTGATACAGTGTTGAATTTCATCTTTTAAGGCTTCAATCGTTGTGGGTTTGTTCACATAAACTTGTGACTTTAAAAAACTCCAAAGAAAAAAGTCCAAAAGCGTTAAATCGCATGATCTGGGCGGCCAATGCCGATCTCCAAAACGAGAAATAACACGACTAGGAAATGACTCTTGCAGTAATTCAATAGTATCTGTGGCTGTATGGCATGTTGCACCGTCCTGTCGAAACCACATGCTGTTGAGATCAATATTTTGCAATTTTGGCACAAAAAAGTTAGTTAACATTTTACGATAACGAACACGATTCACGGTTAATGCTTGACCAACTGCATTTTCGAAAAGAAATAGCCCGATGATGCCTCCAGAACAAAATGCATACCAAACAGTGACTCTTTTTGGATGCATCTGTTTCTTAACAATCTTTCGTGGATTTTAGGGACCGTAAATGCGACAATTTTGTCAATTAACAGCCATCAAGATGAAAATGGGCCTCGTTCCAAAATCCCATGAACAAACGCTCTTCGTTGTCCATGGCCTTCCGACTTTAGCTCTTGAGCTAATTGAACTTTGTACGCATGAAGTTTTAAATCTTTTGTTCAAATGTGATACATAGTTTGCATTAACATACCCAGTTTGCTCAAATTTTTTCATTAATCTTCTCATAATGGCATCATTTGGAGCATTCCGATAGCCCATAATTGTACGTATTTTGCAAACTGTGGCTGCAAAACTTTACTTAACCTCCTGCTCTCTACTAACGAACTGCCATTTTGTTTAATGTCAAACCATGACACTACAGATGGCGCGCAATTCAAAACCAGCGATCTTATTGGAACACCCTTTATATTTTATAGAATTTTTAGTTGGCATAATTAAATTCATATGCGCATTTTACCTTTCGTCCACATAAAAATTGTCTTCATCAAATGTCAGCAAACGTCTTCCGAGAACGGTTTCGGGCCCTAAGTCATCATCAATCAGATCGAATTGAACTTTCGAAAGCAACTGTAGGATTGACCAAGGGTCCGATCATAGATATCGGCCAAGTCTCTTGTAGGCAACATTAAATACAGCTCACGCCATTCAGTGGTTCGTAATAGTACTAGTGTCCGAAACCGTTCATATCTCGTCCCAGACCCCATTCAGGTACCAGGTATGCATGAAAATTTAAACACTGAGTTCGTGGTGAATATTAAAAAAAACACAACAGGCTTTGCTTCCAACCGTTCAGCTCGAACCCGACTGATAACAGCTTAAGGCCAGAAATCGGTCTCGGGAGGCGTTTGCCTGTTTGATATTTGGTGGCGACTGAAGAATTGGGCAATTTTTACATAGTGCACGGAAAAAATAAAAAATTTGGTATTCAATTCAAATTAAAATATACTATACTATCTGCATCGTTAAATCGAATAATATCCCTTTAGCGTCGGACCTGAGTATAACATCGGCTTTCTTAAAGCAATCTGAACGAAATATTACCTTTAGTTCACATATATGTTTGGTAATCTTTTGTTCTCGTTAAAAATGGTATTATGTTCCATCCATTAAAGTTTATGTCCAAAGGGCTTACTGTAAAGATGCAAAAACTATTTATGATCTAAGATTTAAGGCATATATTAGAAATATATATAATGTTTTACGCATATATAAGAACGCATATTGCGAGTAGAAAACCATTATAGGAATAAACATGTACTGAATATTAAAGCCCACAGAAAAAGTTAATATTTTTACTACACTGGCGTAAAAATAAAAGACTATGGACTATACAAATTGCAGAACACTTACCGTAGATTTGTCTTTAGTCTTTGAAAATATAACTTTCTCTACACGAATATGTTTACTGCGCTATTCACAAATAAAATTATATAGGGTAATAGTACCAAATGTTGACCGACTTTGATGAAATACCGAAAATTATTTTATTCAAATTAACTAAAATTAACTTAAAAGTTGTTACTCATGTTAATTTCTTTACGTAAGTTTAAACTTACAATCTATAATACTTTTTTTTAATGTTGTAATTATTAACTGAAAATTATAATAATTAAGGTTAAAGCTCTAACATTAAACACTAAACACTTATTAATTACCACTAGGTATCAAATAATGACAGTAATTTAATTTAAATAGAATTATATCGACTATTTTTAAACCTAAAATCACACTTTTCTGAATTAGTTGTCTTCATAAATTATTATGTATAATAAACCGTAGAAAATTACATATCTTCATAAATGGTAAAAAAATACTTTTTAGTACAATTATTAATATCTTTATATTTATATTATTTAAATTATTACTTTAAAGTACTGTTCTGATTATCAATTATATTAATCACTATCACAATCAGAAATTATCCTTTGTTACCTTTTTTTTTGGAAAAGTAACTTGTTTATTTTTTCACAGCCATTTTACTCTTTTTGGAATCTTTATTATTCATTACGTAATTATTGTTCTTTTCGTTTGAGCTTTTTTGTTTCTTTAATAAACGCTCTTTTTCTTATTTTCTATCTCAATTATTGCTTTTTCAGTGTTTTTAGCATTACGTTCAGCTTGTCGTTTTGTGTTGTTGTCGTAATTGTATTTCTTTGATTTCAACTGTCATATTTTCCATCCCTAATTCTTCATATTTGTGTTATGTAATGGCATAAATTAATTCTGTTTATTTTTTTGTTTTAATATTACTAATTTTTGGATAGTGTAAATGTGTTTCACAAATTTTATTAACGTTGACTTCCCGATTTTTTACTAACATATTGTTGTTTTTTAAGCTATCATTTTTGAAACTATTTATTGTTATACTTATATTTTTTCCATTGTCATTAGGAACACTGCCTACTAACATATTGTTATTGTCAGTGCTAATTTTTAATTCCATCAATAAGACCTTGTTATTGTTTAAAACATCTTCGGTTTCAGGAGTTAATTCGATTACAGAGTCATTGATATTTATAATATTTTTATTTTCAATAATAATGAAAAATTATGCATAAAAATCACGGGCCATTTTTTGGTTCTTTGATCTAAACATGGTGGTTTGATGTTCTAAATTATGACCGGTTTATTTGTAGTGTTACATTGGTTATTTCATGACACCAAATTATTGACCGGGGTTTTATTTTAATTATTAACACGAATTTAATAAAAAAATATTGATAATTAATCTTGGATATTTCATTGTTACTATTAATGCTTACAAATCTATTATGTAGTTATCAAAACTAAAAATAATAATAATAATTAAAGTACTTACTTATCACTGCGAGGTTTTGTTCCAATGACCGGTTCTCACAACTTTCGTACATATGAGCATAAACTTTTTTTAAAATTATTTGATATTGCACACAGTTCTGCGCATGCTTAGCGTCTTTGAAATATTATTGAAAAGTAATTATTATATATTTTCTAATATATAATAATTAACGGATAAATTAATAAAATTAATCCATCCGTTTTTTAATATTCAAGTTTTTAAGACACCTGGTCAATAAATGACACCTGAAACTCAGTCAATATTTGGTACTTCTGCCCTAGTTAAGTTCTTCGATGTATTAATTTTTAATACGCATTTTGACAACTAGAATAATTGAATACTATTATTATAATTGAAATTTTCAAATTAACTTGAAATACCTTCATTCACATCTGCCCAAACTTTTTAGTTGTTTTTTATTTTCTGGTTTTATTTACATTATGCTCACACAATCGAATATGTAAATTTTATGACAATAATTATATAGACCTGCAGAATATTGCCCATTAGTAATACTGTTTTTATATCTTCTTGCTATAAGATATTTTAATATATATTTTGGAAATGGGAACTGAACTGTACATACCTTGTAATTTTACTTCAAATCTATTAGTTTGACTAACGAGAGTGAAAGTTTTTAGTCGATGCGCTTAACAATCGGCTGTAGAACTAAATTTTTGATGAGCCTGTTGTATTATTTTTTTTTTCAATCATCACTTTAAACATTTTTATGTATTTTTTATCATAGGCACGTTGAGATACCGAGAGATAGTCTGTTAGATATATTCCAGGGGCACCAGCTATTACCCATAAAAATAAGTTGAAAACTTTTGATTAGACCAACATTTAAGTTTGAAGTCGATCAAATAAGTCCAAATCTGTTTATGTTAGTATGTTTTCAAGCGTCAATTTAGAATTACTACCCATTAATCAATATAATCTGTGTCATTTTTATTACACAGTTTTAAAACTTGTTTTCTTTTCATAAACAAATGTTTCTTCCAAGTGCGTCTTTTGTTCAAATGCAAGTTCAGGTGATTGGTATCATCTTTCTGAAGTACGTCCTAGTCAGTCAGTTTAAATGGTGGGCAACTTTCTGGTCAATTTGCAAATATGACGCTTGTTGACTTTCCCTCGTTTACCTTGATTATATATATTTTGGTCATTTCTGCATTTTATTAAAAATGAACTTAAGTTGTTATGATGAAATTCGTCGGTTAACATGGAACATCCATAGTGCATCAGCAAAAGTTGAAGTAAGTATGATTAAGTGATGTTTGTCAATGTACTTAATTGAGAAGTGATGATCATAGAGATAGGACCTAAGGAGAAAGGAGTAATTTAAAGGCAATAGTTTCTTGTATACTATACAAGTATCCATATCAGAATAACCATATCAGAAACCTAACGAATATCAGGGAAGATAGCTGAGCAGTATTTTCGATCGTTCAAATATTGCATTATTTTGTGGGTCACACGTTCTGTCTGCTCGATCAACGTATATGATCTCTGCCTGAATTCAAACCGATGACTGAGTATGATTTGCCGCTCCTTAATTATATAGTTAATTTAGCCCTTACAATATATCCAGTATTTTATATAATAAGGGTATTAACTAATGGATCTCTACAAATTTATCTGTTCTGGTGATTCGTTTGGTTTAGCTATCATGATAATTTAGGCTATCCTGCGTTAAAGAGCGATTAGTCCTATTCTTATGACGGCATTATAAATTAAAGTTAGTGTTTGTAGTTCAAGAGATACTTTGGCCATCATCAGGTGAAAAGCAGGGTCTTATTTAGATTTAATGAATGAATGAATGACATGAACAACATGCTTTATTGTAATTTTCGGTGTAGAAGCTCAAGCCGGTAGGGAAACGCAAAAGATTAAATTTTCGCTAGGGATTGCAGTAACTTTCTATTTGATCGTTTTAATTCACGACTCGTCAACGGATCGAATAGGAAGTTTAATTTATTGAAGCCTATCTATGTTTTTGTAGCCTTCCAGAGATATATTTACCTCTGTTGCAAGTAGGTTCACTAGGTAATTTTTAATACTCATATTTTTATTGTAACTGGGTATTCTTTTTATCTCTTTTGTTACTTTGTTGCGAGCAGTTTTATCAGTTGGCCCGTTATTCTTTGCCTTAGTATAGGTAACATTCGTTTTGATAAATTTTGTCTTTGATTATAATGAATAAATGTATTGCTAAATTTATGTTTTTAATCTTTGGGAGGATTACCACGAGAGTTTGCTGAATATTTCTCGTAAAGTACTTGCTCAACTTTTGGAGGAATGTTTGAGCTGAAGATTTTATCAAGTAGTTCTCTAAAATGGGTCCATGTGCTTGATTTTTAAAGTTAATAGTATCCGTGAGTGAAGTCACAGTCAAAAAAAGAATCAGCATTGAAAGATATTGTTTGGAAAAGCTTTCATTGTACAGAAATCTATTACGTTTATTTCGTATGATTGGTCAATAACTTGGTTCACCAGTTGATAAATATTTTAGATTGTTATGGTGTCGAGTCCTGTATACTTATCTAGTTTTCTGTGTAGTGATTTTTGATTCCCTGAAAATATATTTGGCGTTATAATCGCGAAATGTTCAAAGTATTATTTTGTTATAGCTTGTTTCGGTGAACAATAAATAGCACTGATAGTTAACGAAATTTTCCAGTCTTTATTTCTATATTATTTACTATTATCTATTATTCTATTGTAATATCATATATTTTCTTATTATTTTGTAAGTAGTCTTAATAAAAATGTTTAATTAAAGAAATTTTTTGTCTAATTTGACGATTTTCGCTAAAACTGTAGCTTCGTTAGAACGATGTTGAGCAATAAATATTTTCTTTATTAAAGTAGGTATAAATATAAATACATTATATTTGTCAACATCATTCTGACGATGGTACAGTATTAGCGAAATGAGTCAAATATAAATATAATAAAGTAGAAATTAGACAAAAAGTCTTTTATTCAACAATTGTGATTGTCTTCCATCAAGTAGAAGCCAACACGATCCAAGAGTTAATTTTAGTGATTTAATAAGCAGTGATGGTTGTTTGTTCCGTTGCAGTTTTCATCTTATTTCTTAGTTCTGATAGCTCATTTGGGGGAGTTGCCTATGGTTTTGTTAGATAATTGTACTTCATTGTACTTCAATTGTACTTAATTGTACGAATTGTACTTCAGTTCTACGGTTGTGGATTGCGGCTTACGACTTTGCTGTATAGCATGTTTGATTGAATTGGTTTAGGTAGGAATATAGTAGTTTGATTTTTAGATCTTAAGGTCGGAATTTTTGACTTTATAAAATTTTTATAAATAATGCATTCTTTCTAGTTTTCTGGATAGTTTACTTCACAAAGTACACATTTTACCTCGGCAGATCTTTAATTGCTTTGATATATAACTGAAACAAAAGGTGTCCAATGCATTTTTCACAACAGAGTATAAGATTACAGAAAGCATGTCAATAGTGCTGGCATCCGGCACATTAAGAAATACCTCTAGTTTGTCTTAAGGCTTACATTTGACTTGTGTTTGATATTCCATATATTTTCAACTTTATGGAAATGTGTTGTATTTATAGTTTTCAATCTTGCAAATCAATTGTGGAGTGAATATGTTTTAATTCAATTCTAAAGCTTCTTCTTGTTTAGCTTGTTGGCCGGATCGACATATTCGATATTATTATAATCTATCTATATCTATAATCTATTGTATTTCAAAATTAATTGCGACGATCTGATGTAATAGTGTGGTACAACTGGGCAAATATTTTTAACTGTTTTTGTGTAGATTGGTAATGGTTCTGAAATCTTCACACTGGAGCGGCTTTGTCGTTTTCAATATTACTACTTGGGATGTCTAATTTGTCAAATATATTTCAAATGACTATCGGGGAATTTAACCGATACTTCAGTGGGACAAAGACATCAAGTACCCAACTTTAAAGCTCAGAATTGTATTCAGAATTAAAAATACTGTATTTTGAGTAGCAATATGGTGTCCTCAATCTCATAGGTAGCACTGGGAATGCTCTATATTAAGAACTATTATCTATTTGACGTGTCCGTGATCAACATTCTAATTAGAGAAATTCCAGTGGGGCAGCAACACAAATATTCAATTTTGAAGCTCACAAAAAATGTGGGCTGCAAATTGAGAAGCATGATGAACTGGGAATGCTGCGAATTGAGAAGCATTATGTCAGTTTGGTTGGCTGTCTTATTATCTGAACTACTTCAGTGTCGCCTTTTTGCAATTAATCTTTCATTGATCGCCGTGATTTAGAGGATTTGAAGAAACTTAAGATTCTTGTAATACACGATATTGTTGCGTTGGTGCGGACGGTAAGAGCAGCGGCCTGCCGCTGCGGTGCCGAAACCGCACTGGGCGGTAGTTGATTCGATTCCAGCGCTCGGATGGTTGTTTTTCTTTCTTTCTTCTGTCTGTTTACTTCCTAAATGTTTGTGATCGTTTCTAGGCAAGAGTGTAAAATCCGACTACGAATTACCCCTCAGTCACGCGAGTTTTAGCCTGGGTAAGGCCGGATGCCTTCTGAGCCTTGATAACTGTGGTGCTGGCCTGGATTTGTCGGAAGCTGATGACCGTGGTTCGGAACCCACATTAAGCTGTAGGTCCAGTCGCTATATAGCCTAGTTGCTGATGCGCCTCTAACCCTAACACTTTACCTTTACCTTTTTATTTTTTCTATGTGACTAGATGTGTTGCTAGATGAACAGTCTAATTATTTTTCTAGTGCAGCGTTGTTCAATTATCATCTGACTCTTGTAATGGATCATTTATAACTTTTAACTCCATTCCATCCGCATCCAGTTTAGTTATTTTTAAATAATCAGTGACACATTTTACTTAATCGCTAGTTCTCCACAATGTTTATTTATATGTATTCTGGTTTTTTCCGCTCGCAATTACTGATAAGCGAGCAGTTCAAATAAAGTAAGTTACTTTGCCCTTTTGGGAAAAATTAGCATAGCTTTTGCCAAAAATGTCAACTGGTTCTTTTTCACTTCTTCTTTCGTTTTAAACTATTTCCCATTTAATTAATTTTGGTGGGAGAGAAAGAGACGGTAGTCCGAGGGTGCGATGTCCGGTGAGAAAAATGTATGGGGCAAAAACATCCTAATTGAAGCTCAACAATTTTTCTGAGTCTTTATTGAAACGTCTGGTCATGCATTGTCATGACGAAACACGATGCTTTTCTTGTTTACTAATTGTGACCGGCTTTCTTTATGTGACCGGTTGATGGTTTGGTCGCGCGGAAAAAGCTCAAAGTAGTATATACACAATCTATTTTTCATCACAAGTTACAATCCGTTTCAGAAGGGAAGTCTAAGAATTTTTTTTAGCAAAAGATGGCACAAGGAGAATCGGTCCAGTACATTTCGTCCAGTAACTTCGTAAGAGACCCACACATCGTATCCGCAAACGTGTCTTTTTTTCTTTCAGATGATCAAAAACGTCGATTTGTCAATATTCAACTTATCTACTATCTCGTGGTCTGTGGTGCGTGGATATTTGGCTTTTAGGGCATTTATTTCCTCGTCATCTATGCTTGAAAGATGGTCAGAGTAATGCTGGTAAACCACTATTGCACCATGGTTTTCCTTAACAAAACCCTCTCTGTAAACGGAACAAATCTTGTTTTTTGTTTAGACAGCGTTCTTGCCCTTTTCGAAATAAAAAAAGCTTAGTGTAGTGTAAACGCCATTCCAATGCTAATGCCAATGAAAAGCCATCAACCGACATTTTCAATTTGAATCAACTTTGAATCAATTGCTAAACGTAAACATTTTAAATACCACAGGAATTAATAATATGTAAATAGCATTACTAATATAACACAGATTTTTATTTTGGAGCGACTTAACTTTTAAGTAATGGGCAAACTGTTTTTAAAAACTTTATTTTAATTGAAATCACAAATACGTCTGTTCGACTTGAATGACAAACTATGATTAACTTTTATATTATTACAATTCATGTGATCTGATGGTAAAAAATGTGTATGCTGCATGTTTACCCGAAAGGAAGTGCCTGCTTTCGTTGCTGCCTATGGTGTACAGGGTGATATAACTAGCGTTAAAAGAGCATCTAATGGAAATCCCCCGAACTTTCCGGACAATCCCATACAACGCGTCTGAGATACTTTACCGCAATAAGTCATATGTCATCTAATTAAGTTAATCCCAGTCTGTTCGTTAATTCATTAATTAATGTATTGCATTCTCTTGTAATGATATTTTCGAACTCGTTAATATGTTGTTTTTCTTTATTTACCACTATTCCATTTACGTGTGTATTAGATGATTACGTTAAATAGTCTTTGATGCAGATTCGTATATAATCTTAAAATTCAATAAATTCAATTCATTTATTTGTTTGATCATAATTTTTCTTCGTCATATTACTGAATTCGAATAATTGGGTTACTTAATACTGTTATGGTCTGCATAAAAATTACAAAATGAATCCAATGAAATATATTTTCACGTGATTGCGTACGGTGTGGTAGAACTCGTGTGTCTCCGTCTATGTACCTTTCGCAGAGGTTCTCGTCTAAACATTACCGCACCTACTTTTTGTCTGAGCATTATTATATGTGTTACAGACGCAAACACGATATCTCAGAGTACTGCTAACGCTATAAAATTTCTGTGATACGTGATTTGTCTTGGAATCTGAAAAGTATATTTTTTGGTAAATATTTATCTATTATTATTCTAGATTTATATAATTATGAATTTATATTTAGATATGGACTACGAGAAAGAGCAAGAAAGGTTATTAAAGCTGTTAGAAGTCCTGGCAGACAAACGGATCTGGAATTGAAGTATTTCGTCTCACAATGAATCTCAGAAAGTTTCGCATACCACTACGCTTTATTCTATTTGATGATATTAAAAGGCGCAAAGAAAGGTTTGCTTTAGATAAGTTAGCCCCTATAAGGAATCTTTTCCACCATTTAAATCAAAATTTGAAACAATGTTATAGATGGGGTGATGTAAATGGTATAACTGGGAAACTGAAATAATTCACAGATATAACGAAACAAAGGGAGGAGTTGATGTAGTGGATAAACTGTGCACCCAATATAATACCGCTCGCCCGACAAGAAGGTGGCCCATGGTCATATTTTATATTACGTTAAATGTTGCAGCGATTAATTCCTTTGTATTTTATAACGCAAAAAATTGTAACTCTTCAGCGACTAAAAGAAAAAAATGGTTTAATTGAATGGTTGGTTAAATTGTCATCCTCATTGTTAACCATCAGAAAAATCGTACCATGCTCACTAATATCCCCAAAACAATAAAACTACAACTCCGAGAAATTTGTATCTTAGGGGCAGAAGAAATCCAAAACTTGCCTTCTCCAGGAATATTAGGAAGATGTAGGTATTGTGGCTAGAGAAAAAATAGAGAAACAAAATATTCTTGCAAAACCAGTGGTAAATTTAGGTGTCTAGAGCACATAATCAGTGTATGTTCTGAGTGCTACGCAAATGCTCACTAATATTTTTACTTTACTTTTTGACCTGCATGCTGTGTGTGTTTGGAAAGGCTTCGGAAAAACAAAATATTCTTGCAAAACCTGTGGTAAATTTAGGTGTCTAGAGCACATAATCAGTGTATGTTCTGAGTGCTACGCAAATGCTCACTAATATTTTTACTTTACCTTTTGACCTGCATGCTGTGTGTGTTCGGAAGGACTTCCGCGGTCGGTAATGTTAGAATTGCTTGGTTCTCGGGTAGAACCGCCTTTTAGATTTGTAAAATATCGACGTTTCGGCTTCCACTTTGAAGCCATTATCAAGAGAATCTAGTCGATTTGCTCTGAGGCATCAATATGCCTACTCCCCAGAGTTCAAAAAGAAAACCTTTTCTAGTTGTGAACATATATAATACATACATACAGTAAGCCGTTCACGGATATGACGAAAACCTCTAGAATGACTCTTTTTCTTCCGACAGTCATCCTGTATTTCATTGAGCAGTTAGTACTATGCACTTTCAGTTCATGAACTTTGTTCACATTTTCTTGTTCTTCTCCATCAGTGGCGGCTTAAGTCAATTAGAGGCCTCCAGCGGTAAAAGTTTTGGGGCCCTCAAACTCAAGTTAGAAATAGAACGTGCAAGAAAATTCTCATAAATTTATTAAGAAAAAAGAAAATTAATGAAAAATTTCATACCGTTTGACATTAAATAAATTTATTTAAAAAAATATTTTTACATGCATATCTGTCTTGATTTATATTTTGCAAAATCATCAGTTATTTTGGTAGTGTCAATGCGGTTTAAAATTTCCTGCTCTATATACAAAATAGCCAAGTTATTTAGTCTTTCTTCCCCCATTGAATTCATTAAATAATTTTTTACTATCTTTAAAATAGAAAATGATGTTTCTACGGATGCATTAGATAAGGCAATTTTTAGAAAAATTCTCAATAATATTTCAATATTCGGAAATGTGATATCTATGGACACCACAATTACATGAGAAATCTAAGATGTCTGGATTGTGTGGTGTGGTTTTTATGGTGTCCTCGTTTTCTTTTAGAAATATTAAGAAATGGTGCGGTTGATCTTCCAAAGTACAAAACATCAGTTTTTTTGTTTACTTATTCTTCAACTTTTTTAACGCTTTCTTTCTTTTTTCTGTTGACAATTTCTAGTTAAAAAAAATATACGAAAAATCTTCTCTAATTGTGAATTAATTCATGCCCGACTTCTTTGTTTTCATCAAGAAACACGTTTCTCTTTCGTCATCTGCGAGTTTGTTCATCTTTTGCACCAAATGATAGCCCTGATAAATAAATTGTCTTTTTTCAACTTTTTCATATTCTTCTCGGAAATTATTGCTAACATTTTCTACTGACTTCACTAGGATAGATCCTTTGAATAGTTCAGACTCTACTGATTGCAGTGAGTAAGTCACTGATTGCAGTAGCATTTATTCTTTGCAAAATAGTATTCCAAATGACTGTCATTAGGGCGGTTTTATATTTGTCCATTTTCTCCAGAAATGAATTTCATCTCCACTATCGTAACTTATTTTTCTGCATTACAAATTTCATTTAAATCCTCTTTTATATGTGCGAATCCAAGTTTTATTGCTAATATAGCGTCTGCTGACTATCTTGTATCAGAAAATCTTTTCAGTGAAACAGATTGTTCCAGGGATGAGTTGAAGCAGAAAAATGTAATAACTTCTCCACAAACATAAAATATTGAAGGTTAATACACGGAATAAAAAACCGCCCTTGGACTATGTTCTATTATGCGTGCTGCAAACCTCAGTACTTTTCTGACATATTTGAAGCATTATCAAAAGATTGTCTTCGACAATTTTAATATCCACTTCTAATTTTGATAAAGCTTCCAAAACTTTTTGTTCCAAGTATGAATATTTGTGTTTATCTATGTGAATGAATCTCACAATTTTTTTCTTTAAATTACCAGAGGATTAAACATATTTTGTAACAAAAGCAAGTTGGTCGACATGAGAAATATCGGGAGTGGAGTAAAAAATTATACTATAATAAGTCGCAGATTTGATGTGAATTTTTTCAATTATTTCAGCTCCATATTATTAGTTACATGATTGCTAATAACAACAAATAACGACAAATTCGTCATAAATATTGTAAGATAAATAGTTCACATTTCCTCGTCCTTGGTTGATACATTTTTGTAGATATAATTTCAAGAACTTATCGCTTCCGCTTAGGTATTTCCAGCTGGGTAAATAATTTCCTTTCTTATTGGAGTCTTTGCCTTCATCGTGACTTTTAAATCCTAATCCTAAGCGACTCAATAATTTTATTGTTGACACAATTTGTTTCAACATTTCTCTCCTGTAACATTCTTCTTTTTCCTTTTCCTGTAATAGTTGAGTGTAAATTCTATTGAGTTTGGTTAATATTTTGTACAGAGTACACATGGCTGACATATGTTCTTTTGAAACTTCGTGCTCCGATAAAATAACAGTAATTGATCTCCAGTTTTGCAAATCAGATATTAATCTAGACGTTGCTTTTGAAAAGAGTTTGCAAGGGTAGCAGTAAACACATTTGCTTGTTTCTGAAAATATCAGCCAAGTTCTCTTTTCCATAATGCCATGCCATTTGATTTCTTGCTGTAAAAATGATCATAAGAAAGTCCTCTGTGATAAATTTCATCTCCGTCTTTATACAATAATTTCAAATTCTCGATACTCCCGATATTTTTTGGTTTGTTTTAAAGAATACGGTCAATAATAATCATCTGAAAAAATTGTTGCCTGTAAAGCCTAAGCTATTATTCTCTTCTTCACCTATAAGCATGTGTGGTTCAGAAGAAGTTTCGAACGCAAACAGTTAAAAACTTATTAAATACATTTCTTTAGTTCTTAACGATTTCCAGGTTTTTCTCTTTTTTTTCGCTTTTCTGTCCCACTTTGATATGTCTTCATTTTTTGCTGTGAAAAAAAAAATGAATGCTGTGAAATTCGGGGCCTTATGATATCCCGGGGCCCTTACTCCGCGTACTGTTAAACCCGCCACTGTTGTCCACATTTATAATCACTAAGTCTGATTTGTTATGCACCACGCTATGATCTGTAATTATAGTAGTATCCCATATGTTTTATAGGGTTATTTCAACGGTTGTTTTATTATTAATAACATTATTTTATTCTGATTTTATCTAACCATTTATCTTTCCATGTTTTCGCGTTGCACGTTGATGATGGAAGTTTAGATGTCCTACTACTATCTAAATACTTTCCGGATATTTCGATCTACTCCAGGCAATATAAACTTTCGCATGGGCTTGAAAAGGACATGGAATAGTTCCCATTAATAACAGAATGAACGGTACAGATTTGACCCGCATATTATACCGTATCCCTTCATATTTCTTGGAGGTTTTTATATTTATTTATTTTATTTGTTCAGTGTACTATGTTGGTAAACTGATGCTTGGGATGGCTATGTATATAAAGGCTGTATGTCTTGAAGTTATACATCTATAATTATTATTATTATATTTTGACCTTTTAATGTTGATATAGATTATACGCGTATGCGATGGAAATCTTCAGTTTTATCATATTTTATTATATGGAAATCTTCAACAATAAAATAAATTCTTTATATGGAATTTATAAAGATATAATATAGGAATTAATTTCATGTCGTATCTGAGAAATTTTCAATTGTAAATACGGAATTGAATGCAGTTAATTAATCCTTTTTAATTCCTTTATAAATCCTTTATAATTAATGCTTTATAATCTCGTAGTGCTTTGCAATTAATAATTTCGAAATGACTTGATTAAATATGGCTTTGTATAAAGGGTTACCTACACAATCCTTCTGAAATACTTTATTTAAATATTATAAAATATTTACCTTCTTGCAGCTAAACGCCCAAAGCGCATAGTACGTTGGTTCAAAACAAAGCTCGTAGCAAATTAATTTAAAATAGTTAATTCTCGGTCTATATATTCTTACCAGCCAAGCAATGAATTTGTTATGTCCTAAGACAAGTAATTAGAAGTTTGCTAAAAGGTATATAAATTGGAAATAATTCAAGTTGAATTGAACAAAAAATATTCGACCTCTCATTTTTAGAAACCAGTTACTATTAGTAATTAAAATAGTATTTGAAACGGCACAGAGAAATTGAAACAACCTAAAGAACAGATACCATTAAGAAATAGGCGCCGTTAAGAAAGCCAAACTGACAATATGCCAGATTGGATAGTGAAAAGGCAGAGATATTTGCTAAACATCAGAAAAAGTTGTTCAAACCCCTCGATGATCAACGGCACAGATAAAGAAATAGTAACATTTATAAACACAGCTCCTCAAGCTCAAGATCTTCTTAAATATACCTCTGCATAAGCTATTTTGTAGGGATGCCTTTCGTATTTACTTTGCAAACAGATTTCACACATATTCACGATGTTAGTGATAGAATCTCTTAAGTTGGGCCAATAATATTTTTGCTTAAGATGATTGTACGTTTCTGTTATGCCGTTATGATTGGTTTGATGATAGTTGGAAATAATTTTTTTTTGTTGGTTAGTGTCAGTGATGTCAGTCAAATATATGTTAGAAAAGATTAGCTTTGCGGATGGGTTCAAGTTTGCATTGATGATTCTTTGGAATTCTATTCTCAGTTCTTGATCTGGAATATAAATTGTGAAAGACGTGTCAGGTCTAATTACTTCTTTCAATATTTTGATTATATCCTCTTGACGTTCCGTCTTGGAGATTTCAATGAAATGGTGATTTTTCTTAAAAGGTTTTGAATATGAGTGTTTGAATTTTTGACCGTAATTAATGATTAGGCGATTCGTGGCATAGTTAACAGGTAATTCAGATATCGGGAGATATTTTCCTCGGGTGTCATTGTTGGAATGTACAGTAATGTCGGAGGTGACATCTTCGTCTCTTGTATTTTCGGCAGTATTTTCTTTGTCTACGTTTTTGTTAATATCTTTTACTTGGTTTGAAATAATTTCGTTATATTTTTGCTATGGACAAAATCTGCAAGATCGAATTCGGCGAGATTGGCAACTGTATCGTCAACATTGGGGACACTTGAATGTGCGTCGTTGGATTCATGAATATTAAGTTCGATACGGGAGAGAGCATCGGCAACGACATTTTCTTTACCCTTTTTGTATTTAATTTCAAAATTGAATTCTTCCAATTTGAGTCTCAATTCAAGTCAATCTAATTAAACGGGAGTTGGGTTCTTTTATCTTGGAGAGCCAAACTAAAGGATTATGGTCTGTTTCAATGATGAACCTTTGTCCATATAAATACGGGCGAAAGTGTTTAGTGGATTCAACTATAGATAAAAGTTCTCTCTCAATAGTAGAGTAATTTCTCTCAGCTGTATTGAGGGTTCTGGAATAAAACGCAATGGGATGTTCGTTTTGAGAAAGGACGCTTCCTATTGCTATGTTTGAAGCATCTGTGGTTAATTTGAATGGTTTACTATAGTCGGGGTACTGTAGAATAGGACAGTTCGAGATTAGCTTTTTGCATTTTTGGAAGGCGTCTTTGTATTCAGAATTTTCGGTATCGACAGAACTACCTTTTCGGAGGCATTTGGTTAATGGAAAGGTGATTCGTGAAAAATTCTTTATAAATCTTCTGTAATAGCCTCCCAATCCCAAGAACGCTTTTATTTCCTTTTGGCTTTTTGGGATGGGATAACGTTGGATGGCTTCAACCTTTGTTGGATTTGGTTTTATCCCTTCTGAAGTGATAACATGCCCTAAGAAGGCAACTTCTTTGCAAAGGAATTCGGATTTGTCGGACTGTACTTTCAAGTTTACTTCTTTCAATTTTTTCAGTATAATTCGAATATGATCGATGTGTTCTGAAAGATATTTAGAAAAGGTAACAACATCATCCATATAAACGAAGCAGAATTTGTAGATGTATTCTCTTAATATTCCGTCCATCATTCGTTGAAACGTGACAGGGGCGTTTTTGAGGCCGAACGGCATTCTGAGGTACTCAAAATGACCATTATTTACAGTAAATGCCGTTTTCAATCTGGTGGAAACCTTGAGCTAAATCAAGAGTGGTGAAATAAGTGCATTTTCCCAGATTATCGAGAATGTCGTCTATGCGTGGGAGTGGCCATTTCTCTTCAACTGTCACATCGTTAAGTTGGCGGTAATCGATCACTAGTCTAAACTTGTTTTTACCAGAAGCATCTGCCTTTTTGGAACGATCCATAGTGGGGCGGAATAAGGTGATATCGAAGGTCGAATTATTTTATTGTCTAATAGTTTCTGAATTTGAGCTTGTATTTCCTGATTCATGGAAGGTGGATGTCTATAAGATTTTACATAGACAGGACGATCATTTGTTGTACGGATAACGTGTTTCGTCTGGCTGGTAAAAGAGAGATCGCATCCTTCGTGATACATAATATCTTTGAAATCGTGAAGAAGAGGTATGATTTTTGATTTCTCTACAGGTGTTAAGTGATCTAACCTTAGTTGTTTTGTCGGGTCGAATTTTTGTCTGTTATATTCGCGAGGAGGGTCTATTAAATCGAATTGATCTTGGGGAATAACTTTTAGTCTTTGATGAAAATTAATACCAACTTCAGCTTACAATATCCATTCTTTACATTGATTAAACTATCAGGTATAATATGATCTCCAATTATAAGAGAAGGTAAGATAGCAACGCCGTTTTCGTGATTTACCGGAATAACGAGATAATTGTTATGAAAATTGTGGATTGGTCGAACTAAAGGTTTGTTATAAGCGAGAGAAAATGGAATTTTTATATTTTGAAGTGTTAGAATTTTCTTTTCGTAGTCTATTAGTGCGTGTAAGTTTCTCAGATCCTTTATTCCTATCAGTGCATCGAAATCGTTATGCCAATTTAACACTCTCATTCTAATATCGTAATTAAGTCTTAATTCTTTTAGTAAAGGTATTATTAAATTTGTATCTTCTTTATATCTAGTTTTACAAGCTGTAACTTCAAAGGGTTCGAAAAAGAGGTTTTCTGGAAATAAATTAGCTATTTTCGGTGTTATTATGGAATCAGTAGTACCGGAATCTATAAGGACAGATATTTGCATTTGGGGAAGATAGAAATATGGTAACTCGATCCTTTGGGCTATGTTGTTTAGGTTGATGGCAGATAAGGGCCTATCTTGTGAAAATTTTCAGATATATTATCTGGATTATCTTCAGCGTTTCGTTCTCCAGTAGGGGATGGTTGACATAATTCGGTGTGAGACATTTCTGAAGGGAAATCTTGTTGTTGGAAATGATATTGTGAATAGTCATATCCTTGAGGGGGTTCAGAAGGTTCCTCTATGAAATATTCTTCGTTATAAGGTTCAGTATGCGTCTCCACATTTGTTAGTTCTTGAGAGACAAATTTTCTTGGACCTGTTGGTTGAAAAGCGTTGGGATACCTATGAGGTGGTCAATTCTGGAATATTCTCGAAGGACCTCCAGTGGAAATGGACATAGGTGTAGGGGCATCTAGTTTAATGGGTTTATTATTTTGTGGTGCAAAACTATTCCTGGGTTTGCCAAACACTTGAGCGTTTGTCGGATAATGCCTCTGAACTGGTCGAGGTTGAATGTGAATTGGTTGGCTAGGAAATCTCGATTGTTGCGTTTGCGGAAAATTAATTGAATGTTGAAAGGAGTTGAATCGTTTTTGAGATGGTGTTTTCATATCTTGGTGGAATATACTTGAATTATTTGCAAAGTTGACTTGCGATTCTATCATATTAAAGTTTACAATGTGCGTATAAGCGTTATCAAGTGTATCAGTATTTTGTAGCATAAGCATTGTTTTCAAGGTTTGTGGCGAATTTGCAGTTAAAATTAAAATGGCAGTTTTCTGTATTTGACTAAATAAAATTAATTTTGAATTTTGATCTTGAACTTCGCACTGTATTTTTGAAAATATTCTTTGAACAAATGCTTTAAGTCGATCTACGAAGTTAATGTTTTCATTCTTATTTATTTTGATGTATTGCAATTGCTGCATTAAAATTTGGTAAGTAATTGGATCACCAAATTTTTCTCTTAAAGCTGTTTTTATTTCGAGCCAATTATGCAGATCTGGTCTTGAGAGAAGAAATTCTCTAGCATTATCTACTAATTTTGATTTTATCGCGGCCAAAATTACTTTATTTAGATTTTCATTATCGTTACTAGAATAATGATAATGAAATTCGTCTATAGAAATTAAGAAACTCTCCAAATGACTTTGAGCACCGGAAAAAGTTGGCAAGAGTGACGTGTGGAATCTGATATTTTCCATGTTTGGTTGACTAGTATAATTAATATTAGAATCTAAACTTAAATTACTTAAAAGGTTTAATAAATCTTCTTGATTTATTGAGTTTGAACTTGTTTCTGTATTTACTTGACTTTCACTTAATCCTAATTTTGCCCTATTATTCAATAAAATCTTTGTTAAACGTTTAGAAGTTTCAGACATTCACATAGAAATATGTAAAAATGGCAATTCAGTTTTAACTTACAATATAATCAAGGATGGATCCATAAAGCTTATACTGTTTAGTTCCACAACCAAAGGGTTCCCTATAAAGGCGTGGCTGAATGGCGGTCTGAATTGCTGGTCTTCTGGGGTAGGCAGAAACTGGACCACAGCTTTTCTGACAACACGGTAGACGATAGCTTGATCTCGAATTCTCACCTTTCTTCGATAGTGCCTTAAGACTTGAAAATCACTTCTGAACAACGGTAAACCGATAAAGGGCAGAATGACACTATCCTGTTCGCAGCGCCAGTTAAATGTGAAGACCGACAACTTTACTTTTAAAAACTTTATTTTACAATAAGGGCACTTAACTAAACAATTGAAACAATATTATGAACAGCAATACAGCTTTGACACTATAATATTGAGTAACATTAACATTACAATTCTTTACTTATATACTATAACAATGCCTTAGTCAGCGCTAGGCAAGCGATAACCGTCGGTTTGGGGTTATTACTCGCGAAGAAGACCGAAAGCACGATGGATTGATGACATCGTTAAGGATATTGGACCAGAGTGGCAAAGGAACGCCCAGGACCGTGAAAGTTGGAATATATATATATATATATATATATATATATATATATATATATATATATATATATATATATTATTATTATTCACGTATGGGCCCTAGTGGACCACGCGAAGTACAATTAGAGGCGTTTGTAGTTGTTAGCCTTCCTTTGTGCCCATACTAATTTCATTCTTTCGCTATGAGCTTTTTTCCTTTCGTCAGACCAAGTTGTTCCAGTCTTCCTACATTTTTCTCTCTGGCCAACCTTCCAAACGTTCACCTTGTGTCTGAAACAGCCTCTATCCTGAATACATATATATATATATATATATATATATATATATATATATTTATATATATATATAATTTTGGGTAGTGATTGTTTTTATTTTGAATTAATAATTAATGTAGTTTACGTATTATAAGCTTCTGTAATATATTATCCTACTTGGGGAAAGTTTTATTATGTATATTTAACAGTGTATTCCAAAACATTGTTTCGCTTCTTAAGGATAAAAATATAGAAATAATTAGACCGACCGCACAGTTCTGGCATAAAGTTATCACAATCTAAGGTGTTAGAAGGCAAACGAATTGCTGTTCTACGTATTCATATAGAACGCGTCATTGGAAAAATACGAGAGTTTGATTTTCTCAAACCTCACGCAGCTATTAATCATAGTATGTTGCCTTATACAGACTATATGATTGTCATTGCTGTAGCATTAGTGAATTTACAATCCTATAATATCAACATAAATGTATTAATATTTATTTAAAAATAAATACTAACTAATACCGTTTAAAAAGCAAATTTACGTAATGTTCTTTTTATAAATTCACATCAAGTTATAACAAAAATATTATTTTATGTATCAAATTTGCACAGTTGTTAATAATTTCAGAAATATATTTTTTGATCAAAACTATAAAGCTTTGTTAATCAAAGCTCGTGTCTGAGCTTCATCGTGCATAAGTTGTTTAACATAAATAGTTTGATTTTTCTCAAACTGTGGATCGGCAACACAAATATACCTTTTTTTTTACTAGTCATTAACGTTTGTAATTGCATTTGTGCAATACACTGTAGCGTTTACAAATTATTGGCTGCTACTGGTAAGATCATTTGGGACGAATTGTATTTGAAAACGCACCTGTATCGTTCAGAACAAGGCCAAGACAGTTTAACTTCAAATCTCGAGGTGGACGGACATATTCTATATCTATGTCTTATATATATTCTATGTCTTACCCTTCCGACAGAGGTATGTAGGTTAGCTGACCAAGCCATGCTTAGGCTTATTTTTTCTGATATTTTTGTAGAGGATTTTATGGCCCGGTGATTAGAGAATCCAGTCAATCAGGGACCAAGCCATTATAGAACTAATTATTTCTCGGAGCCCAACCATTACCGAAACCAAACTCTTTTTTTTTGGGCCTCTTTGCACAGTACCCGGTTAGTACATATTCTAGACTTTTTGGAGACCCCCGCATAGGGACAAAGAACTGCCAGTAGGCGTGTTCATGGTATTTGGATACCCCAGTACTGGATAGACAAGCGGCGGGACAGTCGAAAGATAAGGCCAAAGAATAAATTTTTAATATATTTTCGTATTGAGTTAATGTTTCACATTGCTTTTTTTTAATTATCTACTTCTCTGACTACCATCAGGAATTAGACAATTTGTCATTCGATCAGATTTATTATTGTTGATTTTATATATTTTAATTGTTTTTGATTGATTTGATTACTTTTAAGTTATCTTCATTTGCTTAATATTGTTTGATTAGATTTAGTACCATCTAATTTAAAATTACTGAGAACTAGAGACGAGCTCGTATAAGTTAGAGGAACTTGTTAAGTTTTTTTTTAGATTTTTCTGGGTAGGGTTTAGTGAGTCACATTCCATAAACCTCCCTGGGTTTTTTTCTTATAGTTTTATTTTTTTTACCTTTTTATGTACTTTGTATTGTTTTTTTATCGTGCTTACGTGTATTAAAAGTATGAAATTAATTCAATAGTTTTTTTAAAGATAGGCCACTTCCCAGTTCAAGGGTCAACTAGTACATAAGATAATTTAACGAACTGGGTGGTGTTCTTTTGACGTGCCGCATCATCCCGTCCAGGAACTTCTCCCGGGTACCTCCGGCGAACGGGTACCGTCGCAGTAGCCAGGATTTTTCATTTGGTTTTAACAAGAGAAAAAATTTGGTTGCAACACTTTGAACTAATTTTATTTTTGGATAAAAAAGTTTCTAATGTTTTTTCACTTGAGGGGCATTTTATCTCAACAATAGAATTAGTAGTCAATCAATTAGTAGTCAAGAATTAGTAGTGATACCGCGAAAATTGGATGCGTAGGTAAAAGATTCATTCCTGGACGCCTAATGGGCATTTTAAATTAATTTTTCTAATACCTTCAGTACATCTTTTTCCAATTCTTTTCCCCGTAACATAGGACTTGTCTCATATACTTTGCTCGCATCAATAACTTGTTGAATAAATGAACCATTATCTGTTTTACAATGAGCAGCTTCATACAGTTTTGACGCAGTAATACGACCATTACGTAATTCATACTATATTGCACATTCACTTTGTTATCTTGTTAATTGTCCAGTTTCGGCACACATTTCTAGGTTCATTTTGATTTGAGTAAGCTTCAAAAATTCATCAACCAGTATACGAGAATTTGACATAAAAATAAATATATGTTTATATGTTTTCTTTATCTTTAAATGAAAATCCAGTTGTCGAATTTGGCAACTAATTTGTTGACTTTCAGCAAATTGAATCACTTCTTGCAAAAACGTACTACTATTAGGCAAATTTTCAACTAGAGGCAAAATCGCTTTTTTTGTAAGTTTTTGAGCTTCGATATAATTTATAACAGTACCAACACCTGATTAATGAGACTTTTTCCACTACCATGCAACTTTAATGGATCTTCACTTCTCCGATGTGTCCACATCAATAGTGCTAATGCATGTTTATAACCACCTGTCATCAAATATATACAAAAAAATTACCATTTATAACATTATATTTTTTATGTTTGGGTATTTATTACCTGCTGAAGTTGCACAATCGTGACTTTGAGTGTCATGAACTTTTCTTAGTTTTTCATAAATAATCAAGGTAACTGTAACATTTATTCCAAACTTTATGTCCTGGACATACACGCCCTTTTACCGTGCTAATACCATATCTGCGATCAAGTTGAACATAACATATAGCTTTGTTACCGTAATTCTCGCGTAACACCCTACAAATAGTTGAATTATATTTTTAAAAATATTTAATTTCTTATTTGCATTTACATTATTATTATTTTTGGTAAAACTCACACTGAGGCTTTAGCACCTCGAACTTCAGCTGAATTGAAAAAGAGTAATTTTTGAGAAAATCTGTGACCATATATTATCAGAATTAGCCTTTATGAACCCTCTGTTACACATTACTAAACTAAATTATTAACCAACAATATTTTATTTTGCACTTAACCAACAATAATTTTGACAGTATATATACAGGTAGAACCCGTTGACATTACTGACGTGAAAACACTACCATAATGACGTCACAAACATGGCAGCAATCGCGGCGCGTTCATAGGCACGTGATTTTTTTAAGTTTTATAATTAATTGTATTTTTTTCATAATTAATTATTTTTTTTAAAGTTTTCGCATCGATTATCAATATTATTTATGATAAAGTTTGAAAATAAAGTAAAAAATCGATATTTATTTTTTATTCAAAAGCCAATTGATGTCTGGATATCTACACATAGGTAACAGAAAACAAAGATCTTACAAATCCTATTCTTGCTTTTAGTTACAACATTGAAATTAACCAGTGCTGACATATTTTTACCAGTATGGACAAAGGTTATTTTTTCGAAAGTATAAACATTTAAAACGTTACCTCAACAATTACAAAGGCATGTCAAACTATTTCAAGCTGTATTTTAATTGATAAGTACTATAACTCTTTCTAAAAACAATGGTTCCCTTATGTTGCGTTCATCTTCAGTTAAATAATTTTCCTTTTGTATACCTTTTAACGAACTTCTAATTACCTGTCTTAGAGCATAACAAATTCGTAGCTTTGCTGCTAAGAATACTCAGGCCGAAAGGCAAAGATTTTAAGTGTTTATAAATTAATTTACTTCGAGCTTTGTTTTGAACAGACGTATTGTTTGCAATGGCGGTTTCGCTGCAAGAAGGTAAATTTGTAATTATCTTTAAATAAATTACTGCAGACGGATTGTGCAGGTAACCCTTTACACAAAGCCTCATTTCAACAAGCCGTCTAAATCTTATTGATTACTAAGAACTAGGTGAGTAACGAAATAATCAATGACATTAAGATTATGTATATAGGTTTTATGTTAATTTAAACAATATATATTGTATTAATTTTAAAATTGAAATTTTTCTGCCATTACCTTTAACTTTTAGAGTATATACGAGGTATATAGTAAAATGCGAGGTATATAAATAAAGTAATGAGACTGGTGGCATAGCGTTCGACCTGGAAACACCGTTGGCTTTCCTTTTAGAGGGGAGCTAGAGCAACGTCTGATGGGTCTTCAGTTTGAACGAGTTTGAACTCTTTAGAGTCACTTGGTAATCCATAACTATTATTTTTGTGAACTGGATTTATCTAATGAGTTCTAAAAATGAGTGACAACACTTTCGAGTAACGGTGCTTTATCAAGTTTTGTTTCAGTGTTTTGTAAAGAGCAAAACAGTGTTTTCTCAAAAGCCTAGGTTTTTAGCTGGTTTAAGACGTTCCGGGGAAGCCGGGTCTGGATTGAAGATGGTCCTCGCAGTGGATGGCCTTCAACTTCAAAAAGTGATGAAAATCTCCACAGAATCCGGAATCTTGTACGTTTTGATCATCGATTGATGTTCAGGATGATTGTGAAAGAGTTAAATTTGACTCGCGCAAAAATGTTTCCAGAAAAAAACAGGAGGAAAACATGTGTTGACTTTTTGGGGCGGATTGAAAATGAATCCTTATATTATCAGCGCCACGTTGCTTAAAATTATTATCACTCATTTACAAAACGTACTAGAAAAATCTAGTTAACAAAAAAAAAAATTGATACGAACCACTAAGAGAGTGTAAAATGTTAGAACTCTACTGAAGATGCATTAGATGTTGGGTTGTCTCTCCTTCGGAGATTAAGTCAATAGTGTTGCCAGATTGAACTCTTTGTCACCAGTCTTATTAGTTTATGTATACACCACCTATATTGAGATTTATATCTGTATAAGTATGTTTCTGTATCTGCGTCTGTGCATTAAGTGCATATCATAAATTGGACATAAAACCTGATGTTTCTATGTTCAATATTTAAGGCAAAAGATACGTTTTTATTTCTGAATGCGATTGAGTAACATGTACCGAAGTAAACAGTTTAAATATATTTTTTATCATGTCGTGAGATGTTTTTCGTATGTTTCTAAACTAAGCAGTATTATTCTTGTAGTTCTATTAAAAGGGCTAAAATGCCACAAGTTCGCGCTTCATGTCATTTCTGTTATATATCCCAATTTAAAAAGGAACAAGTTATGAACATCAAAAATGCAGATTTGCATTTTTCTGAAACGGTAAGGCGATTAAAGATCTACGACAGCAACACTAGACCCGATGGCGCGATCTCCAGATTTATCGCCGAACATATATAGGATAGCATTAGTGGACCTATCGAGCAATTACCCCGGCCACCAACAATTTTAAACGAAGTTGAAGCATGTGTATAGGATGCTTTTCATACCTTGTTACAAGAATATATGTATTAAATTATCCAATTATCCACATTAACTGGCTTTATTTTTTTTTTAATATATATTAGGATTAACACATAAAGCCTTTACGAATTTCAAAATTAATTATATATATATATATATATATATATATATATATATATATATATATATATATATATATATATATATATATATATATATATATATATATATATATATATATATATATATATATATAAAGTACTGGCATATTAAAGTACTGACATATAAAGCACTGGCAAAATTATATTCACAATGCCTCAAGGGACAAAAAGTATCTGACTTATGGAATAATGAAGATGTGATTATTTTGTATAAAAAATGAGCACACGAAGATTTAAAAAACTACCGTCCAATAAGCCTCCTAGCAGTAATGTACAAAGGTTTCACCAAGATAATATCTAAGAGACTATATCTTGCACCCTATTAAGAAAACTGAATGACGCACTACCAAGAGAGCAAGCAGGATTTAGAAGTGGGTTCAATTCAATGAATCACATCCAGGTTGTATAGCAGGCATTAGAAAGGCACCGAATAGACTGTTGGCTTGCAAAGCTTGACAAGCTTGGCTTTTATCGGCTACGAAAAAGCATTTGACTCAATTTCAAACCAGGCCATAATGGATGCATTGCTTAGCCAGGGGGTAGACAAAGTTATCGGGATCTATATATGATAAAGCTACAGCGACAATTGACCTTGATGATCTTGGAATTCTATTCCCAGATCATCTTCTATCCTTATTCTATCCCTAAACTTCTATCCCCAGGAAATTTATTGAACATAACCTGGCTCTTTTTCAGGATTATTTTTAGGTCAAATGGTTTGCCAGCCCTTTGCAGCGAGTATACGTCTTTGCAGCTCCTCTGGGTCTTGTGAAAAGAGAACGATATCATCTGCATTCTAAGATGATTTAAGTTTGCTACCATTACTCTTTATACCATCCTGTTCCCAATCCATATTTTGGAATACTTCTTCAAGCTAGGCCGAGGAAAGAATAGGCGGTATTGCGTCACCCTGCCGTATAACATGCTCTACATTAATTCGAACATCAAGATCATCAAGGTGAATTGTCGCTGTAGCTTCATCACATATCGAGGCCAATAGTTTTTTCTGTCCCTTGGCTAAGCAATGCATCCATTATGACCTGGTTTGAGATTGAGTCAAATGCTTTTTCGTAGTCGATAAAAACCAAGCTTTGCAAACCAACAGTATATTCGACGTGCTTTTTTATGGCCTGCTATAAATCTGAATGTAATCTATTGATCTAATAATATTGTAATAAATATATATATATATATATATATATATACATATATATATATATATATATATATATATATATATATATATATATATATATATATATATATATATATATATATATATATATAACGAACACATAAACGAAAATATATACACTTCTGTAATATATAACATATTTTTGCTTACTCCAATAATAAATAAATATTTTAATAATAATTAAAATAGCGTTTTCTAAGTGTGTAATATAAGAACATTGTACAATAAATTGTCAATCGGCAATACAGGATTTGGGCAGGTAAAAATGTTCAACTAATTCAGGAGTTACCTCTTCATCGTCAGAATGTTATGAAAAGAAAAGAATAAAATTAAGAGCACTCCAAATATATAACAAAGAAATTTAATATACCTCCGAAATAGGTTCGTTGAAAAATCAATAAAATAAGATCTATGATAGTTGAACAAACCACATCATTAAAAGTTTTTCTTTTCACTGTCAAGTCTGAGAGTTATGTATTAAAGTTGGCTAGAATGTGCAAATATTCTTCCTGAAGGCACAGAGAAGCGAGATATAAACGGAAAAAAATTATTCCCGTATTTGTTAAAATGTATTAAGAATTTTATCCGGAACGCCCGCTTATAAAAATAAATAGGGAAAAATAAAAATAACAGAACAGCCGCAGGTATTTAATTTGTAACACGATAAATTTTAACGGTGGCAATTTTAAAGCCAACAATGTGGCCTAGTCTAGGTTACACATTGTGAAATAAAGGACCGCATTTTAAATTTTATACGTTTGTTTTTCCTTTTTACCATTTATACGGTTGCTGCATTTTGTGACATGGTTACACATTTCGTTATTTGATCTTCTATTGCGATCAATAACGAATAGTAATAGATGATAGCAAATGGACCTAACAGAATATTGCTACATATTCTAATTTATAAGGAGTTTTTTAATAAAGTGTCAGAACATTGAAACGTAATAGCAGCAACACTGTTTGAAAGGAAAATGTCACTCATACACTGCTCTGTTTAATATATTGTTTCAATTAACCATGGAAGGCAACTTTGGGGAAAAAATCTTTTCCGACGACGCGCTGTTCCGGATTAATATATTTGTGAACAAACATAACTGCAGGGTTTGGGCCAATGGAATTTCTCAAGTAATTCAGGAGTTTCCTGGAGGAGTGATATGGAGTGATGAGGACACTATATTTTTGAAGATGATTCCGGAAATCGTGGTCATAATAGTGAATGCTATACGATTATTTTTGGTTTGAAATGATAAATGTAGATAATAACACTGTTTCTGCCAATATGATTGTGCAACTTCTCGCCAGATAGTCGATTTATTGCAAGGATAATTTCGTGAACGCGTTATTTCTCGAACTGACTACCAAGATAATGCGATCTGAAACCCTTGGATTATTTTTTGTGGGCTTATGTTAAAAAAATCTATGGAGTTACGTACTCCGCTCACATGAGAACCTCGATGTCAGCATCACCTCAAGAGTAGAGTTACATATTTCGTTCGCATGAGAACCACGATGTCAGCATCACCTTGGGAGTCATCACGCCACCAGATGGTCCCGTGAGAAACGCAACCTAAACGTATTTTTAAGTATAAATATTACCTCCAAATTTAATATTGTTAATTCTTAGTTAAGCTGTTGAGTTTAAAAAACCTATTTTGTAAACCATTTTCGAAATAAAGTTTTTAAAAACAAAGTCTGCCGAAAAAGTTCTTTAAGTGGCGCAGTCGGTAGGATTGCACAAGTGTTTCACGAACGAGCCAATTGAGGACGACACCAAGAGACACAACAGTTGGAGCCAATCCAGCAGTGCAATCAACAGAACCAGAAGCAGACAGCAGCACAGCCGAGAATTCGGGAAGGAAGAAGCAGATCAACAAAGGTTAGTGCCAATTCCTTTTACCCTCCTGACCCTCTGATTAAGGTACTCAGTTGGAATAGTTAGGGAAGTGTATTTCACACAAAAAACCAGTGTATTGAACACATTAGGGTTAGAAATTAGGTTAAGAAAGAGGAACAAAAATATATGACAGAAATTGACGATTTAGTAGCATCATTAGCATTAGCATTTAACGATAACGATTCTAAAATGCAGAAACAAAGTAAACAAACCCCCATTGACTGGGATTTATTCAAATCTAGATTACGTTTTAAATAAATTTGTTACCAAATGCGATAAACTCGTAAATATATATAGGCAATTACAAAATGAGGAATTAGATGCCCACATTTTCGATTGTATTCAGGAAAAATTAATCGAGAAAGCAGAAGTAATGGTTGGGAATAGAACAGAGCTGACAAATTGGGACGCTCTGAAAGCCGCGTTACAACAATGTTTTTCTGATAGACGCAATACGGACAATTTAGTCCAAGAATTAACACGAGCCAGACCATTCAAAGGTGAACACTTAATAAGTTTCGGAACCAGACTTCAACTTCTTCGAAGTAATGTTGCTCAGAGAATTAGTAACGATTTAAATTTGAGTGAACAACAGAAAATTTGCCACATTACTTACTATGAGAAAACGGCGTTAAATACATTCATAGCAGGTTGTACGGGAACCCTGAAAAATAACATGCATTTGAAAAAACTCGACACATTGGAAGATGCAATGGCTTATGTCGTTGAATTTGAAAATTTCGAAAAATTATATGGGAACCTAAACGCAACTGAAAAATACAGTAATAATCAATTTGCACCGAAACCAACAAATTTTTCAAATTATCCAAAATTCTCAAACAATCAAAATTATTCTAATCAAAACCCTTTCAATCAAAATCAATTTAATCAGAATGCTTTTAACCGAAACCCAAATTTTAATCAACAACAATATTCGACAATGGCAAAACCATTTCAATGGCCATCACAACCAATAAATGTGCAGCCCAGACAATTCGCACCTCAAAAATTCTTTACAAACCGGGAAGTTTTTGGACCTCCAAAAAATGTGTTTAAGCCCAAGAATATTCCACCTAGTCAAATGAGTAAACCAACACCCATGTCGATTAGTGTACGAAACAGTAACGGATTTAGCAGACAGCCAATCCGTAATCAATTCAACCATTTCCAAAACACATACCCCAATCAAAAACCGAATTTTACTTTCGAAGAACTTCACAACAACGAGTGTGAAGGATATCCGGTTGAAGATTATCAAGATTACTCGTACTACGAACCGAATGAAGAAACTCACCTTGATTATCATGTGAATAACTATGGTGAAGATGAACAACAAAAAAACGAAGAATTTTCAGAGAATGAAAACCTTAAAGAAATTGGAAATTTTACGGAACAAGCCCAGAACGAAGGCCAACCTTGACGGAAATAAACATTTCCTCTAATAACGCTTTACCATATATCGAAATTGGCTATCCTAAAATTAAACTCTTAATAGATACCGGGAGCTCAAGATCAATTTTAAGACCAACTGTCGCAGAAAAATGTTATCCAAACTGTATCTATCGAGCGAATAACATCATCAAAACAGCAATAGGTAGTGAAAACACACAATTTCAGGCAAAAATTCCAGCATTTTCAGAATTTAAACTAGATTATGAGATAGATTTTATTCTTTTTGATTTTCACGACTATTTTGATGGAGTAATCGGTCTAACAGATTTAATTAATATGGGATTGAATATAGATCTTTTAAATAAAAAACTAATTGGACAACAAATCGAAATTCCTTTTAAATACCGAAGACCTTCCGAAACAAATTTTTCTATTACCATAAATCCCAAAGAAAAAACTTTAAAGAAAATTCCAGTTAATATACGAGAAGGAGAAATCATCACCAACAGCGAAAAAATAGATGAATTGAACTTTCCATCCATTCTCTCTTATGCTCACGATGGTTATGCTATAATCGAAATTCATAACCCAACAAATAACTATATAACATTGACTCTCACTGAACCATTTCCTTGTCAATTATTTAAACCGCAAGAATTCGAATGTATGACTTTCGAACAAGTAAATCATAAATGTTCTCAACAAATACCAAGCAAAAAGGCACAGTTAAATCATCTAATACGCACCGAACATATGAACCAAGAAGAAGGAAAAGCAATTACGGCATTGTGCAGAGAATTTGAAGATATATTTTACCAACCAGGAGACAAATTAACATTTACATCGAAAATTAAACACGAAATAAAAACCACAGATAATATACCAGTGTACACAAAGACATACAGATACCCATACATTCACAAGAATGAAGTGTGCAAACAAATCAGCGAAATGTTAGAAAAGGGAATAATACGACCATCATCCAGTCCATGGTCATCACCGATATGGATCGTCCCTAAGAAGATGGACGCTTCGGAAAGACAAAAATGGAGAGTAGTAGTTGATTATAGAAAAATCAATGAAAAGACAATTTCGGACCGCTACCCTATTCCAAATATAACCGATATATTGGACAAATTAGGACGAGCCCAGTACTTTTCAACATTGGACCTAGCGTCTGGTTTTCACCAGATTGAGGTAGAAAAAGACTCCATAGAAAAAACGGCGTTCACAGTTGAAAATGGACATTATGAATTTTTAAGGATGCCATTCGGTCTGAAAAATGCTCCATCTACGTTCCAAAGAATAATGGACGAAGTCTTAAAAGAGCTACAGAACAAGATTTGTATGGTATTTATGGACGACATAATAGTAGTGAGCACAGGCTTAACGGAACATATTCAGAACCTTAAACTCATCTTTAAGAAATTGCGAGAAGCTAATTTAAAAATACAAATTGACAAGTGCGAATTTCTACGAAAGGAAGTTGAATTTCTAGGTCATATTGTGACACCTGAAGGAGTCCGACCTAATAAAAAGAAAATAGTTGCTATACAAAAATATCCCATTCCAAGAACGCAAAAGGAAATCAAAGCATTTTTAGGCTTGTTAGGCTATTACCGTAGGTTTATTAAGAATTTTGCCAAAATCACTAAACCGATGACTCTATGTTTAAAGAAAGGAAATAAAGTCGAACACACACAAGAATTCGTAGAATGTTTTAACACCTGTAAGAATCTATTAATTTCAGAACCAGTCTTAGCATATCCGGATTTCTCTAAAACCTTCGAACTGACTACGGATGCATCGAATTATGCAATTTCGGGAATTTTATCTCAAGATGGTCACCCAATTTGCTATGCATCCAGAACTCTAAACCCCGCCGAAATCAATTATTCAACAACAGAAAAAGAATTATTGGCTATTGTGTGGAGTTGTAAATATTACAGACCCTATTTATATGGCGCAAAATTTGTGATATACACCGATCACAAACCTTTACAATGGTTAATGTCGCTAAAAGAACCAAATTCTCGTTTAGTACGATGGCGACTAAAATTAGCAGAATTTGAATACGAAATTAGATATAAAAAAGGGAAAAACAACCAAGCAGCTGATGCTCTATCCAGGAATGTAGCAGAAGTCAATGCAGCAGAAACCGAATCAGTTTGTAATAATGCAGGCGACGCTGATGATATAATAAAAGAATTTCTATTAACACCTAGCGAATTACCAAACGTAGATCAAGTTACAATTGATGAAGTTATTCCACCGAAAATAAATATTATTTCGGACATTCAAATTAAACCACCAACTATTCATGAGAATAATAAAGAAGGAGTTGAAACAGTACACTCTTCAGCTGAAGATCCCATTTGCGGAATGCCAATAACTGAAAGAGCCATAAACATGTATAAAAATCAAATAATTGTCACAAGTGGAGATATAACCAAATTTCAACTAAGACAAGAACGAGTGTTCGAAAACAGCAGATTTTACTTAACTATTTCAAGTAGAGATCCAACATTCAGTATAGTCACATTCCTTAAAGAATATGTAAAACCGAAACAATTATACGCTATATACTTTAATAACCAAGAATGCGCACGTCAGTTTGCAATCACTTTGCAAAACCTTTTTAAAAACTCATCTTACAAGATATTACAATGCTCAACGTTCTTAGAAGATATACGAACAAGAGATGAGCAACAGGAAAAACTTACTCTACACCACACCACCAAAACATGCCACAGAGGTATGAATGAAATGAAAGCAGCATTCAGTACAAGATTTTATTGGCCAAAGATGTCAGATGATATTGAAAATTTCATTAATAATTGCGAGATATGCCAAAGAAACAAATATGATCGAAATCCACCCGTAATTAAATTTAATTTAACACCTACAGCATCAAGACCTTTCGAGCACATACACGTGGATACTTTTAGAATAAATTACGACGCCTTTGTAACAATTTTAGATTCATTCTCAAGATATGGACAAGCCTACCCACTCCGTAGTATTACAGGTACCGAAGTAGTAGAAAATTTGTATACATTCGTAACACATCACGGTCTTCCATTAAAAATAACCGCAGATCAAGGAACAGAATTCAAAAATAAAGACCTCGAAGATTTCTGTAAATTGTATAGAATTGAACTACACTATACAACCGCGAAAAACAGTAATTCGAACTCACCCGTTGAACGTTTTCATTCGACCATAATTGAAAGTTTTCGTTGTTTACGAGAAGAAAACAAAGACATGACAATACAGCAGTTGATGAGAAGAGCTGTAATGGGTTATAATAATTCAATACAAAGCGTGACCAAACTTACGCCCTTCGAAATAACAACAGGACACGTAAATACTATAAACCCTTTTGATCTAAACGACAACGCTATCATATCTAGCTATGTACAATCACATAAAGAAACATCGAACAAGCTATATGAGAAAGTAAAGAGAATAAATGAAGAAACCAAACAAAATGTAATATTGAAAATAAACGAAACTAGACAAGAACCTCCTGACTTTCAAGATCAAAAGATCGCCTACGTGAAAACGAAATATAGAAGCAAAGACAAACCAAAATTTAAAAAGGTACCAATAATTGATGAAACTGATACCAAAATAATAACAGACAAAACTTCATATCATAAAAGTACCCTCAGAAAACCTAAACCTAATGGAGGAAAATCTTTTCAGGATGAAGCAGGAAACAGCGACGATCCTGTTATACCTGGTCCTGCAGATCCACCTGACAAACGGGTCTGACATTCAAATCACCACGCTGGAGAACCCCATATTACCTATCCAACTGGGAAATTCCAGACTTATTTATAATAGACATACATTTATTCATTACGTAGATTTAAGACATTTAATCGATAAACTAAGTAATATTAAGGCTTATTTTCTTAAACTCAAGGAAAGTTTATTACCAGTAAATGCATCGAATAATATCTCTTATCATGCACTAGCGCAAAACCTACTCCTCAGAACCGAATACTTAATAGAAATTGCAACAAATAAAATCGAAAATTTACACCCTCACATTAGAAATAAACGAGGTTTTATTGATGGAATTGGAAAGATTAATAAATGGTTATTCGGAACCCTAGATTCAGATGACGGTAAACGATATGATGAAGCAATAGCAATTTTAGAGTCCAATCAGAAAACCATAGTTGACGAATTAAAATTACAGATTTCATTATCAAAAAATCTAATCGATAATTACAACGAAACTGTGGCAACTCTAAGTAAAAATCAAGAGTCACTGCAATCAAGTTTATATACATTACTCTCACCAGTTCAACAAACTATCAATAACATACAAGATTATCTAAGTTTCCAAGGAATTACAACGCAATTAAATTTAGATTGTCAAAATCTAATAATGTTTCTTGATAATTTGGAAGACGCTATTATGTTTGCCAAAGTAAACGCTCTACATAGCAGCATACTGTCAAGTTTAGAATTAAAAAATATGTTAAACTATTTA
Source organism: Cosmopolites sordidus (assembly GCA_031761425.1). NCBI lineage: Eukaryota > Metazoa > Arthropoda > Insecta > Coleoptera > Curculionidae > Cosmopolites > Cosmopolites sordidus. Next base: position 319,025 of record JARFXV010001686.1, on the reverse strand, counting down.
AAGAATATCTATAACAATTCGGAAATTCCAACATTCAAAAATTTATTGTCATACTATCAATTTTTTGGAATTCAAGTAGAATTTTTTAGAAAGCAAAGTAATATTTGCCATACATGTACCGATACTGAGGCCTGAAACCCTTACCTTCTATCACATCTACCCAATTATCCAAAATCGAACCATCTTTATACCAAAATACCCTTATTTGGCACAAACCCCTATGAGAAGACAATTTATTGCTAATTCATGTCCAATTATCGAGAAAATACATTTCTGCATGGAAGAATTCCTACCCGATGACCAATGTGTGAACAGTCTAATAGCAGGACATCAAACTGGAAATTGTCCGACAATCGAAATTAATATTGAGGAACCAGTGACAGAGCAGATTACCAGAGAACTAGTTTTAATCTTACCCACCAAACCAGAAACAATGATTGCCAAATGCAACACCGATCAATATTTCGAAATATCGAAATCTTCACTAATTAAAATCCCAGAAGATTGCGAAGTTCAAATTAAGGAAAAGAAATTTCTAAATGACTTAAAGATTCAGAGAGGAAAACCAATTATCCTACCCGAAATAAAATGGTCAAAGTTAGATGGAACGAAAACTTCGATTACCTCGAACATTACCAAAATCAATATTGACGAAATATACCATCTGAAGAATATGGCAAATCAATTGAAGCCGATAAACCTCGATAACACTAATCATCGACAAACCACAAATTATATTGTTTTAGGTATTTGCATTGTCCTAACCATACTTGTAGTGATGATGCAAAGGGAAAAGTTGTATTCCTATTGGCAAGCTGTCAGAAGAAGGTCCAAGAAAAGCCACCCCCAGAGTAAAGTGGATTCGGAAAAACGTACCGTTGTTTTCGAATCTTAAGGAGGGAGGAGTTACGTACTCCGCTCACATGAGAACCTCGATGTCAGCATCACCTCAAGAGTAGAGTTACATATTTCGTTCGCATGAGAACCACGATGTCAGCATCACCTTGGGAGTCATCACGCCACCAGATGGTCCCGTGAGAAACGCAACCTAAACGTATTTTTAAGTATAAATATTACCTCCAAATTTAATATTGTTAATTCTTAGTTAAGCTGTTGAGTTTAAAAAACCTATTTTGTAAACCATTTTCGAAATAAAGTTTTTAAAAACAAAGTCTGCCGAAAAAGTTCTTTAAGTATGGCTTTAGAGAAAGAAACCCCGAACAATTCTTGATATTAAACAAAAATAGTTGCTTTGTAGTACAGATAGAATAAAACTTTCATAAATCCTTGTTGTCTAAGTTCACGAATCTAACATTCGTGTCGGCGGTTTCTTTACATAAATCAATGATCGCAAGGAATCGAGGGCCAACAAGAGTTGTAGTTTTTAAAATTGTTATAAAACTCTGTTAACGTTGACCGGTACATTGATTGTAACTGCATTTTCTTGTGCATTTTGGAATACATATTATCCAATAATGTCACCGTGTCATAAAGCACTATCATAAATAACTCCTGATTCTTTGTGTATTCGATGACACCTAATTCGACAATACTGCTTATTGCTAAAGCCAAAAGAGATCTTCATTCAAAAAGTCGATTTTTTAAGCGAAGATAAATTACAACAGTACATTTAACTAAGTGATTTGCAATATAGGCTCTTATAGAATCAATTTTCTTTTCACTCCAGATATTTCGATATTTTAGTGGTTTGGTATTGCAAAGATCAAAATATTTTTTTGGTGACCTTGATTATATCGCGACATGTACTGGAAGTAATAGTAAGAGCGCTACTTGGCCAATTTTTTTAGTTTTGGTAAATTTATTGGGAAAACAGGACTTTTTAAAAATAGCTATTTCCAGTAGCGCCAACTTGGGATGGGGGTCAGGCGTTAGAAAGGAATCCTTCACTAACGTTCTGACAAAATTTCATGACGTTTGGATCATTAGAAGCTACATTATCGTTTTTAAAGTGTCAGTGTGTTTACACCATCGGTCGAAAAGTGAATATCGAACAAAGAGCGAATATTAAATTTTGTTTTAAACAAAACATTTACCGATGCCATTCAATTAATGAAACCAGTGGATGGTGAGGATTGTTTATCCCGAGGCAGAGTCCATCAGTGGTTTAAACAATTCAAAGAAGGTCTTGAGGACATCAAGGATGACGAACATCCTGGTTCGAAAAGTCCCGTACTTGCTCAAAGTAACATTAAAATTGTGCATGAATTTATAAAAAATCAGCCAAAATCTTTATTGCCAGATATGAAAATGGAATTAAACATGTCAAAAGATCCAATTAATCATATTTTGACTGATCATTTGGGACTTCGGAAGGCTTATGCATGCTTTGTTCTACACAAATTAACTGACGGCCAAAAATTACTCCAACATTGTAAGGACTTGATTAAAAAGTCTAAAGAGGACGAAAACTTCACGTACAGCATTATTACTGGTGATGAGACGTGGTGTTTTCAATATGATTCAAAAACGAAACCAAGCGTCGAAGTGCCGAATAGAAGCAATCGAGAGAGTCACATCCGAAGAAAAGCCGTCTCGAGAAGTCAAAAATCAAAACAATATTGATTTGTTTCTACAATTTGGAAAGAATTGTGCACAAGGAGTCCACCTGATCAAACGATCAATGCTGTGTTTTAGTTTGGTGTTATGCAGCATCTGTTGTCGCCTATTCATCGAGTGCGGTCACAATACCGTCAACAAGGCAGCTGGCGCTTTTGCACGATAATGCGCCTTCTCATCGCTCAACGCTCATCACTTTATTTACCGCTGAAGGGACAGCCTTATGCTGACAATGAGTTTCTTTTTTTTCTTCAACCTAATTGACCGTGCAAAACATTATATTGACGTGTTAGAAGGTTATTTTGAATAAAAATGATGGTTTTTGCCGAAAAGATAAATATTGGTGTTTTTTTTTAGGTCTTGTTTTCTATGAGACGTACCTTATATTAGATGCAAAATTAGTAACTTGTGACGTTGTACGTTTGGTCACCATGAAAACTCAACACCATATCATTGCTACTGGTAAATCCTGAATATTTTCTCTTTTCTAAACTTTACATTACAATTCGCAAAAAAATGGAATTTTTAATCTTAGAGCTGTAGTGCCAACATACATGAAAGATTTTCATTAATTTTTATTGTAATACATTTATTTTCGGTTTTATTTTAGAACTAGAATATTATAAAAATGGAGCTATATTAACTTGCACAACCAATACAAATTGTTACAACTGACTTTGAAAATGGAAGGATTATTTCAACTCACCGTCAATTTTGACTATTTTTAACTTCAGATATGTTCGTTGCAAGCGCACAATATGTAAATTAGTATCTAAATTTTTGGAGGTTACGAATAGTAAACAAAATTCACGTTACTCGGATACAAAAAATCCACAATTGATTCATTAAGATAATTTAATTGATTAATTGCCTTAATTGATAATTAAGGCCTTTCTATAGTAAGAAAGTCGTCGTATGGCGTACAGTCCGCAAAAATAATTATTGGACCTTCCATTTTTGAAAATAAAGAATGAAGTAAATGGCGAGCATATAGACACATGGAATACCATTTCTTCATATTTGGAAAGAGAAGGAAGTTGGACGGCTGGATGTCTGTATAATATGGTAGATACCGCATAAAGTCGTAGCGCAAATTAACCAAATTCGCTGCTGCAACGACGGGCAAATGAGTGGATGCATTGTCGTGGTGAAACTGCATCCTTTCTTCGCCCAATGTGGACGTTTTTTATCAACTCTTGAAAAATTTTCATTATTATGCAGCATACACTCTCCTGGAATCGTATTTTATCTTTCTAAATAGTCTATATATGGTAAAGCCCACTGTTATGACGATTTTTTCATTTCTAGTAAGAGTAATTAGTCTAAGTTTCATCAAAAGCCACGAATCGCTGCAGAAACTACTTCGGATTGGTTAAACCACTATGATCAAAAAGTAAGGCTAGTTAAATAAAACACCAAGTATTTATTTATTCATTCAAATTTATTTTGTCTTTTTCAAAGTAATCCTCTCTCACATCCATACACTTATTTCAACGTTTTTTCAGTCTCCGAAATAGTTTTATACTCAACTTCTAATCTTCTGATCCTCCACAGCGGCCTGCCAACTTTCTTGAATAGCGTCCACGAAATAGTTTCTTCAGTCGGGCAAAAAAAAGTAACAACGTGCGAGATTTGGTAAATATGGTGCTTGTGGAATGTGATGTGTTTGATTTTTAGTGAAAATTTACTGTTTAACGTTTTCTGCATTGCTTGACGTTGCATTGATCTACCGTAACGAGGTTCACCTTCAACTGCTTCTCTACGATCACTAAAGCCCTTATACTACTTGTAATTATTTTTATATACTTTCATGGCCGTAACACATGGCGTTAACATTTTTAATACATCAACACAAGAATTTCATCTTTTGAAAGCTGGTAGCTTTCTTCTGCTCGACTGTTCGTGTAGGATATTCAGTACACATTCATTCTAAACGTTTATCATCTCAGCAATCTCTCTAATCTTCACTTTATGATCGACCAACACTATATTATCGATTAACCAAATTAATATGGTTTAATTTGAATTTTGTTGACCATTTCCTCAGCGCCTCCTACACTGTTTCAACCATACAAAAACTCACTCAGTAAACCACTTACGAACTATCAAGTGTTAATTTAAAAGTGTCAAGTGTTAAGTTATGTTTATCCAAAAATACGAAATTCCTTATTTTTCGTGGTTGCAAAAATATCGAACTTAATTTAAAGAGTGTCGAAACAAAACGAAATGTCATATCGGCTTGAAATTCATGGAATGGCACTAGAAAGGAAGCTTCTTGTCAGATATGCAATCACCTTTGTTTTACTCCACCATCTATCAGAAAAGTATCTGACTTTTTACTCTATCCTCTATGTCAAATACATGCATAAAATTTTTCAGTAGATCAATGTAGGCCCCCTTAAATACGTACAATGCAGTTCTAGCAATATTTCTTGTAGGCACTTTCCGGTATGACACTTATATTTTTCAATTCTTCTATTGGAACATTTGGTGTGAAACACTACATTTGAAGATATTTACCACTAAACACCAAATCACTTTTTTTGAACTGCTCGACGTTAGTGGTTTAGCTCTTCAAGTTTACTTATATATTTGTAAATCTTATTTTAAGTATTTACGTACTATCTCATGCCGTCTTTCACAAGGTGGTATTTTAAATTTAATGGACGATAAAACTCACATGGAGCCATATCTGATGTATAGAATGTTTGGCAATGACGTTCGTGGAGTTTTTTGCAAAAAATATTGGCTGCAAGAGTCGATGTGTCAGATGGCACATTATCGCTGTGAAAAATCGAAGAATTGCTCTTCCACATATCTGGTCTATCGCTTAGAAAATATTGTTTGTTGACTATTTGTCTCTCTAGGAAGAACTTCAAGTAGGCAACGGCTACAATTAAGTAACAACAGTCAAGGAAAACAGTGAAGATGACTTAGATTTTCAAGTGATTGAATCGAGTAAACCCTGATCGTTTTAATTTTAGTATGATATCATAATTTATACTATTTCGAAACTTGGTAACAGTTTGTCCGTTAAATTTATAACACGTTTCATGAATGTAGGATACCAATTGGCTGATTTAAGAATGTTTCCAACAATATGTCGTCATTTCCTTCACTTTGTCGTTTATTCATCGGCCTTTGATGTTTGTAGCGGTTAAAGATGTTGAAGGTCGACCGGACCAAGCCAAATCTTCAATCATTACTCGACGCTCGAGTCCTCATTACAGACCTATAACGTTTTCAGCGATTGAGCACAAAATATTTCATTGGCAGCATACGATTTGAGACAAAATATTTGATATTTCTATTCATTTTAAATATATAAATAGAAGTTATATAATTCCAGTAATTAACTAAAAATTATTGCTTAATTTTTAATTCTCCGGAAACATACGGACATATTTAAGTCTTGTCTATAAACATTTAGAAACATTTAAACAAAATATCACACCATGAGCAAGAATCATACTCGCACTGCCTTAGCCCCAGTACCCCCTAATCATAGCCTTAGGCAATGCACCATCCAAATGCGACAGGCACAATTTACTCTACCGTTTTCACCCCCACCCGAAATTTCTGTCACATTCTGGTATATGAATAAAAGTAGAAATCTTTGGGTTTACGTTTTAATGTGACACGAATTACAGAAGTAACTCGTCTCACATTAAAACCTTTATAACTCTTCCTAAGGTGTTTTGACAAAATGAGATGAATAAGTCACTACATATAGTTGTAGTACATCTATATAGTAAATTGACAATACCAGGTTTCATTCCTTCATAATGGTTAAATTGATTAATCCAATGTTGTACAGATTAATCCGTAGTTATGACAAATGACAATTGACAAATCCGTAGTTATAAAATGCTATGAAAATATTTTCATTATTTATAAATATTGCTGAGGGGCAAATTTTCATACATTTGTAGGCGAACGAGAAAATAATGAAACTAAAAATAAATCCAGACAAAACTTTAGATAACTAACAAAAAAACATAAAGTAACTTCGAAATCCATTCCCTGAAAACCCAGCAAAAACTGACCCATGATGGCCAAACAAAACACACCATTAAAAGTTTTTCTCTTTGCAATCATATTATCGATCTATGCATTAAAACTTGGTTGGTTTGCGTAAACATTCTTCTCAAGGGCGCTGAAAACCGAAGGTTTCTGTGCCGAAAAAAGGGTATTCGTTATCGTTAAAATATATTAAGAATTTTTTCCACAGTGTCCGTTTATACAAAAAATAATAATTTATAAAAAGAAATGAAGCCTTCGCCGGTATTTAATTTCTAACGCGATAAATTTTAACGGTGACAATTTTGAAGCTACCAATGTGGCTAAGACTAGGTTGCAAATTGTGAAATAAAAGATTGCTTTTTAAACTTTATACTTTTACTTTTTTATACCGTTGTCGTATTTTGTGACATAGTTGCGCATTTCCTCTCCTGGTCTGTAACATCGAATTGTAATGTGAGATCAATCAGGCAAACAGAAGATTTCTATGGAAGAACCAAGGAAATCGTCCTTGGTTCGACCTTTTTGTAAAATATTTGATGTTTTATTTAATTAGTGTTTAAATTTTGTTATTTTGTTTCTTTTTACATAATATAAAATGCATATGCATTGCAGTATATAAATAAAATGCATATACATTGCGGCGTTTAATATGCATATGCTGCATAACAAAAACAGAAAATGCAACATTATGAAAAATATATTTTATTAGATAGTGTAATTTTTATGCAGTAATAACACCAAGACGATATTATGTAGTAACAAAAAAAAAGGAATTCCACTTGTGTAGAACTACGTAGAAACTACAATTACTGGAAGTTTCAGTAATGCGAAAATTAAATTTTACCTTTCACTGCGAAACCATGTAATATTGAAAAGAAGTGTGTGCATCATATTACACCATTAACACCCAAAAATTACTGTTACAAATACTGTGTTTATTGTTGTTATCTGGCGAGCCTGTAATTGCAAAATCATGAATTTTTTAATTATCAATCTGAATTGTCGAGGCTATTAATTAATATTTAGTATTTTAATATTGATTAATCTTAGATTACAATTTATCAAAGTATCTTATTAAGTCGGGCAGTGTTTGACTAAATGTTCGGTTTAGTTTTCAGTTTGATAAAAGCATCCCTTCTACTTTCATGATATTTCCGCTAGTATAACAGTTTGGGTTAGTTTTGTTCAAATATAAACCTCATTAGAATCGAAACTTTCTTTATGATGTATCGACTTGCCATTTACTTTTGCCATTTTGCTTTTCAGCAGTTTAGCTATGTTTGTCAACTTGAAAATCACTGTGTATATAAATTATTGACCCAATAACTCTGGTATAATGAAGTTTATGAAATGTATTTATGTTGTTGATTTTTTTACAGTTTTCTTCGTGTTTCGGAGAAGTTTTCTTTCTGGTATTATTTAAGTAAATGATAAAAACATGGTAAATGATAATTCCAATAAGACGATTCTGTACGTGTCATAAATACCTAGTTTTTACATAGCCTTTTGTGGATTATGATGCTGTTGTGTGGTAATTATTCTTAATTTGGATATAGACCGTTATTCGTACAGTTTGTTTAATATTCAAGCGGCATTTCTGAAATTTCCATGCTTCTTTTAATTCTTAACAACATAACCTACCCATAGCTCCACTGCGGATTTGCTGTTCTACTAATGATATGACTCTCAAACTAATCCTCGGCATAATTCATATGAATTGCCCTCAATGGTGACTAAGATAAGATTATTATACAAGGTGATCCACGAGATACGGGAGTTTTTTAAAAAAGCATTACTCCATTATTTTTATGTAAAAATAGTTATTAACATAAACATAAGGATTAGTATGTAACATACCATTTTCAATGCTTCAACAACATTCATGGAAACTATGACTCCTCCAAGGTCTCATGTGAAAAAGTGTTCAATCATGGTTATGATCAATCTAAATTAACGGCTACTGTTGTACGAAAATTCGGCATTTGTCAATACCACACCACGCCATTGTTTTAGACTGTGAAGTGATTTCTGGTGCAAATCGTAGGGCACCGATAGTTTCGATAGTTGTCGATAGTTGTCGATAGAATCGATAGTTTTGTTTATAGGATACGCCATTTAAATTATTATTTCGTCCGCCGGCCGCAGGTTGGAGACCTTTGTTCTAGTGGGTTAAACGACAATAATGTGTAAGTTTGCCTTTTCATGTAACAAAACAAACCAAATTTATGCTGAAATGTCTATGAAATGGAAATCAGCTTTATCATTCATGATGATGGTGAACTCTTTTTCCCTCCAACGTGCGAAGATTGTATGAGCAAATTTGAGGGGTTAAAATTTAGACATTGAACTCTTGAACAATCAGCATACTTGTACAAAATATGCTTTATACTATTTTACTTATTCCCAGTTCAGTAGCGTACCGCCTAACACAATAAATGGGTCTTCGAAGAATCGCCTCCTTTACCCTATCCATATATTTCACGGTATGCACACCGATCGAAAATGACACAGTGCCTATTAGTTAATGGAATTTTCTTTCGAAGTGCAGCTTCTCATCTGACAATGATGGGGCTAGGAATCTTATCATGATCTCAATAAAGTTATGCTCGATAAAACGACTCTTTGGAGTCGTTGCATTTTGATCACGGACTTACCACTTTTGGCAAATGTATTGTATGCACGTGGTGCTCTCGTGTCCACAGCGATATGATGGATACTAAACAGCATAGTAGAAAGAGTCGAGAGACACGCGCCCTCTCTTGCTCTACTAGTCGAGTACTATTCAACCGTCGATATCCCGTGGACTACCTTCTAAATAATCTATAATATATAAAGATTTTATTGCAGCAAGATTACTTACCATTTCAAAGGAAACTTGTTTAACTGATTATTTATGTATTTACAATGTTTTGGAGAGTTTTGTCTCTTACGGTTTTCAAATAAATATTGTTACTTTGAATTGTTTTCAAATACTGCAATTTGTTTCCTAATACTAATGTCCTAATACTAATGTTGTAAATACTAATCTACAAAAGTGCGAAAATATATTAAGTGTTAATACGTTTCCAGTATATTATATGTATATAGGTTTGTGTTAATGCCATCTAGCCATTCGGTCAACCATTTAAAATGGTTTTTGAGTCATGATCCTTCTTCCATTTACCATCCTCATTTATATATAAAGGTTTAGTCTCGCTAGACATAGTGTAAGTGACTGGAAACTTGGATATCCCTGAAAAGACGTCTATTATTACATTGTTAAGGTATCATCAATACTAAGTATCTGCTTTCAATCAGTTCTCATTGAATTATCTGAGGAGATTCGATTGATATCTCTACGATGCAGACTATTTAAATTAAACGAACAAACATTTCCCTGCAGAATAAACAAATCAAACTTTCAGTGTCCTGATCCTACAAAATGAATAATCAATAGATAAAAACAATAATTACAATAAATATTAATAAATAATTAAAGATCCACAATTAAGTAAATCCTATGAATTTAATTTTCATACAAAGCATTGTTTTAAATAATATATTAATTGCATCTATCTGTTTGAGTTATTTTAATAAATTAGAGTAAGAACGCAGATTAGTCCAGTTAACGAAGCATTTAAATCGAAATTTGAGATAAAAGGCTGACTTTTTGATATAAGTTTATTTGAGACATTCTATAACTATGCATACAACTAAATCCGTTACCAATCACCCGGCGAGAATTAGAAAAAAAATTAATAAAGTGTTTTTTTTAATAATTCAAGAACTATAAGAGTTAGGAAAAAAGTTCCAAATAAGAGTTATAGAGCATAAAATTTTACATAAAAATGGTCTTAAATAACTTTTTCTACAATTATCAAGATTAACAGAGTTAGGGAGCCTGTCAGTTAAGGAATGAAACAAAAATTTTAAAAAATTATAACTAGCAGAAAAATCAATTAATTTAAAACTTTTTTTTTTTAATTTACTCAAAAAGGTCTTTTTTCTCAGAGAAATATATATTTTTTTAAATTGTTATTAAAAAAGTTATAACAATTTAAATTTTTAAATTGTTAATTATAACGGCTTAATAGCGTAAAAAAAATGTTTTTCTATATTGTTTGATTCCTTATTTTAAATAATGAAAAATAGCTCTTTAAATTTATTTCTACCTTTAATTTTCAGGTAGATATTCATTCATTCATTTAATCATTTGTTGCATTTTATTACATCCTACACCACTGCTCACGACGAAGATAGAAAATTATGTTCACTAGTGTCCCACTCATTACAATAACGACTTTGACAACGCGTATGCTCACGACAAAGATTGAATGATATATCCGCTGTTGTCCTACACATCGCAGCAGAGTTTTCGACTGCGTGGGTGCATCACATATATCTCATGGTTTTTTTATGATATATATATATATATATATATATATATATATATATATATATATATATATATATATATATAAAAGTTTAACGTACAAACACAAGTAATATAAGCAAATTATTGTCCAGTGATAAAAGACAATTTCTATATTTACTTTTTAAAGGCCACCCTAGACGAGAAGCTTTTTTCGCATAAGTAAGAAGTAGCGAAGGGGCTCAATGTTTTCAAAGCTTCCTTACTAACCTTCGGTATTCACATCGTCGTGTAAGCCAAAAGTCTATTTGTAGAGTTTTGTCGGCGAATATTTCAATAAGTTGGTTGTGAATCTCAATAGGTAATTCAAAAGCTGCAACATTTTCATCAAACGGATTGAGATCCTATCTTTTCGACAAAGTACTGTTGGTATCTAGAAAATATTCCAGTAACTGAATTTTCAGTTCACTTAAATGCTTTTCTATACTCTCCAACACGATATCAATAAAGGAATTTTCTACATCCATATTTTATATTATTAATATAATATAATCCGAAGTTGAAGTGAATGCATCAAAATTGCGTTTACAAGGCGTATAATCCAAATACCAAGCTTCTTGATGAAGGCATTGACTTTGTCATTAATAAAATGTTTTTGTTATGGCCTTGTAAACTCGTATTCATGTCATTCAAATGAAAAAATATAGCACTCAAGGAAGCCAATAGTAATAAAGTTTCTCCATCTTGTAAAAAATGAGCTATTTATATCTGTAAAAAAAAATTTCATTTCATCTCGCAATTGGAACTCGCCTCGTTAGAACTTTTCCTCGCGACAACCACCTAACTTCACTATGGAAAAGCAGTTCATTTCCATGCTGTACATTTCTTCGCACAATGCGGAAAGCAATATATTCGAAGACTGTCGACAGAACATTTTGTAAATTATCTGGGATCTTTTTGTAGCAAGTGCATTTCAGAAAAAAAAGCAGTGCATCTATATTCTATATGTGGTATAATGTCTTAATTTTACTATTACGGCAGTGTTCTTCCCCGTTATCGCTTTCGCGCCATCACTACATACCGCAATGCATTTATTAAATTCCAAGTTTTCGTCCTTAGCCAGCTGCACGACCAGGGATTTATCTGCAAAATAGCATATTTTCTTTAATCGATCCTTCACATTAATATTGGACAAAACACAAGAATTGCGCCAAGTTAGACTCATCTGTTGACTCGTCGAACTAAATAGCAAAAAAGTCGATTAATTTAATTCAATTATTTGATCATGAAGATCATAGGGGCCCACAATACTCTGTCATTTGAAAGTGGTATAGTTTTCAACTTTTTTGCTTCTTCCGGACTTCATCACATCGCATCATCACATTGACTGTATTAATGGCAGTCGGTAAAATGAGCTTTTCCGCAATCGTGTGGGGCTTAGATTCCCTGGCCACTTTTAATGCCACTAAATATGATGCTTGAAGTATTGTGGTCTCATTACTGCTTGATTTGTGGATAGTAATTTGTTCATTTTTCAAGACGAATGATTTACGGTCGAAAAATTGCAATAGTTTGTTTTGTAAAGACGGGTGTTTTGTTTGCAGATGTCGAACTAATCTTGAAGACTTCATACTTTCCGCGGACCGAACTAGATAACAAACAACACATTGTGGCTTGTCGTTCAAGCTAATGAATCTATCTTTTATATATGTTTCATTATAGAATATGGTCTTTTTCTTTACTGTATCACCAGATGTAGATGGTACATTTGGTTTTGTCAAAATTTTGTACATTTTATTTTATTACCACTCTGTAATTAATTTATTTAACATTAAGAGAAATCGTTGTATTTAACCCTTGGTGAGAGAAGAAATCGTAGTATTTGTTTTCGTAAAAACGTAATTAACAATGAAACTCTTCATCTTGTACTTTTGTTTTTATTACCAAAGTGTATAGTTTGTATGGACTTGCCTAAGCGTGCTCGGGACAAATGATCCGGCTCACATGCGTGGACGAGTGGTCTGAGGTTACAAGGGCGTGCAAGCACATGTTCGAACTGGTTAAAGTATTATAAAAAGAAGGGGTTATACAAGTCTTGTAGTTCGGTATTTGTGGCTGTGTGCGGTATTTCGGTATAAGTGTAACGGCTCATTTACACATACATTCGTCATTTAATAGAAAGATAAAAATATGATTAATTTTTTCACGATTCGTAAGCGTATGAGCACGCTTGTAAATGTGTATAAGCCATTTAAAAATTAAAAAACGATTTTTATGAATCACGATACTGAAAAAAGGTCGAATCGTTGCCGTGTTCACCGGCCGATGTAAATGTTTGATAAACGTCAAATTAACATATTATAGTGAGAGGGTCGCAATGTTTTTAACTTAACATTTTGGTAATTTCGCGACAGCGACACTACAAAGGTTGTGACACGATATGTCCTAATGAGTGAGAACCAATTTGAAAAAATATCAAATATACACACAGACATGGGTTATCGAGAGGCATATTTTATGTTTGAAGTAGCAGGTTCAAAAGAAGTTCTATGATGGCAATCTTTAATCTTACTGTAATGTTCTTTTGTTGCCCTACTGTCGTACTGTCATAAAATACTGTTGAAATACACCCTCTACGGTCTTGCGGTAATTTCTACATTGTCCAGTTCAAAGTCAGATACAAATAATTTCAATTATCCCATGATATAAAGGAGATGCAGAGACTTGAAAATGGGATGTGCTAGGCTTCTGTTAAAAGATGTTTTATAACTACCTAAATGAAACGTAAAAAGAGCATTCTCATCAATGTTATCATAACCATAAACCAAAAAATTTTTATCAAATCATAAACTTAAACTAGGACACAAAATATGTTTATTTTCATAAAATAATTTAAAAAATATATAATTAGAGAATTACAAATAACAGCTTAATTAATAGTTTATATAAATTTATATGAAAAAAAAACGAATATAATTTGAAACCTTTTTTTTTATCGATTTTTAGAGAATAGAATATATGATCAAGATATCGTATGTAGTTTTTGTGATTCAGCGTTGTACAATGACAGTGACAGTGTTGTCGACGTAAAAAAAAGGATTAAAAACATTAATCGAAAGAAGTATAAAAAAAAGTTATGGTATGGGAAATCTGTGGTAACTTTTCATGTGAATTGTAGAAAGCGGTATGGTATGGTGTGTATTAGTAATTTTTGTTTTATATGTGAAATGCCATTGGATCGGAAGCATAAACGTGTGCATATTATTAAAAATAAGTACGCCCAGACCAATTAATAGATGTAACCAGAAAAAAAAGTGATAAACTTAGTACCACTGTACTTAATCGGATATTAAATGTATCTTTAGTTAATTGTAGAGCAGCTTATCATGGCAAATGTTATCCAATTTTAAATACCATTGAAAAACAACCACTAGTGTCAACGTTGAAGCAAGAGGCTGCAAATAAATTTAAAGATGTCTGTGAATATATTGAAGAAAGTGGCCAATGTCAATTCCATCTGAAAGAATTGAAAGATATTGTGGGAGACAATTCTTTGAGTAATTATGTTTTGTTTCGGATGTTGAAAGATAGATATAAACAAAATGTTTTTATATATAATGGTCTATCATAGCCTATCATCTACTATAAAATATTTGACATTGCTAAATTTTGTAGTGATTGGTTTACTGGTGAAGATTATGATTCTATGGAACATTTCCAAAAACAAACTATTTTACAACTTGTTGCTGACATTCTACGTAAAGAAATCTTAAAATGTGATTTCAATGACGAATCATACGCACTCCCATCAAATTTCCTTAATAATGTTATTTCATCAGTTCCTATCATATCCTACTATTAATTTGGTTTATCAGTCATTTATTGCGCAAAAGTACTGCAGAACAATTTAGTGAAAATTTTAAACACAACAAAATTTTTAGCACAACAAAATTTTTGTTTTGCGTGATTCCATTGCTCATTCCGTCGTAAGTTTTTTGCGTCCAAAGAAATATATCGTCACTGCAATTAGCAGTTGGAAGTTGCATTCATAGAAAAACAGGCTCAAAATTAATCATTAATCTTTTAAATACATTAGGTGTTTGTTTCTCATATCATAATATTCAGCTGTATGAATTATCCACTGTGATGAATCCTCAAGTTTTAAAAGAAAATACTGATAGGCCATTTGTACAGTTTGTGTTTGACAACACATACCATAATGCAAAAACATTGGATCGAAAAGAAACTTTTCATTGTCTCGGTGGAGTCATGATTTTTACACCTGAGTGGGAGGTTAGTTATAAAGGTAATACTAAAAAATGCAAGATGCCAAGTCCCCAAGGATTAGTATCAAAACACGTAATACCACAAGTACCATATGGAACTATTAACTCTAAAGCTTTACAATCAGTTCAATTTATTTCAATAGAAGGTCTTCAGCTAGGGAATCCACCGCTATTATCATCATGGTATTTAGTGTATTTGTCGGCCAAGTTCCTGAAAATTGATACAATACCATCATGGAAAGGTTATATGGAAGTTGTCGGCCAAGTTCCTGAAAATTGATACAATACCATCATGGTTATATGGAAGTTTTATCATTTGCAGTTCCATATTCTCAGTCAAGGGTCTTACTCAGTCTTACCATTTAATAATGGACCACCGTCAAATCTGACAACATTAAATAGTTAATAGTACTATTCAGCGGAGAAAACTCGCTATCACGGGTGGAAGACATGTTTTGTTACGTATGATCAGGAATTATGTGCCAAAGCTCTTTCTATTATTGCAGAATCCTAGTGCGATGAGCTGAAGAATGTTGTTGTTCGTCTAGACGGCTTCCGCTTACTCATGTTACATTATGCCCGAGAGTGGACTTGAAGATGTATGTACAACTGTTTATGCAGCTGATTCTGTTAAAAACATGTTGACAGGCCATGCTTACGCCAAGGCGTTATGAGCACATATAATGTCCTTTACAGCACTTGGTGTTATAATTTGTAAAAGTTTGAAACTCTCTGATGAATTTAAAAATTTCATCAAAGACTTGTTTAGCAAATGGGATTCAGAACCTCTAGTTCTTGCGGATAGTGATGAACAACCACTCATAATGGATATGTGTGAAAATTGCAAAATAAATTAGAAATGCTAGAAGATAGTGGACCAAACGCTGTACTGTGGGTCCAATATTTCAAAAGTATAGTCATTGCTTTGCAATTCCTCGAAGCTGAACGATTGGGTAACTGGGAGCTGAATCTACAATGTGTGAAACAAATGTTACCATATTTTCATGCAGCTGGTCATTACCCATATGCAAAATACGCCCAGATTTACTTCAGACAATGGCTAACTTGGAATTGGTTATAAATCCTGTTGAATTCGATGAATTCACTAAAGAAGGTTATTTTACTATACGCAGATCCGATAAAGCATGGGCAGGAGCCTGGTCGGATATGACCATAGAGCAAACGTTGAATCGCTTTTTCGGTACCGACTTGAAACATAGCAGAGGTGTGACTCCCAGTGTTGTCACGAGGTATTTGATAGCAATGCCATCAGCGTTATCAATAACGGAATGTTTAGAAGAATACTGTAATATTGTCTCTAGTAATAGCAAACAATAGTAACAACAAACAATACAACATGTAGATATGCTTAAAATTAGAATGAGCAAAAATGACAGTGGAGTTAAGAACTTTCTTTTCTGGCTAAATGAACGGAATTCGTTTGAAGTCCGAACTGTGTAGCAGCAAATGTTGATATTTCTGAAGATAAGCTTGTGACATTAATCCAAACAAAATTTCTGTCAAACATTGGCAATAAAAATAAATTTGTCGATTTATTGAGCAACTACTTAACAAAATGTAATATCAAGACTAACATTGCTCTAGAGGATGCAGATCTTTTGATTGTGCAAACAGCAATCGATTTCAAGAAAATAAAAAAAAAAGTGACGATAGTTGGAAATGATATAGATTTATTAATCTTATTGCTCTCTCTTTCATGTGATAATGATATAATTTATTTTTACAAAATATGATCCAGAAAACAAGCAAATGTTATATATGGCACTGAATATGATCGCAATTTAAAATCATTCTTGCATTCTACACATGCTTTTGCCGGCTGCGATAGAACAAGCGCTATTTTTAGAAAAGGCAAAAAAATATTTTTCCCTACTGAAAAAAAAGTGCAGTTACAAGAATTGATATCTATATTTTATCAACCAAATTGTTCTATTAATGAATTATACGAAGTTGCTGAGATGGCGATGTTACATTTGTACGGCCAGAGTAATAAAAAAAATAACTATTGGTGACTTAAGATATAATATATTTACATCATCTGCTGCAGCTTTCAAAAAAAGAAGTAGTATTGGCTTCTTTACCATCTACGGAATCAACTTTATGATTCAACAATGAACAACAATGGTTGGGTCATGATTTAAATCCAGAGGAATGAGGCTGGAGAAGTACACAATTTATGATTTTACACGTATTTTATGCATGCAAGACAAACTGCACTTCATCAAGATGCAGTTGCAAGAAAAGTGGGTTAAAATGTAATGAATTTTGTAAAAGCTGCCTAGGTCAAAGCTGCGATAATGGGTGCAGAATATGTATAGCCACTGAAGAAGATGAAAGTGATGATGAAGAAGAAGAAAACAAAGACGGAGAAGAAGAAGAAAACAGTACTGATAAAAGAGAGTACAAAGAAGATGAAAAAATGGCTAATTCAGATATGCAAAAAGTAGAAGATAACTTTTAAAATGTTATGAAAACTTAAAAAAATTAATTTTCATAATGTGCTTTTAAGTATAATTTGTCTTGAAATATTTGTAAACGTTCTGAATCTATGATATTAAAATAACATTATCTTGTTATTTTGACTTTCAACGCGAATTATGTCAATAACAGTGCATCGATCAACTCTTGGCGATGAAGCACCATCTAAAACCACTGTATATCAATGGTTTAGTGAATTCAGTCGTGCCCAACGTTCGCTTACGATAAAACAACATCGTCATGTAACATACCGTGAGCCTGGAGTATTCCTGGGCAGTAATATGACAAGCATGATTTTACATGAACACTTAGCCGTGAAAAAGATTTGTGCACGTTGAATTCCGCATAATTTGAAAATTGCTCAAAAATAGGGTCGTGTTGATTGGTTCAAAAAAGCTGCTCAAAAATACAATCGTGGTGCATCAAAAACCGTGTGTAACATCTAAACAGGTGACGAATCTTGGATGTATGCGTATGAACCCGAAAGTAACCATCAGTCGCCTGTATAAGTCTTTCAAAATAAACCAAACACAATAAAAGATATTCGCGCAAGAAGCACCTCGAAGCAAATGGTCACCTATTCTTTTGGGATAACTGTGATTACAGAGGCACTAGAGAACCGTAGAAAGGTTGATTCTGAATAGTACACAGCCATTTATTTGCACGAGGTCTTTGAGGAAATAACAAAAAACAACGAGCGCCGCAGGATTATTCTTCACAGTGACAAGGCGAGCTTTCACACATCAGACCGAACAACTCAATAAATATTTACCCGGTCAAAACATCGACTTGATGGGTCATCCTCCGGACAGTCCTGATTTGGCACTCAATGATTTCTGGTTGTTCCCGTCCGTGAAATATAAACTACGTGGTCATGGATTTTCGACGCCAGAAGAAGCGGTTGATGCGTTCAAAATGCATGTTTTGGAGATGCAAATCTCGGGACCGGAATCTCTCTCAATCGCAATAGAAAAAGCGCTATGAAAATTGGTTCAAACGTATACAATTCAATTTGGTTCAAAAGTATATCGATCGTCGCGAAGAATTATTTTGAAAAGCAATAAAACTATTTTCAATGATAAATATTTGTTTTTATTTCTTATTCCGGATTCATAAAGAGCAACCCTCGTATAGCATTCGAAATCGCTTATAACCAAATTGTACTATACATATATGTGTCGTTGTCGAAAACTCAATACGTAAGACAATAGTGAACATAATGTCCTATCTTTGTCTGGAGCATTCCCGTTTTTAAAGACGTTATTGCAATGAGTTAGACAATAGAGAATATAATTTTATATCTTCGTCGTAAGTAGTGGTGTAGGATGTAAGTAAAATTCAGCAAATGATTGAATGAATTAATAAATCTCTACCTGAAGATTAAAGGTAACAATTAAAAAAAAATTGTTTCTCTGAAAAGAAAGTTTATATTTTTTTAGAGTAGATTCCAAAAAGAAGGTTCTAAATACATTAATTTTTCCGCTTGTTATCATTTAAAAAAAAAATTGTTTTGTCCCTTAACTTACAGCCTCCCTAACTCTGTTAATTTTTATAGTAGCAGAAAAAGTTGTAAGACCATTTTTATGTAGAATTTTATGCTCTATAAGTTTTATTTGTTTTATTTTTTAGTTTTTTGTTTTAGTTTTATTTTTTTTCCTAACCCTTTTATTTCTTGAATTATTTTGAAAAAATCCTTTGTTAATTTTTTTTTCAACCCTCGCCTGGGGTTGGTAACAGATTTATCTTGATGCATAGTTATAGAATGTCTCAAACAAACATATCAAAAAGTCAGTCTTTTATCTCAAAACTTCGATTTAATTCCTTCGTTAACTGGACTATATGTATTTATTGTGAAGAAAAAGTTGTGTTTTTGGAATGGTTTTATTAACAGGTCCTTTTTTACATCGGATTTATGGATTAATAGGTTTAATTATTTTAATCATATTTTGCCTTTTTGATCGAAAATCAATTTATTTTTCAAAGTAGTCTTCTTTTACACTTTTTTTTCCAATTCCACCGATTTTCCAATTTTTTTATGCCTTTCAAAATGTACGACTTATCAAACTCTGCAAAATAGTCATCTATTTTGGCGATGATCTCTTTAATTCATATCGATTTCTTTTCAGCCAGACATTTCATATTTAGAAACAGAAAGCAAACGGAGAGGGCCAAGTCCGAACAATAAGGTGGATGCGTTATCAATTTGAAGCGCAATTTGTAATTTATCAACTGCAGTGCATTGTCGTGGTGAAACACCATTATTTTATTTGTCAAATGAGGTCGTTTTAGGTTGCTCTTATATATGTCTAAACACCGCTGTCAATTAATCCTCGATTCCGTTTTTGATCCGCAACGAGCAAACGCGGATATCATAGTGCTGAAAGTTGTCTCATGCCCAAATGTTCCTGTAGGATATTCAGTACGCCTTCGTCTGAGATGTTTATCATCTTAACAATATATCTAACCATTATTCTGACAGCCAATACAATATCATAGATTTTAATGACCATTTCCTCAATGAGGCTTGCAGAGAGGGAAACATCAGTCGTGCTGGTTCGGCCACATCGAAACTCAGTACAGCACTTATCAGTACAGAAAATATCGAATGTAAAGGAGCTGACTTCCCATAATACTATTTTAACTTTTTTATTAGCGAGCGCGGTTTTTCCATGAAAAAAAAATTCAAATCAACACACGAAATTCGTTTTGTTTCATAAAAAAGCGAAGTTGCCTGCTCTCGTACCAAAACACCCAAATAGTATATCACCATAAAATTCTTTGGGCATTCTAGAATGGAAGCTACTTTTCAAAAATCCGTCATCTGTTAACGGTGCGTATCTGACGACATTCTTAGACACCGAATCTGTTTTGGCAGTTTGCAAGAGCAGACAACTGCGCTATTTTACAAACATTGAACAAAATTAATTTAGTGTATGCACTAGACTCTACTTTTTGCATGGAAAAACCAGTTAATAAAAAAGTTGAAACGCAGCAGAGTTTCCATCTCTGCTCCTCTATATTTGATGGTTCATAAGTGGCAATTCTTCCTTCGAATTACACAATTACGACAATTAGAATCTTCGGTGTGAAACATTAAACTCGAAGAGATTTACTACTAATCACCAAATCACTTTTTTTATTTTCTAGAGGCGTATTTCCCTATGTTGGGCAACAAAAGATTTTTCATTTCAGCCGTATTTAATGTGGACAATGTGTTCTTTATATCTGGTTTTTCACCTTTTAGTTTGCCATATCCATTCGATCACAATCTTGACAATTCATTTCGGAAATCCCCGACTTTTTATATTGATCTACTTTATTCTTTGGATTACCCATGACTTTTCTTAATTTATTATATGTAAATTATTAACTTAACTTTTAAATTAACTAATGCAGAACGCGAATGTTGGTGCACTTTCCAAAAGAATATTTTCACAGCACTAAATAAAATAGCAGCAATAAAATTTATTAAAAAAATATCTTTAAATAAAAAATTTTAAAAAAACTCAAAATTGAGCAATCAGAACAAAGTTCTAAAAAGTGCATCAATATAGTAGAAATTCTTTCAACAGAAACGTTCGATAAGTAAGAACTAGATCTCTAAAACAAAGATCTCAATTTTATTTTACCGGCATCCCGTAGTACTTGGGAGGATATAGTAGTCGGCATTGAAACTGTTATTAAAGATTTACCGGAGTCTTCCAAAGCTTTCATCACAGATTCATGTAAAGACAAACTTGCAAAAAATATTTCAAATAAAAGTGAAAATATGTAAAATATTTCTAGGATTATCAAGCATCTGCGAGAGAAAATTTGTTTTAATTTAAAAGAAGATTAGGGGAATAAGGTTGCAGTAATGGACAAATGTGATTATTTTGAACGTATTGAAAAATTAATTCAAGAAAGTCCATATAAACGATTAAATTTTAATCAATTATTAAAAATGATTAATGAAGGCAGGGATATATTGAAATATTATAATAGCCTTATTTCTTCTTCTCTGAAAATCAAACTGCATATTTCAAACCCACAAGAGCCAAACTGCTTTAACAAAAATTCATAAACCAGGAAAATCAATGAGAACAATTGAATCAGTCATTGATTCTCCAATATATAACTTGGCAAAATGGTTAACAAAGGAATTTGAAAATCTACCCAACCAACTCAGAACCAACAGAAACTAACATAGAACCTTCGTGTTCTGTGATAAACTCAACAACATTTATAGAAAAAGTCAAAAACATACATCTGCAGGAAGGTGAGGTCCTGGCGCCCTTTGTGGAAATGGTCTTTGTTCATTGTGGAAATGGTTAATAAAATGTGATATATAAAATATCATTGAATTTAATATAACTATAGTTTCCCATAGGAAGTTTTGTAAAATAGTATCACTAGTTTTTTGAAATTAATATATGCTAAATGCAATTCTTAGTTAGGAACGCCCTTCCTCTACATTATTTAGGCGACAGGTGATCTGTTCAACTTAGTTATCATAATTCTCACACAAATGCCACGATATCACATTTTACTTTGCAGCCTTTATCTATATTGTTGGAATCAGCTGACTTCTGTGAGACATATGTGTTAATAGGAAATATAACTTGGTCCCACATTTGAGCAATTCTGGTGGAATATATCGTGGATACATTGCTTTTTATTTTTTAATGTCAACATATTTCGTTTACTTCATTATATTTTAATCTCATTGAGAAATATATTGTAGTAGTGTTATGTATGTTCTCGTAAGTGATAAGTTCTTTGCATTTTTCTGTTAACAATATTTGAAAACCCATTCAAGCTGTTTTTTTTTATGGGGGCTATAACATATTGTTTAGTGGTTTTGGAACCACTTATTACATTACAATATTTTTGTTAGTTAAATATTGAAAATCAGATATACTCACTTAATGTAACTTGTACTTCGAGGGCAATCCCTTTAGACGCCTCAAAATGAGTCATTTTTCAGAGGTGTTTTTAAAGGTGATAAAATAATTGTATAATTTTAAAGTTTTGACATCATTTTATATGACCTTTGAAGAGCATAAAAAAATATTTTATTTTACAAAATGGCGGCTCAGTAATTTTTTCTTCGGGTGTCTCTGGCGCGAGGTCCAAAAGTGCTGTAGTTGTCACTCTTTTTTTATTTCATCTGAAACAAAAATATAAAATTACTTTCTGTTTCTGATAAACTGGAACGATAAACTTATAAAACTATAAAAAAGTATTAAATTAAAAACTAAGTACGCTTTAAAAAAATGTTCAAATTTTATACTATTTTTTTGACATTTATATCCCAAAAAGTAGATTATTTACACGAAATCCAATCCAATTTAATCCAAATCGATCAATAACTTTTTGAGTTACAAGGCGAGCAGTTTCTGAATAATCGCGTTTCAAGTTTCAGTGCGATAAAATGATTACTTTTAGTGACTTTCCTATCAATCAGCGATTCCAGGTGCATGTAATAGACCTTTAGTCTCTTGGAAAAGCTGGTTTTCTTCAACCTGCTACTGTTTTCGGGCTGTACGAACTGCTTTTGCCTCGGAAAGACTGCTCCGGTTCTGTCTGGTTACTTGCGCCTCATCGGTGGTTTCGGCGAAAACTTTGGCATAGGTGCCAATAATTATACTTGCACTATGCACACAAATACACTTGCACTATAACTGGTACTCCGCCCGAAACTTTCTCCGTGTTTATCAGTAAATTGATTACATTGATTATGTCTTCTTGTCGATTTTTTTTTAGCGTTATTATATAAGAACATAAAAAAGATATCTTAAATAATATAAAAAACACTGGAATGTCTACACATCGTATTAAAAACAGTCATTTTATAGATATAAACAATGTTAAATTATTATACGCAGAGAAGAAAAGTAAAAAATTAGACCTACTAATAATATTGGAAATAAAAATATCCCCTTAAGAAATAGTCATATAATAACCACGAATGCCCAGCTAAATTACCAAAACAGTCCACTAATAGATAAGATAATATTGTAATTGAATAGCCCGGTTTTTACCTGCGGATATTTACAACTCAGTCTCTAAGGTTTGTATGCGCAGTAGTCTAACAGCCTAACGCCTCAGATCTTATTCGAAGCAGCGCATTCGTCGTGTTAACATCGGTTAAGTACTGTACATTCGTGGAACTCTTCGTTATCTGTGTCTGTTAGACAGTGACCCACTCACTTTTTCTTTTACGCATCTCACAGGCCAAGATGTTGGTTAAGCTCTACCTACTATTTAATATTTTTATTTTTCCTCTTGCAGTATACTCTCAATATATTATGTCAATATATTTTCGAACTTAAAAAAAAATCGTTTTTTTTTTAATTTCTAAAGGGATTTCCCCCTTTGGGTGACTTCTATACGAAGCAGTTTATCTTCAGACCTCTGATTCGCTAAGATCGTTTTAGCCATCTAATTAGGCTGTACCAGCCTGAACAGAAGTTTTCAAGTTTTAATGATTGAATTTACTGTGATAACCACTCTCAATATTATATACCATTTCCCATTTCGCTTTTCATATTATATACTGCCAAAAGGGTGATTTCTATATAAAGCACATATTATTCATTGGTATGCAAATTGGTGTAGGTGTTATTTAGATGTCGCCTATATATTCAAGGTTTAACCAGTGATAAGGATTTATCCTATTTACCAACAATTGTTAAGGGTGATTTCTATATGAAGCAGTTATTTTTAAAACTTGTGGTACTGTTTGGCGATTTAATTGGTGGTCTACTAGTAAGTACATGACTTCTTATGAATAAAACATATTTACATAATGTAATTAAAATTTATGAATAAAATAGTAGTTTAGAAAAACAAGGTAGAATAAATAGAGAAATGAGTCGACAAATATTTAAAATATATATCGATTTTTTTGGTAATAAAGACATATCAAGAATAAAATACTTAACTCACCAATGTATTTATAAATTAAATAAACATTTGACGATGCATTTAAACATGCTTTAGTACTTAACTTTAGCGAGTAAGATTGCACCATTACTTTATTATAGCATCCTGAACATATTTTCTGTCGTTAAAATATTATAAATTTGAATAGTTAACTAATGCCATCATTTCTTACGACTCGCTAATTCGAGGTAT
Source organism: Cosmopolites sordidus (assembly GCA_031761425.1). Taxonomy (NCBI): domain Eukaryota; kingdom Metazoa; phylum Arthropoda; class Insecta; order Coleoptera; family Curculionidae; genus Cosmopolites; species Cosmopolites sordidus. The sequence continues at coordinate 294,170 of JARFXV010001686.1, read as the reverse complement.
TGCACCATGTAATTTTTTTCTCAATCAATGAAACCGCTTTAATCACAAATATTAAACAATACTTTAAATACAGTATACTAAAAATCACTGCATTCAAATAATGCTGAAAATAAACCATAAAAGTTAAAAAGAATGAAAAATTCTCTAACAAGATGCATGGAAATAAACCGTAAAGGATACAGATTTAAGATTAGAGTAATTTCACCATCTAATGCTCGTTAGCGATGGGCTTACTAATTATAGTAAGTCATGAATAAGTCCACCTTCTACAAATTAACCACGATTAACGCCAGCCACGGTCTTTTAACCCTCAATTTGTGCTTAACCTCATGATCTATCTGTAAGCCTTTTTGTGTTACGCAGCATTGATTCCTTTCGGAGTTTACACACCTTATTAACGCACTTCCAATAAAAATAGATAAGATTTTCAAGTGTATCTAGGTTTATTCATATACTGTGCTTTAATGAGCCATCCCATCTCTCAATCCCATCTCTCAAAGTTAGAGCTAAAATTAAAAACAAAAAGAATCTAAGCGTAAACCAGTTTATAGTGAACCAATATAAATGATTAGTTAACATCTTACTAAAATATTGTTTTGAAAATTCAGTCGTTTATCCCTAGAATGGTAACCATTCTATTCATCTCTTTATCTTTATCTTCTTGAACATTTTTTATTGTTTAAAAACACCAAAAATTATTTAGTTTTGGATAAGTTTTGTACAGCCATAAAAAGATCAAAGGTTAAAATTTCAAATTACTTGAACTATAAATTTGTAAGTTTGCTTATTAAAAATCTTACGAATAAACTAAAACTTGGAAAAAGTAGTAAAATAATATTATGTATTATAGAAAAAAATATAAAGTATATAGCTGACAAGTTTCACCGAAGTTGAGGTTTGAAATTTCATCATTCATGGAATCTGGTTAACGCTCCAGGGCAATATCTTTCTCAATTTGCTTTCTCAGGAAGGTTGGCAGTGTTGGTATTGATAGTATTACAGTAAACAGACAGTAACGACAATAAGTAGACAGTGACGAGCCAATTGACAATGGAGATAAATCATGTAATTATGTCTGTCATTGGCTTAACTGTTTGCCTACAGCATTTGTGAACATGTATGACATAAGACTTAACACTGGCGATATTCAGCATATCATAGAAAAAAAAGCGGGAACTTTTGTTTTTTTACCACAATTCATTTGGTAACAATTTGGTCGAAGTTGTCCACAGCTCCTTTTGTTGGGTTGTAGTATTTCAGGAAGTTCTCGTCCTGAAGTACGTTGTTTGCTATACCCCCATCTAAATGAGCAGATGAAATGAGCAATACCACGTTATTAGATTTGGTCTTATATGACAATGCAGTCATGTCTGTATGGTAAAGAACTAAATATGAATTTATATCCCGGCCTTGAAAATTTCCGTCGGTGAAATCTTTGGGAAATGGGAATGTTTCTTGTTTTTTCTTTATCGCCCCTACCATAATAAGGCCGCCTTGTTTCAGTAATGACTCAGCTAGAGCAATACTTGTAAACTAATTATCCATAGTGACGTTTCGATTTGATTTAGCTATGCGCCTTGTAAATGCTTTTACTAAAAATGTTGCAGCTGGTGCATTAGTAGGAATTGTACCTTTCCCCAAATATGTGGTAGCATCAATCATGGATTTTGTCGAATTGTCGCATAGTATTACAAGTTTTATACAGTACTTGTCAGGTTTGGACGGTATGTACATGCGAAAAGGGAAGTTGCGGCTGAATCCAATTGGCAGTTCGGCAATGATAGCATACATCCCAGGTTTTTTAATTTGAATGGTATTTGCCTATCAACAACTCTCATAATTCAGAAATTGGAGCAAGCTTTGTAATTGCCTTCCGCTTATGTGTAGTCCGCCTGTCATCAAAACGCACACAATTAATCAAAAAATTAAAACGGCGTTCCGACATGGTTCTTCCAAATACTGAGCCGCTGAGTGATGTATTGAAAAGAGTCTCTGTTGATAAGTGGTTTGACTTCAAAGCCGCAGCTAAAATTAAAATACCCATTAGCATTCGAAGCTCCTCAAGAGTGACGTCTGAGTAACTTGATTTGTTTTGATTTTTTGATGAGTATCCTTCACGTTGAATTGAAATTTCTTCATTTGTATGTGATAAAATAATGTTCCAAATTTCGTCAGTGAAAAACAAGTCGAAGCACTTCGAAGATTCTATAACATTTCTACAGCTAATTATAGGCCTAGGTTGGAAGTAAACAATGCGTCATTTTGGAGTTTTGGATTTATTATGGAGAGCACTCTTAGATTTCCACATAAAACTATTTTTTTCAAACACATTATCATTCCTAAAATGTATTACTGGGGAATTTCTTTTATTATATTCTTGTTCACAGCCATCATCATCTTCGACTTGTGGTGGTATTAGAGAATCTGTTTCATCATTTTCTTGCACCCTTGATTGAAGGTTTTTAGTAATGCGTCGCGTCTTGAAGCATGCAGCTGACTGCTGTTTCTTGTGGCGGCGACTACTTTTAGTTCGTTGTGGCTGTTCGCTTGGTAGCTGCTCGCTTTGTACCTATTCTATTTCTTGAATGGTGTCATCGATTTCTTTCTCAATATCATCAGGTTCGTAGTTAAGGTCATTATAGATGTGATCAGAGTCAAAATCCAAATCGCTTGGTTTATCCTCACTGATGTGTTCTTTCTCGCAGAGAACTTCCTCTAAAACAGCCAATGTCTCCTCAGATATGTAGAATTTTTCAATTTTTCCTGTAATAATAACACCAATAAATATGCTTTTACAGTTTACTTCAAAATAAAGTGAAGTAAATATAGAATTTTTATATCATGTTATATTATCATAAAAAATATATATCCAAAAGTTTGGAATATTTACAAATAGGATATCTTATCTACGCCTATGATACTCTAGAAATTGTGATGGATTTTAGACCGTTTTTAAATGAAAATAATAAAAGCATTGTTTGCTGATAACACAGGATAACACAGGATTTTTGCCCATTCCATTGATACTGGTATTTACACATTATTTCCGTTCTTTTTCAATTTTTAATCAATTCATTGAAAAATGCCTAGAAACATATCTCAATTTAGCAGATCAAGAGTGATTGCTTTATTCATAGTGATATCGCGGAAATTGTAGGTGTTTATTAAAGTGCTGTATCGAAAAATCATAAAAAGAAATCCAATCCAAAAAATCCAAAGTGCAAATAACGTAATGGATCTCCCCAGAAGTGGTAGAACTAAAAGACTGATAGACTGAAAGCGGTAAATTTGTATCGCAGAAGACCTTTACGTGTTCCCAAACGAACCTTTCAACAAAAAAATCTTTGCAATGGGTTCGAGAAACGGTGGATCATAGTCCTAATTGATCTCGATGACAAGAGAATTTGATTGATTTCTGATTCACGGAGCTCAACCACGTATCCCTTTTGAAGGTGGGAGCGTGATGTTTTGGGCTGGTATTATGAGAGATGCACGGACACCTCTACACTGGCCCTGGAGAGGAGAGTCACACATGCTGGGTACATCGAGGAAGTTTTAAATTCTGGTGAGCGTCTGTGCCGAGGCGCAGTGGGCGACAGATTTGTTTTTCATTAATGACAATGCTCCTCCTCATCGAACAGCAGTAATACAACATTTTCTTGAAGAGGAGGGAATAACCAAGTTAGGGTAGTCAACAAATTCCCCTGACGTGAAAGTCATTGAACATGCTTGCGACATTCTGAAAATACGCATCAAGAAACCAAAGAATCCTCCCCTTACCCTGCGAGAACTAAGAGATGCTAAGAATGTGAAAGAATCGCAAAGAATGGGAGAGAATTCCACACACGCCCAAAATGATACAAAACAGACACGATAACTATTTAGATTTGATATTTTTAATAAAGTTATCAATACAGTGATGATAATAACAAGACTAAGTTGATAAAAATCTAAAACACTCGTATTAGCTATCTGTAATGTTGAGGGGAAATAAACATTGTGATGCCACACGTGCTCGTGTTTTTTCAGGAACTGTCGGCGCGTTATCGATACTAGCTTTAAAGATGAATTTTCAATTTGTTATATCTTTTTAATTATAAGGAAAAACATAAATGTTTTTTTTTATAAAACCAAATTTATAAAACCCCAATTTACAGGTACTAATTAAACCGCTAGTCTAACGAGAATGAGTAATGTCGTTTTTTGATCATGTACAAATTGTTATTTTATTTAAGATCTAGTACAGTTTTAATATATCATATAATCTGTATGTTATTATCAATTTTCGCGTCAATCAATCGCGCACAATGTAAAATGAGACTGATTTTGAAAATGTTCCATATACCTGAAAAATGGTAATCTGACGGCGCAGCATCAGAAGAATAAGGTGGGTGAGGAAGTACCTCCCAGCCTAACTCTGATTTTTTCTTGGGTGATTCTGGCACTATGGTGTTTCATTATCATGCTACAGAATATCACGTTTTCGAGTTATCAGTCTTGGGCTTTTTTGAAAAATATCTATGTTTAGTCTATCGAGTTGAGCACAATAATATTTAGAACTTATGGTTTCATTAGGACTCAGAACCTCATAGTGAGTAATTACACCCCGCCATACTGACAGTAACATTTTTTACGGCGAAGAACTTGTTTCAAAGCGAGAGTTGCAGAGGTATAAAACATATCAAGGAAAGCAGTGTATTCTATTAAGAAAAGAAAATAACATAATCCAGTTATTTATTTCCCTGGAACAAGCAGGCCTCGTGCGAAGACCAAATCAACAGACTTACCTGAAGGGCATAGAATGGAAGTTCGAAATACCTTGTACAATATGTACGAAAAAAGTAAGTCTTTTTAATATAGTGAATACATATTAACTGTGTGCCGGTTATACCACATTTTTTTTTTTAATTTTTCACATTCGCAAACATTTTGGCTTAACAATTTATTATTAAAAACTGAAGATCTTGAGCTGACTTGCATATCTTGCTATTCCTGGTAAATAATAAAAGATAGGTAACAATAATTAGTATAGTACCAGAAATTACTAATTTTTACCAAAATATTCCATTACCAAAAATAAATCAGCTTGAGGTTTACTTGTATATAGAGTCCATACAAGTGTATTGACAAAAACTAGAATATAATATAGCTCAACTTTCAACAAAGATGGTTGTCCTGGTGTTAACCATTATTTTTTCTTATGTGAATTGCTGTATAGAATTCACTTTTCATCTCCAATAACTATTTGTTGAAGAAAATGATATCTGCCTAATCTGGGCAAAAGTACACTGCAGATGGTTACACATTGAATTTTGTTTGTTTTCAACTCAAAATTGATATGGCATCCACATTCTTTATATTTGCACTTTGTTGGATTGTTTTAACCACCGTTGTATTCTGAACCATACATTTTTAAGTTTTGTGGTAAATTCCTGGATGATTTGTTTGGGATCAGCTTATAAAACAACAGATCCTTATTAAACTCAACAGGTCTTCCAGATATTATACCGTCGAAAATATTTAATGTCCATATTATTTTTTTTAAACCAACGCTGATATATTCTGCTATCCAATGTACTAGTATAAACAGCATTTATGGTGGCACTAGTGGCCATATGATACTTTCGAAACTCATAAAACATTAAATATCTAAAATAGAAATTATCTTCCATTCTTATAAGTTTAACCAAATCTTTTTCAAAACAATAAGCACACTAAATATAAATATATTTTACTTGAATATAGGTTATGTGAAATTTAGTTATATTATTGTCAGTAGATGTCAATGTGTTTTCAACTTGAAAAAAACCACATTACTTATACGTACACCTAATATTTATAAATGAACTAAAATGATCGAAAGTTGGAAAGAGCATACAATTATGAGAAATTTTACAAAATCCTCTGCTAGGAAAGAAAAAGATATATACAATGTTCTTTGTTTTAAATTTTGGACCAATACAATTTTGTGTAAAAAAACTGACGTATGTCAAACAAGACCAATCAATTGCTGCAAACTATTTTTATATAGTATACATGTGAGAGACGAAAAACAAGTTTTGTACCTAATATTTCCAATTAAGCTCTCGTACCGGAAAAAATATTTCGCTCACAGGACAAAGGCCATACGAATGGGATCGTTTATGGTTATTGATAAGGCTTCCAGGTACATTTTTTAATTAAAATCCCGAAATAGGGCATGCATGAAAATCTGATATAACTCTAAGTTTAACTCAGTCACGCCATGGGGATGGGCAACACTTTCGTCTGCCGTGTGTTATACTAAAATTAATTCTCCCATCAAGTCTGTCTAACAAATGCTGATTTGTTGCTGTTACTTTCGTAATTGTGTTGATTGCGGTCGAATGAGAGTATTGCCATTAGATAATTATAATTCTAAATTGGAATCTTGGAAACAGATTCATGATACAGTTTTTATACAAATTTTAACTATACAAAATTAAATGTATGGAATAATCTCACAATTCTAAAAGTATTTTCAATAGTTTTCATTATTATTAAATTTTGATTTGTTGCACTGTTTGAATAAATTAACAGCTACTGCATAAATGCAAAACTAGAGAACATGTATCGAAAACAACACTTACACACTTTATTATAGTTGAACCGGCGAAAGAGTACCTATGCGTCATCAATTTATATCCATACGAATCAAATCAAAAATTATTAGTCAAATTAATGCTAACTTTCAAAATAGACGTGGTTGGTGCCTCGAAAGACGGATATTTATGTTTATGATTTAAATCCACGATACATTTATTTGCATATATTTATAATATGAAATTACAAAACGTCCTGTTATAAATCGATATTTTAACGTAAAATTTCGAGTATGTGTCATGAAATTGTAAAGTTTTATGTCATAGATCGATCCAAGAATTTTGTACGTTAAAATTGTACGGATAATTTCAAGTTATCACGATATTTTATGCAAGTGGTCAATGAATTAATTTGTTATTGATCAAAATCATTTTATTTACTCTATAAACATTATTGTTGAGACCAATTTTTATATGATGAAAACGTTACCAAGGTATAGGAATATACAGGCCCTTAAACAATTGCATTACACATTTATTACAACATCATTTTAAATATTTCATATAATTATATAAAGCATACAAAAACACATGTTTTAACATAGTGTTAAATACTGAGTACTTAATACCTAAATACAATAATACATAAATAAAATTAATTTTTTCTCTATCTAAATAATTAGATATACTAATATGTTCATTAATCAACCACATTAACTATATAGCTATATATCTTCATCAAATTCAGAGGAGGAACTTTCATTTTCTTTGATTAGTATAGGCTCAACTTTTTATTTTTATTTACTATGTGTTGTTCTCGGATAAACCAGTTTTCAATTAACTTCTCTATATTTGCTACAGACTTTTTGCACAGTTCTTCATTACACTTTTCCAATGCTTCTTTTCATATAAGAAAGCAAGGTCTTAAGGCAGAGATATTGTTTCTTTCGATTAATGATCTCCTATTGTCATCCCTTTCGCACTTAAAGCCTAGCTCCTCCAGGAGAGTATTTAGTGGTGTACGACCCATACTGACAATTTCCTTTCTTCTTAACTCCATATTAAGGCTTTTGATAGGTACATGCTTTCCTACAAATTAAAAAAAATATGTCATTATGAGACATAAGTAAGTGCTATACCTGTATTTTTAGTTTATGATTTTTTTTTTCAAATTAAGCTATATCATATTCTAGTTTTAGTCAAAACACTTCTAGACGTCTAGCTGATTTATTTTTGGTAATGGAATGTTTTGGCAAAAATTAGAAATTTATGGTACTATAGGTATTCTAATAATTATTGATAATACCTCAATATTATATTATTTACCAGGAGTAGCAGAATATGCCAAATATGTGTGCTAGAAATAAGTAAGATAGGTGTCAGCTCAAGATTTCTCAGTTTTTTAATAAATTGTAAAGCCAAAATGTTTGCGAATGTGAAAAATTAAAAGGCATATGTGGTACAACTGGCAAACAATTAATATGTATTTACTATATTTAAATGACTTACTTTCTTTGTTCATATTGTACAAGATATTTCGAACTTCCATTTTATTTCCCTCAGGTAAGTCTGTTGTTTTGGTTTTCCTAATAGGTCTGCTGGTTCCAGGAGAAGAAATAACTGGATCATGTTCTTTTCTTTTCTTAATATAATACGCTGTTTTCCTTGGTATTTTTAATGCTGCTGCAACTCTCTAAAAAATATATTACAATGTGATAATGCAAAATATATAAAACGTGATCAAATTAACTATTCTTTAACTCTTGAATGGATGAAAGAGACTACAGGTTCCTCATTCCCTTTTTTCCATTTCAAAATATTCATAAACATTGAGCACCGGACTTGCAATTTTAGTGTTTTTCTCGACATTATCTGAAATCACACAAAATGTTAAATCAAATATAGATACCTTAAAAGGTCGCACTTCTAAATTTCCGATTTTATTTTGAAACGGTTGTTTATCTTTCAGTATGTTTTTAGAATTAGCCACTATAAATTCTGTTCTTATTAAACATTTATAATAAAATGTCTTTAGTTAGGTTAGACTTATTGAAGGAAATAAAACTTTATGAATCATTACATATACTTACCGGTAACAAAATAACCAATAACAGTAGTCGTTATAAGAACTTATTTTACAATAAAACAGCACAATACTTCACTAAAACACAATAACAAAACAAGTCAAATGACAACCAAAACAGTACCGCTGGATTCAATAGAAGGACTTTCAACGACTGGTACGAACAAACATTTTATAATTATTTGTTACTTTCTCTTTCTATCTCGCTGTAACTACCCGAAGGCATACGTATTGATTTTTTATCTCGTTGTCTCTCGTTTGGTAAAGAAGAAGAACATATTGAGACAATGTCTATGATAATAGAAATTAATGATGCCACTTAGTGATGCACGGGTAATCTCTCGGTGGTTCAACTGTAGCTCTATACTTTCATACCACAACCAACGAAGTATTTTATGATCCATCGGCACAGGAAAATATTGCGTCGGGTTTTTATAAATTTTTGTTTTTGTTGATATTTGTTTTAATATCAGTCACAACACATTTATTTATTTAGTCTATTATGTAATTACTATTGTTATTTTGAAGTTTTTACCATCATAAAGACCTTTTACCAAAAATTAGCATTTTTATTGCCAAAAAATATCAACAGGTTGTTTTTAACGTTTTCTTCATTATTAAAATATTTCCCAGTTATAACAATTTTGGACGGAGCAGAATAGATGGTGGTGCGAGAGTGCGATGTTCGGTAAGTAAAGCGGATGGGGCAAAACATTCCAATTGAAGGTTAATAATTTTTGCCGGGCCCTGATTGAAGCGTGTGGTCGTGCATTGTCATGATGAAACATCATCGTGCAACACTGATCGTTTTCTTCAATTGCTGCCTTCAGCCGATCTAATTTTAAACACTACAGGTCAGTGTTGATGATTTGTTTGTGTGGAAGAAATTCAAAGTGTAGAAGTCCTTTCCAACCTCACCAAATGCGAATCATAATTTTCTTCGAATAAAGGCTGGTTTTCACCGTAGTTAAAACTACTGACACTGGCACACATAATTTTTTTCATTGGGCGGTATTGTACTCAATCCACTTTTCATCACCAGTTAGCATCTGCTTTAGAAATGGAACTTATTTTTTTTTGCAAAATATTACACGAGGAGATTCGGTTCAGCAGATTTATTTCACTAGGTTCGTAAGAGATCCATACATCGTACCGACAGACGTACTCAATTTTTTCAGATGGTCTAAATTGGTTGATTTGTCAATATTTAATTCAGCTGCTATCTTACGGATTGTGGTATGTGGATCTGCGACAATTATAACCTTTATTTCCTCAACATCAGTGGACCAGAGCGATGCCGGTCTTCCAAGTCAAAATCTCCACCCTTACACCGATCAAACTTTTGCACCGTAGGTTCCCCAACAGAAGCCTTTGCACAAATCTTATTTACAGTACTCTTGTTTGGACAGCATTCTGTGCTCTTGAATTAAAAAAGAGTAATGTGGCGTAAATGCAAGTTATTGACCGACAATTCCAATTTGATTTAACTTGACTAACTGAAAACAGATCAAAGGGAATCCGAAGTACTGTGAATTCCATAAATATTCAGACAAGTATATTACTATAAGTGTGCTGATGAAAATAAAAAAATAATAATTAAAAATAATTTATTTTGGAAATTAATAAACAATACTAGTATAACCATAACCAAAGTATTAACTAATTATAAATCCCTATTAATAGTATGTTAAATACGTCAATAAAAAAGATCTATTTATAAATTTGGAGCCACAAAAATGTTCAGACATTAAATAGTATCAACAAAAAATTAACTGTATAAACGTAGCTAATAATTAGTACCACATTTCCTAAACGTTTTGGCCAGATACCACCAATTTTTTTTTTATAAAATTTACATCGATTTTATTCCATTCATATAATTCATATAATAAACTATATTTTTTAAAGTTTCTTTATTAGTAATTTTATGTTTTTTGTTCCAAATGCCAATAATGCCACATTTTCAATGTAATTAAGATCAGGTGACTGCGGCGACGTCCCCACTGTTTTTAGGGCCATTGTCCTGCTAAAATTTAAATTCCGCACTTACTAACGCACTTATCCCGCACGTTCTCCGTACTTGCTCTCAAAATAGCCTTAGAATAATTAAATTATTTTTTTTTTGACCATTATACCGTCAATAAACACCAACTTACCAATCCCCTCTGGGGACATTCAACCTCAAATCATTACCGATCCCCCACCGTGTTTAACAGTTGGACAAAGATTCTCTTTGTTGAGCTCTTCATTAACCCTTCGCTATCCGATTTGACGCCCATCCGAATCAACAATGTTGAACCTTGACTCATCACAGAAAATGACGTCGTTCCGATAATTTCAAGCTTCAAAACGTACTGCATAGCAAAATCCTGTCGAATTTTAATATCTTTCTTACTTAACTGTTTTCGGGCCACATGTCCATAATATCCACGTTTTCTTATTCAATGGCATATTGTTTCAGTGTTGACTACTTTTTGAGAATGGTTTTCAAGCAATGTTTTGAGCTTAGGTGCACTAATTTTAGGATTTTTATTTATGTTGGTCTCTTTCATTTGATAGTTTCGAATGGCTTGTTTATTTTATAGGAAAAATTCTGTCCTCATTTTTGTAGCGTTGCACGATATCTCCAACCGTACTTTTACTTAACTGAAGCATTTACATTAACAAAAATTTACATTAACAAAATTTGAAGATTACCACATATCTTAATATGATTCATCTAGATTTATTTTTTTGTTTGCGCTTCCGAATGTTTTTGAGATGCGTAATAACAATATTTATATGTTTTTCTTGAAATTTTAGAATTAAACTAATTATTTCAAGAATGGTAAAATATACTGAAAGACATTTTTAACTTAAGACTAATTTTACCAGGTATAGATATCAGTTATTAATAGAAAATTCCAGGAAAGCTAACTTGTTTTCAATTAATCACGTTCCGTTCAAATTTATATATCCACCAAATGACATATTTTAGAAATTCATTAATCAATACGTCCAGTTGTTCTATCTTTGAAAAATGTTTGAAGTTATGGGGATATAATTTAACCAAAACGCTGTTAAATTTTTTTTTTTGTTTGAGAATATTAAGAAGTTATATCTGGATTTTTCCATTTTATAAGTTTTGTGTTAATAGGGCGTAATAAAAGAAATTAGGTTTTTCCCCTTATTTATAAATAAAGGATTATGTATGTATATATATATGTATGTATATCACAAGACCTAGAGGAGATGCTAAAATGCATACAGAAGCTGCAAATGGCTACCAAACCATTTGACTTAAAAATAAACCTGCAAAAGAGTCAGGTTATCTTCAATACATTTGTTGAGGACAGAAAAATTTCAATTTTAGGAAGGGATTTGGAGATTGTGGACCACTTTATATATATATTGGGCAGATGATTTCTATGGAGGGGAATACCGCCTAGGGGCTGGAACGGCGTATTGAATGTCGTTGGCAGGCATTTGGCAGGTTCAACATAATGTTTAAGAGCAAATTCCCACTTTGCATGAAAAGAAAAGTATTCGATTAGTGCGTTCTGCCCGTTATGACATACGTAAGTGAAACCTGGACACTACATGGCAATGAATTCAAAAACTTCGGGTAGCACATAGGAAAATGGAAAGATGTATGCTTGGCATTTCAAAATGAGACAGAAAAAGGGAAAAAACACTGGGAACAAACGAATGTGTGTGACATCGTTGGAAGAGCAAAGCAATTGAAATGGAGATAGGAAGGTCGTATAGCGAGAAGATGGGACGACAGGTGGACCAAGACAATCCTGGAGTGGATACCGCTGGATCGCAAACGTCCGCGAAGAAAAGCGAAAGCACGATAGACTGATGACTTTGTTAGATATATTGGACCGAGTGGCAGAGGAAAGCCCAGGACCGTGAAAGTTGGAAGCATGCTGAAGAGGCCTTTATCCTGCAGTGGATCGACACGGACTGATATATATATATATATATATATATATATATATATATATATATATATATATATATATATATATATATATATATATATATATATATGACCACCAGCCTTTAGTATTTTCACAGTTACACCGTCTTTTCCTGGAGCCTTGACGTTTTTCATCAATACTGTCACCTTTGTCACTTCGTCCACTGGAATACCCGGCATTTGTTTTTCGGTAGATATTTTGTTGTCTTTGACTAGTCCTGATCTTCATACAACTGTGAATAACATTTTCTGACAACCTCTAACATTTCCGTATACGCCGTGCATACTGTGCCATCCGCACGCATTAAGGCAAAAATTTGTGGCCTTTTATTTCTCAGCTTGTGTTTAGCCTTGTTGATTCCCATCTTTTCTTCCAGAGTATTTTGCACTAACTGCATGTTGAACTGGTGCGTCTCCTCTCTAATACGCTTTCTTATAGTTTTGCAAAGCTCAGCGTGCGTACTCAGCCCTATCAAAAAGGCTCCATACATTTCTCATTGAGATTTTTATTTGTTTGAAACATTTTTCTTCCAGTGCTAATGAAGCAGCCGTTTCAAGCAAATTGTTGGTGATTTCTTTATATGATTTGTTATTTCCGGCCCTTCTGAGTGTTCTAACAGATGAAAGCAAATGTATATGTATTTGTCAGTGCTGCAAACAAATAAGCATTTCTTCGTCGGTAGTTTTGTGATCCTTTATGCGAAATATTCTATCAACGGTTTTTAGCAAAAATGTTAAAAGTTGTTATATGAGTCGCGAAATTAGGACAATTTTATGATATTATTTTAAAGACTTCAAAGCGGCAAAGCCGCTCGTGAGATTCGGAAATTAGAGTGGGAAAGTGCCGAATGAATCCGCACTGTTCAGCTTTGGTTCAAATGCACCAAGTGAGTGTCACATGAATCTTGATGATGGGGGAAGATTAGATCGCCCACGTTCTCTCGTTGTCGACGTACTGGCTCAAAGATAGGTTGAACTCATTAAAAGCAATGGCCTATATTTCGAGGAATATCTTCCAAATAGTAATTTTCAATGAATAACAGAAAGGAAAAACTTGGAATGCTTGATGGTTTTTCTTTATGTATGTGTAACGTGTTCTTATGTTAATGAATTTCCATAAGATCACGTATAAAATTACGATAATTTTAAATTGCAATAACTTTTGAACAGCTTAGTCAATCGATTTAAAATTTTCACAGTAACTTAAAAATTTAGTAAAGAATATTTAGTCAAAAAATTTTAAAATTTTTGTAGCATTTTATCATTCCTCCGATATATCCTTAATGTTTAAAATATTTATCATTAATAATTATCAAAAATATATAATATTTAAAGGTTTTAATTAGTATTTCAGTATTATTAAAAAATCCATATTCATAGTAGTTGTTTTTGACAAAAAGTTAAAATCAAGGCATATTCACTACCAAAAGTTAATTAATTTTTTTTCTGTAAAGCAAATATATTCACGAATTTATGTCTTTCAGTACTTTTGCCTCCGATTGTACCTTCGATACATCGATAAGTTTCTACCTAAATGATTAGAATGATCCTCAAAAACCAAATTGAAATCATTTTTTAAGGATACGTATATATGCACGAGACTCATAAACAAATGGTTCATGAATATAAAGGTTGTTTAATTTGGTATGTTCGAACTTCTGATATGGGACGCTGTCTGATAACGAGCTGTGAATTTGCGCGCAAATCTGTAAATTTATATTTCAGTAGTGTAATAAATCATCATGGAATGTTTAACATTAGAGCAACGTTTGCAAATTGTCGAAATTTATTATCAAAATCACTGTTCTGTGCGAAACTCCGAACTCATGTCACACTGCTTTTTAAAAACAAACAATACAAAAACTTGATTAAAATATTGCCGCTGCATCTAAGGAAGTTGGCCTTTGTTATTCTACTATGTGGATTATTTAATTCCGAATTTGAATGGTATTGATCTGGAGGAAATGTGGTTCCAGCAGGACCGCTCCACATACAGTCAACGCAACAAAAGATTTCTTGAGGGAATAATCCGGTGAGAAAATTATTTCCAAAACCGAACCTGTTAATTAACCAACAAGATCATTTACCGCCTTTAGATTATTTTCGTTAGAGTTATGTCAAGTATTTAGTATATGCCGATAAACTAACAACTATTGACGCCTTGGAAGCAAACATAACTCGGACAATTGCCGACATAAGACCCCAGTTGTTTGATAAAATAGTCGGAAACTGGATTATCAGAATGCGCTTTGTTAGAAATAGCCGCAGCGGACGTTGTTGTTTTATTTGAATTTAAAGCTCGGACGGATTAAAAAATCACCCTATATTGTGTGGTAAAAAACGATGCCTGTGATTAAATGGCAGGCTGTGAATCATGCAGGAAGGTCATCGAATAAGTTAAAAACAGATATAAAGTTGAACGTTTGAAGATGAGGACCTGAGATCCAAGGTCCCAAGATTCGGGCTCCATATTCAAAAAAAAAATACTTATTAGGTAACTAATGAAACTTCAATAGTAGAAATACTTAATATAACATCTTGCTAAAATAATTTCCAGTTGCTTCCAAAACGAAACAAGCCCATCTACTGGCCAGTTATACAAATGTCCTATAAAATTTGCAAATATATATTTTATTATCGTATTTATTCCAAAGTTTACAGAAAGACATGTTTTTAATATTTATTTTATTTTATCTAAAAATCAAAGGCGGAACAGTAAACTAAATCGAAAAAAATCATATATACTGGGGAACAAATGAAATGTAACATCCAGTATACATATTTAAATAAAACAAAACGTATACGCACTGAGCAGTAAAGCTTGAATATAAAAACTAATACCTGTTTGTTTCTTAATACCGTCATGTTTCTATGATTGCAAAAAGAAATGTAGTAAATGGTAAAAAATTTGTTTTTATCATCTTGCGAGATACTTTTCTTATGTTACAAAATTAAGCTGTATTCTTATGGACTATTAGAAGCATGGAAGGACATGACGAACGGCATATTTGACTTATTTCTTTACGAAATCGATATAAATAAGTTATGTTTTTGTAACTGTTACAGATAGTACAGTTTCGAGGATGACTAGTTAGTCGACATTTAGCATGGGAATACACGCTTATCGTTATCGCGCCAATAAGACACTGTTTCTGAGACTTAGAATGTTTTTGAGTTAGTATTGAATAGGACTTGAAATAATTCTTTATTGCTTCAGTGCTGAGTCTAGATTTCCTTTAGCTGGTCATAATCGACGTAGAAGGGCCAGATTCAAAAATTGGAAATGTAACATTTGCATTAGAATAGCATATAGTTATCACTCCAAGAACTACTATATGTTGACTATATATTTGTCGTCCAAATCTCAAACTTTAGTAAGGTAACGCCAGATTACAAACGCACCATCAAATGATTTATCGCCGATAAAACATGTATTGGATAATATTGGTTGAATTCTTGGGCAAATTCCCTGGCTCTCAGCAACTTTAAATGAACTTGTATACAGAGCGTCTGATATACCTTGTCACAAAAAGATATCATCATTTGTTTCTATCCATACCTCCCATAGTTACAGAGGGTAATAATAACCGTGGTTGATTCACCACTCATTATTATTTTTTTATATCAAATGTAAGTAAAATGTCGTGCTTTTTTTGCGAGACCGCATCACGTCGAACATCGGTTCCAGTTCGATAACTGAAGTTAGGTGACATCGGGCGAGCGTTAATACTTGGATGGGTGACCATAAGCAAACTTTTCGAAATATATAGGCCTAATTGGCCTGTATATATCCGGCATACAAATTTCTTCTAATTATACCTTCTTTTATATATTTATTTTACATTAATATACTATAAATTTGAATAGAAAAAAATTATATAAAAAACAAAATTTGATATTCATTATTTTATTAAATTAAAAAAACACTATTTTCTAAAAAATGCCTCAATGTCCCTCAAACGTACCAAATGCGACTTTTGGTGAAGTATAATTATTTAACACTACTGATGGGTTATGTCGTTTTGTGCCAGTTTTCTCTCATTCAATCTTTCTGTCTGTTATAAGTTTGAAATGAACTAAATTAACTTGGTATTCAAGACGTATCAATATTTAAACCAAGTTTCTGCATATTTTTGAAACAGTATACGTTCTCCGTTAATGTTAGTTCACTCTCTCACCAGTCAATTTATCGGTTATTAAATGTTGCTAGTTTTTAGTTCAGCTCCTGAATTGCTAATATATTCGCCTATTCAATCATCCCCACGCGTGCTATGATTTGTAATTTTCTAATGAAATGAAAATTGTAACTTTATATATATATATATATATATATATATATATATATATATATATATATATATATATATATATATATATATATATATATATGTGTGTGTATACATACATATAAATCTAAAAACATAATTTATAACCATAAAATATATAAAATATATGCACAAAATATTAATAGATATATAATTTAACCATAAAACATGTTTTGGTTTGGGTAAAGAATGAAAATAATATTTATCTAACTCAGCAACATATTCATGTAACTCAGAATCATCATCGTTTTAAATAATGTGTACACAAATGCTAAAATATTTGTTGTGTTATACAAAACATTTTTTGAAAGCGTTCTTTCTTAAAATCGCGATGAAAATTTAATCCTTAATTTTCTTGGGGCTATGTAAAATATGGGCTTTATAAAAATAATCGTAAGAAGAACTAGAAACTAAACGGGTTTTTAATCTCTCGATATATACTGGCATACGGATAGTTCTTTCTCTATTTAGAGGCTTTTTTCCAGTGAATATATGATATAAGTCAAATAATCAAGATTTGAAGCACTGCCGGATATCATAATGGTCATAATAGGAGATATTTGGGCAGAGCCGATTCTGTGGAAGACTCACTTACAAGTTTTGAAGTTTGGGCCAAATGTGGGATATTTGTTGTGTTTTTGTCTTAGAAATAAAAATTAAAAATATGGCAATATTGAGAAAAGATAATTCTAGGTTGATGATAGGTTGTAGATAGGTGATTTTTGTAGATGCCTCAATCATGTACTACAGATCAAACGTACCAAATCAACAAAAAACAATAGTTCTAAAGGTATGCTCACTGGGGGTCTTAGGTAAATATCTTGCGTGCTTTGAATCACATAGTCTTATTTCGGTCTCATTGCTAAAACTATCCTTAACAAATACGCAAACGAAAACTTACTATATTAGATATAAGGTAAATAAATAAAATAAGAAAACGCAATTAAAATGCACAGGTTCCTTAACAGCAATAACGATCAACATAGACGATAGACAATTTAAATTACTTCGTTACAATTTTTCCTGTAGCGTGAAATGAGACACAAATCTTCTGCAATATAGCAGAATTCAGAAAATTGCAATATAGCAACGTACCAATTATAAATTTACCTTAAAGAACACCTTTACTTATTTACGTACGTACCCTATTCATTTAAATTACCTTTCTTGAGTTTTCTTGTTCTTTTAGAATTATACTATTACTGGCATCTCATCTGCACACTATAGCTCTGTGGGGTTTATTTGTTCTATTCTCCAAAAACCTATTTGTGGTCTCATATCGTGTCTTACCTTATTTATCCTCACGTGACAATCGCAATGAGCTTAGTGCGCAGCCTTGCTGTAAGTCTGCAGTTTCAAACTTCTGGGCATTACCAGACATTTTTTTTATTTCCGTCGAATACCTTTTCTAGCTCTATGAAACTTTGTCTATAGATACCCTTTTTTAATCTATGAAAATTGAATCTTTTGTGCTTCTCATCCTTTTACCTCCTTCTCCTCTTGTAACCTTCTAAGTTTAGTACTTTTATTGAGATTATTAAAATATCCTGGCTGTCAATATTCATTTCCGCATTTATAGCTTAATACTTCTTACATGTTTCTGGTAGTTGCTTAAAATGATGTTGCCATATATCCATTATTTTATTCTCATCTCACCATCATTGACGATTAATTTTTAATGTTGTATTTCCTTTTCTACCAATGTGGCCTTAATGTGCGATAAAACAAATTTTAGTTTTCACTAAAATTTGTATTTATGCTTTCTTTAGATTTTATCCACGACCGCCTATGTCCTCCTCTTCGGGCCTCCTTTAATTTCTTTCTCATTTCTTTATAATCCTGATTGACCATTACCACTCGTATGCTTAAGTATTTCTTTCATTTCTCTTTTTAGTTTCTATTTGTTGTGGCATGTTGTTTTTACCAATGAGAATCCCTCCTAATAGATATCTTTCCCTAGAGTGGCGTAGAAGAAATTTGAATTAATCTTCCCTTATATTATGCATAGGTGGGCAGTATATTCCACCTAGTACTAAACTTTGTGTTGTAGCTTCTTCGATTGCCAACATGATTAGTTGTATTTTTACACTAAATATATGATATTCTTCCACCACACTCCTTGCTTATTTGTTTGATTGACAAGGTAAATAGGGTGATACAGTTTATATCGTTTTATATTTTAATGGACTAAAATGTGTTACAAAAATGAGACACGCGTTGATTTAAAAGTACTTCTAGGTGTTCTTTTTGCTGGAATATTATAGGCATTCCAGGTGGCAATTATTAATTCTTACATCTTGCTGATCCATAATTTTTGTTTCTTCTTGGTCATATTTTAAGCATATAGTTAGAATAGCATTTATACTACCTAAATCCTTTAAACTATAAATAATTTTAAAATTTTCTTCTGAATATTCCACATAATTTTAAAACTTTTTACAGCATGATGTGCGAATAAAGCACAGTTTTTTAACTCAAAAAGTACTTTCTCAAATTATAGGAAATAGCTTTAATCAATAATTTATTTTATATAGTGACTTCTTGTTTTTGTGACTATATATAATTGATAATGGATAAACAATTCCACGGACAGTAATTAGCAAAACAACATATCGGGCTGACATAAAATTATGGTAGCTTTTCCGGCCCTTCCAATTTCCGAAGTTTATTTTGGCGGATGTCAGTTTGCTACGCCATTGTGCACTATCGGTTACACTGACCAGACTGTCGCATAAACTAGGGCGCCCGCTCCAAATAAACGTTCAACTGTCTCCACAGCCTTCCAATAAAAAGCAAAATGAACACTTTGTGTCCCGTCACGCGTGCATTTTCCCAAAATTATTAGTCCATAGCTGTCGCTTTATCGACTCCAAATTGCCGGCCAGCTCGTACAGCCCTTTTACGCTATTTTGAGTATATTATTATGTATTCTCCCTTAATAGCTGATAATTATCTAGCATAATGTTTAGAGCATCATAAAATTTCATTGTAAAAATTGGATTTAACATACTCTGAATTTTATTAAATTTAAAAATAGTAGTTGTTACCCTTTGTCGTTGGCTTTGTAGTAATTCAACTATGCATTTCTTAACTAAATCTTGAATATATATTTGCAGTATTAAAAATAATCAATGATTACTTTCTCAATTCGTTTACCCTTTTCTAAACTTTAATACTATTGTATGATTTTTACTAAATCAATTTGAAATAATTTACGTAATTTAATACATAAGCAAACAAAAGTCGAGTAGTACTAACTGTAGAGTGCGAACACTATATGTTGGCGATAGATGGACGAAGAGGGATGAAGAGAGGGAGAAAGTATCCTAGGAAGATCACACTACCACTAAGATTGCCACATGAGATGAAAGGTTGTAACCTCTTTTTTTTGTTTATATGGGTTACAGCTAAGGCAGCCATTCACCGGAGGCAATTGGGTCATGGGTCATGGATGAATCTCATCGGCACTTCGATAAAGGCGCCACCCAGTACTTCGGAATCAAAAAAAGAACTTTTAAACTGGGAAAAAGGGTCTTACCCCTAGGTACAAACCTACTCCAAAAAGACTCAGTTAACTGTAACAATTATTTAATAATCACAAGCACAAGTTTAGAAATAAACAAAAAACAAAAAAAAATAATTATGATACAAAAAAAAAGAAAATTTAAAGGTGATGCTTACAACTACCCTACTTAACCAGGCATAATATAGATGAAAGTGTTCAAGGTTACATTATCTATCTTATCTAGCGTTCGTGAAACACATGATGGTAGACAAATAGTGATTAAATAATAAATGGGAAATAATAGTGATAATAATAATAAAATAAAGTCTGGCACTATGACCAGCTATCGAAAAGTCTGCTAACTAAGATGGGCGCTTACTGACATATACGGAGTCATACGCTTAGTACCGTAAATGCATCGCTTCAAAAATGTTTGGCAACTAAAACGTTCCGTATCTAAAATGTCTGGAGTTTAAAAAGGTCCCATCTAAAATATCCAGAGTATAAAACACCTGGAGTCTAACAATACGAAAATAATAAGCCCGTGCAGGGTTTCGTCAACTAATAAATATGCTCTAGTGGAGAGAGTACTTAATCTGGACTGTCTGCGGTGTCGACTCTGTCTTTTTGGTATGACATGATAGGCACGAGGCGAGGTTTTCGACTGCCCTTCAAGTTAATCCTGTGGTATTCAGGTGCGCTTTGAAGCAAGATATGCGCAAGACAGTACCACCTGTAACGGTCGATAATTTTTAATCGCAACAAAGTGATAGGAAAGCAGCAACACCATAAGCCCTAGAGAGAAACCGGTAGAAAAGAGAGACCAATATTCAACAAAGGATGATAGGAGATTTAATAAGAAGAATAATATAAGTATACCAGCAAAATGAACGTGTACATATTCATAATAATATTAAAGAAAAATAAGTTTATTTATTCGGAAATAGTTAGTAGATTTACTTCAATCATATTTTGCAAAAAAAGGGCAAAAATTAATTGTTTATCGTTTATTAAGTATAAAAAAAATAAAACAAAAAAACTGTTGAATACGTTTCAGACATTTAGATAAGATACTCAATAAAATTGTTAAGAATTTTACGTATGTATTACGAATTTTTTATTATATTATATATATATATATATATATATATATATATATATATATATATATATATATATATATATATATATATATATATATATATATATATATATATATATATATATATATATCTGTTATCTGATGATTACCCCGCTATGTGATATGAATGTGATCATTGAATGAATGTAGGTCATTTATAAACTCATCCAAAGCTTTTTCCATATGGATCATCTTAGTGCTTCATGATGTATGTTAATATTCACTCATGATTGATACTACTGACTACTGATATTTTTCTCCAATAATAAATAGAATGGATAGCTCCAAATGGAAAGACAAATAATCAAATTCATCATGTCCTCATAGAAAGACAGCATGCAAAGAACGTTGCTGATGTAAGAAGTTTCAGGGGAGGTGATAGTGATAGCGATCACATATTAGTTCTAACGGAAATGAAACAGGAAAGACCACCTAGAAGAAAAGATACAAAAGGGGGAAGACGGAAGAGATATGATGTAGCAAAACTGGAGGGTAGGACAACAGCAATGCATTTCGAACAGGAAATTAAAGAAAAACTGGGAATTGAGCCCAATAAAGAATATTTAGAGAAGGAATGGGTATGAATTGAAACAGTTATAAAGGAGGTAGTAGAAAAATACTGGCAGAACCCAAAAAAATCAAACAAATGGTGGTTCGACGAAGAATATAAACAAGTTTTGAAGCAGAGAACTAACGCACGTCTGAAATTACTGAAAGAAAGGAATGAAAGCAACAAAGATAGATATGATCGCATTCGAACGAGAGCCAAGACCGCATGTAGCAGGAGAAAGAAAGAACTTTTTTAACGTGAATTAAAAGAAATAGAAGAATCATATGTTAATAAAGAGTTAAGAAATTTCTATCAGGAAGATAAAAAAAGTAAAGGCAGTAGCGTCAGGAGACCCCATTATTTGAAAACTCAAGAAGGATCCCTGGTAAAAGATGTAGATGGAAAACTGAAAAGATTTGCACAATATTTTTCAGAGACGCGAAATGAAACTGGTGAAGAAGGGAACTGGGGAGAACATGAAATGGAAGAAGATGCGATTGCAGAAAAAAAAAGAAATTATAAATACACCTACAAAAGAAGAAGCAGAAATTTGTATAAAACAGTTAAAAAATAACAAAAGCATTGGAGAAAACAGTATAACAGCAGAAATCTTGAAACACGGTGGTGATACTTTGGTATCAGGAACATGGAAGTGGGAAGAAGAAAATATGCCAGAGAAATTGAATAAAGCGCTGATAATACCCCTTCACAAAAAAAGGAGCTAAGGAGGAATGTAATAACTGCCGAGGAATTGCACTGCAAGACGCGACCTGCAAAGTGATGGCCAAGATGATTAAAGATCGACTAGAGAAATACCATAACGAACCGACCGATATCAACAACCGACCAGATATTCATCATGAAACAGATCCAACAGAATACTTATGAACAAAATTTGAGCTTACATTTGCTGTTCATAAATTATCGGCAAGCATATGACTCCATTAGCAGGGAAAATGTGTTCCAAGCAATTGGACAGTTGGGAGTCTCAGAAAAGTTGAGGCAGTTGGTAGAGATGACTGTCAGGAGAACAGTAAATAAAGTTATAGTCGATGGAGCAATGTCTGAGCGGTTCATTGTAAAGAAAGGACTGAGACAAGGCGATCCACTGTCAACAGTTCTGTTCAATCTGGTGTAGGAAGCGATTCTGAGGGTAAGTGGCATCAATACCAAGGGGTTAATATATGGTACCAGCTACCAATGCTTGGCCTATGCTAACGAAATTGTATTGATGGCGAGATCCAAGGAAGAAGTAGTAAATGTTTACAAGATGTTGGAAAGAAAGACAAGAAAATGTGGCCTTGATTGTGCAGGAAATAAGAAATATACAATAGAGAAAGTAGAACAAACTGAATATCTAGAAGTAATACTAACGTGTAAAGGGATGAAGAAAAGGAAATAGAGAAACGACTAGCGAAAGGAAGCAAAACCACAGGAATGTTTTAAAAAGTTCTAAGGGAAAAGAATATAACAAGAGCAGCAAAAGTAAGAGTATACCAATCAATATTAAGACAAACGGTTACCCATACGTGCGAGACATGGACGATGACGAAGAAGGAAGAAACTAAGCTGGAAATCTGGGAACGTAAAATATTAAGGAGAATTTTTAGAGGAATTAAAGTTCAGAACGAATTTAGAAGAAGAACAAACAAAGAAATAGAAAAACTGTACAAAAAACCAAACATTTGTTTGGTCGGGAAAGTTGGAAAAGAATAGTGAAAGAACTCGAAGCCAAGGGCCACTAGACCTGTAGAGCTGATTATTATTATTATTATTAATAAATAAAATGAATAAACCGATGAGGTTTAACAAAAATAAATTGTTCATCTACAATTAATAATATTAAGGTAAAAGTTTATCGGTAAAGTATGTATGTTTTCCAATTCCCTACAGAGACAGTAATTGATAAAAATTTGAGAAAATGTCTAATATATAAACAATCACAAGACTGAATGACTGATTATTAATCATTTTATGGATTTCAAATTGCAACCTAGCACGAATGCTTCTCTTATGCAATTTTTTAGTGTATTGTTATGTATTTTCGCTTAAGAGCCGATAATTATCTAGTGTAATGTTTAGAAACCCATAAAGCTTTCTCGTAAAAATCAAAATGTGACATGAACGTTTTCTTATTAAGTTTCGTGTATGAGGAACTATAAAATATGCTTATCTATAATGAAATCACCTTCTTTATATGCGAGCTAGGAAAAAGTAAACACATCCTTATTTTGACGTTCGATATAATATAGTTCCACTATATGTTAGCATATGTTGAATATTTCTATTGGAAAGTAAAAATGTCCTGATCTCAATATTTTGAATGGAACATGCAATTATACACAGCAAAAAAGCGTGTATAAACTAAATAATTAATATATTCTGCTTTAGCTAATTAGAAAAGTATTAATATTGTAAAATCAAATTATAATTAATAGCAATCTGTACGTATGAGAGTTTGTGAGGTTGTAAATATGTGAGTATGTGGCTGTGTGAACGTGTGCGTGTACGCGTGCGTGTTCGAGGGCATGTGGGTGACCTTATGCGTGTACGTGTACGCGTGTGTGCGCGTACATGTGTATGTATATGTAAGTGTGTTTGTATGTTTTATACAGTTACTTGAAATTTACTTTTTTAATAAAAAATGTGTTTATTTTAAATTACAATTAATACACAAAGTGTGCATTAACTTGTAAATGATAAAATTATTATGTCTTCTGTGGTTTCTTAGTCTCCGAAAGGCTGTTGTAGTCGCGTGGATAAGATGAACGATCATTATCCACTTTTTTCTTTTTCTATACTTGTTCAAGATATTTTAGCACTAAGATGATCCACATGGAAAAAGCTTTGGATGAGTTTATAAATGTATATATATATATATATATATATATATATATATATATATATATATATATATATATATATATAATTCTTCTGTACGTGTGTTTTTCACTGAACTCCTCCTAAACCGCTGGACCGATTTTGATGAAATTTTTTGTGTGTTTAAATGGGTTCCTGGATAGTTTAGATTTACAATTGAGCCCGGTAGATGGCGTTGAGATAAGGTTTCAGGAATATTTTTTTTACTTCTTAATTTTTTTATTTTTATTTAATTTTTCAATTTCACCCCCTCCCCTCCCATTCAACCCCCCCCCTTCGCCACCACTTCCGATTTTTTTTTTAATGAAAAAAATAGCCCGAACGTTGGCTCTTCGTTTGGATAGCATAATTTATTTCAACAATAACACTATTACTATGAGATCATCACAATTACAAATTAACAATGACATCCAATTAGTGAGTCACTCAAACATTACGTATTCCGGGTTTATCGATACAATATACAAAACATTTTGTCAATGGTTAACAATTACTTACTATACCTGAATAAGAAATATACATATTATAAATTTAATTCGATTAGGAAATTAATATTCATAAAATTGAAATATAAGTTACTTATATAGAACAATCCCACGCCATCGTGGACATGGAGGAAATATTGGTCGACGTACTTGGAATTTACGATTAGTCCACTCCGGTCTGTTAAATAGAATGGCAGAAGATAAATTGACGGACACTGTAAATTTAAGAGCCCAGATTGCAAACACATGTGGTAATGAAATTCGAGAGCAACGCAACGAACGTCTTCGAGCTAATGCATTGAGACAAAAACAGGCCCGTTGATGAGCCACCGACGCACTCAGGGCATATGAACAACAGTATATCGCGCATTGCCGCGTGCATCACTTCTCTGCCTTGCGTTCGAATATGAATCGGACATAGATTATTCATCACATTCACAAATTGTCATCGGTGCTATGAACAAAGAATGCCAACACTGTCATGCATTCAAATACAAAGGTGTCGAATTGAAAGAGCTAAAAAAAAATCAAAGGAATTTAAAGGATTTTCTTCAAACAGCTCTGTTAATTCAACAATCAAAGAATTACCATAAATAGATGAAAATGCGGAATTGAATAGTATAGACATTAAAAGCATTGTAAACAACGAATTATCAAAAAATGCAAAGTCGATCACTGGTTCCACACATGTATTAATGTTATCTCAAAATAAAGAATAATGAATTTGTTATATTAATTGTCTTTCATTTCATAATTTGTCTAATCTCCTAATCGGATTAAATTTAATATGTATATTTCTTATACAGGTATAGTATGTAATTATTAACCATTGACAAAATATTTTATATACTGTCCTGATTTTCAGAATTTATAATATTTGTGTGTTCACTAATTGAAGGTCATTGTGAATTTGTAATTGTGATGATCTCGTAGTATTTGTTTTATTGTCGAAATGAATTATGCCACCCAAACGAAAAGCCAACGTTCGGGCAGGACAACGTCCGTCGGGTCTGCTAGTAAATATTATAAAAATAAGATGTGTCTCAGAATGTTTTTCGTTTTTGATACTTAATAACTTATAAAAAATAAAACATCTGAATTATTTCAAGCTTGTGTAATTGCTGTTAAATTACAGCGTAGTTTTGGAATTTTTATTTATGAAAAACAACCGGCCATAAATACGCACCGTCTCCTTAGTCATACTCATTTAGCCTGGAACTGAAATTTTCATTAACTCGCTGGAGCATCGCTCTTGGAATCGCGTGGATTTCGTATGTTATTCTTTGGGTGGGAATGGATTGAAAATCTTACTTTCTAAATAGCTTTATTGGAAAAAGTCAGCAGATGTTAAATCTGGATTTCTCGGTGGCCAGTTGATGTCCCCTCGACGACTAATCACTCTTTCAGGGAATAAATCGTGGAGAGCTGCTAAATAATCATTCTTAACCTGGGAAGTTGCTCCATCTTGTTGGAAAAATGTGTTGCGGTCGTAGCCAATCGAATTTTGCATTTGTGAAGCCAAAAAAGTCCGGATCATATGGCATTAACGATCGAAATTAACTGATTGAGTGCGACCACGGTTATCCTCAAAAGTATAAGGGCTGATAATTTCTTCGCCTGATATGGTAGCCCAAACGACAACCTTAGGCGAGTGTAATGGTTTCTGGTACAGTTCCAGCGGATTATCGGAAGCTCAATATCTGCAATTTTGTTTATTCACGTGGCTTTTGAAGCTCCTAAATGAAGGATGTTATTTATTGGATGTTATGTATTGTTATTGAAGCTCCTAAAACGATTTTTCATTATCTTGTAGAATTCGACCCGTTTAGCTGGATCATCGGCTTTCATATCTTGCACAATAACAATTTTGTAGGGGTGGAAATATAAATATTTGCTAATAATGCGATAAATCGTGGATCTGCATAAATGTAGAGAAGCTGCGCTAGTCGTTGCTGAGTCGTTGCTGAGTCGTTGAGACTGTCGTGGATTGTCTCTAACACACTGGCGAGCATGGTCAACATTTCTGCTAGTTCTTGATGTCCTTTTGCGCCCACCCTATACCGGTGAGCCAGGGAGGTGAACCAGAGAAACATTAAAATTTTGTATTGTTACTACTTACAAGGGCATTGGAGGATGGGTTGTTGCTTGTTGCGCAGATAAAGGAATGAATAAGTAGGTACTTACCGTTTCCCGAAGAGTAAACCATTCAAACTGTTTATTGCAAGTGCAAATAAACAGAAAAAATTCGAAAAAGTTCATGAGATGTTCGAAAAGTTCAAAAATATATAAAAGTTTTATGACAAAGAAGGGTTATTGTACACATTTTTGTTGGTGAATAGTACCTCCCCGTTTCCTAGATTTTAAAGTGAAATTCCATTCGCCTGTTTTTGTCCAAAACAAATTTTTCAATAACTTTTTCATTAAAGTCCGGAATTAGTTCGACCATAGCATTATCAGTATTTAACATACTTAAAGCATTTAGTCTAGGATCCCCCACTGAATTTCTTAAATATGTGGGAAATTTAATAATACGAAATACGCGACACCATACATCAAATGCTCCGCATTCGTCAAATCAGCGTTTAAAACTAATTACCGATGCGCTCACTCGCAAGGAATCTACGTCCAAATCGCATGTTTTAGAAGGCAGTTAAATCCCCGAACCCCAACGACGAGATAAGAAGACGTAGCGTATGATCGCTGAAGGTATCGATCCGACCAACAATGTAAAAATTGTGGCAAGAGGATGAAATTTTTATCCGCATTATTTGGTGTAATGGGTCAACAGACGTTCTTCTACATTTCGCGATTTTAATTTTTAATAATATCTTAAAATGAGTTACAAGAAAGAAACTGAACGGAAATAAAATATGGTGTTTTGCTCTGAAAAATTGTTAACTTTGATAAATGCTGGAGGGGCGACGCCCCAACGTTCTCCCTCACGAACTGCCACTGATAACACGAGAAAACATCCGTGGTGGGATGAAGTTTGCGATCAAGCAGTATTAAGCCGAAATAAAGAATTCAAAGATTGGAACAGTCAAAAAACAGCAATAAACTATAACATTTTTTTGGAAGTAAGAAAAGAAACATTGAAGCTAGAGCCCATTGATCTTAGAGCCCTTCGAAATTAAAACTGGAGTGAGATAAGGAGATGGACTCTCGCCACTCTTATTTAACTGTGTTCTAGAAAAAAGTAATACAGGAGTGGCGTGATAAAAAGTCGGCCCTGAATATTGACCAGCCCATTAAACTGGGGAGAACCAACATCAAAATAGATTGTCTGGCGTTTGCTGATGACCTAGCAATTTTGGCTCAAGATATATTAACGGCACAAAAACAGATTGAAATCCTAAAAGAAACAGCTGAAAAAGTAGGACTCCAAATTTCCTTTCAAAAGACACAATACATGACCTGCAACAGACTAAGAACGCCATTTCTAAAAACAAAATATGGTAGCATCAAACGAGTCTCTCAGTTCAAAAATTT
The DNA here is from genome assembly GCA_031761425.1 of Cosmopolites sordidus. NCBI lineage: Eukaryota > Metazoa > Arthropoda > Insecta > Coleoptera > Curculionidae > Cosmopolites > Cosmopolites sordidus. Next base: position 265,188 of record JARFXV010001686.1, on the reverse strand, counting down.
GGGTAAAATAACCAAGGAAAATGGGTTGGAAAAAGCGATCAATAAGGGTAGATGTCAAAAAATGGAAACGGCATTGACACTTACACAAAATATTGACAACAAAAAATGCCTATCTAAAAACACAAAATTAAGACATTACAACACAGTTATTAAACCAGAATGTCTATATGGGGCAGAAACGCTTATTTTGAATAGAAAGAGAGACATCGAGGACATTGAAAAGTAGGAAAGAAAAATCATAAGAAAAATCTTAGGCCCCAAACAAATAAATGGCACAACATACCGACTTCGAGAAAACCAAGAAATCAAGCAATACACGGATATACATAGCGATATGAGAAAAAGAAGACTTACGTTTTACGGACACATAAAACGGATGAATCCGAGTAGGCTAACTAGACAAATAGTCGAATTTTATGAAAATAGGAGTAAAGCTAAAGTAGAAATAATTAAATTGATTGCTGCAATTAAAGAGGATTTAAGATCAGCAAATATTACACAATGTGAAATTCAGGATAGAAGCTGTTTCAGACACAAGGTTAACGTTTGGTAGGTTGACCAGAGGGAAAAATGTAGGAAGACTGGAACAACTTGGTCTGACGAAAGGAAAAAAGCTCATAGCGAAAGAATGAATTTAGTATGGGCGCAAAGGAAGGATAACAACAAACGCTTATAATTTTACTTCGAATGGTTCACCAGAGCCCATACGTGAATAATATATATATATATATATATATATATATATATATATATATATATATATATATATATATATATATATATATATATATATATATATATATATATAGGTTGGAACAGGTTTTGTTTTTTGGCGATAGCATTCGACTACAGAAGTGTTTCTCGGAGTTCTGTATACCGTCTTGGCTATACTTTTGCCGAAGAAATGCACAAAGGGGTTCAAAAAGTTAAATAACAACGCAAGATTTTCAACATTTATTGCCGATTTATTTATTTAAAAGGCCATGAAAAACTGAATAAAGAAAATCAAATTCATACTAGTATCCTTCATAGTCATAGTAGGTATAGGTATAGTAGCTGCGAGTCATATTTACACACTTCATATGAAATGGTCACTGGCACTTGTTACATTCAACAGAATTGTCGCGAGTTAATTTAGCTGGCAAATCTATCATACAAGAATCAACATCCGACGACGACGACGACAATGACTTTCGCACTGGTTTGGCAGGCTGCACACTAGTTTGGCTTCGCTTTTTGGCTAGGGTTTCTTGTGTTGATTTTCGTCGCTTCGTTGCATTGTCTTCCTTTTTCTTTCGCTTTTCTTTGAGCACGGTAACATTTTCTGGTAAAGTGAGAATTGTGATTTTCATTGGCTTACGCCCGCGATTGAACTTTTTCAAAGGTGTTGCTGATCTAACTGATCGAACTCTAGACAAAACTGAGGAAACTTGACGAACGTGACAATAATTGTTGTGTTGCACTTGATGTTGATAACTATTCACTTTCATGTACAGCAACATTCATTAAAATAATACGCTGCTGCTATTCTTCTTTCAAGTTATTCTGAATCATAGCAGCATTTGCACTTTCGTTAGTTATTTCGGCCTGAACGAAATCCGATTCAGAGAAAACGTTTTGATTAAATGTAAATATGCCCATTTTCGAAAAGCCAGACTTGATGTTCTTTAGTCAAGGCTAAATCCAGAGTTTTGCAAACAAGTTCAGGGATGTGTCGAATCTCCAATGCCTTTCCAACATTAGATTTTTGTCAACCGCTACATTCAGTCTTGTAGTATGCCTTGGCTAGACCATAAACTGAAACATTCAATGGTTGCATTTTGTGAAAACAATGAGATGGAAAAGAAAGCATATGAACACCGTTTTCCCATGCTAAGTCCATTGCTTGAATAGATAAGTGAGTCGTATGATTATCAAGAAGAAGTAGTGTCGGTTTGTCTGTCGATGAGTGGCTCTGTTTGATAAAATGCTTCATATAATTGACAAATTCTTTCTGCTGTATCCAGCCAGATTCATTGCAGCCGATATCAATTCCTGATAAGCCATTATCCATGAAACAGCTTTGCATTTTCCTTCTCAGGAAAATAAAGGCATTTACGGCAAGCGCCATAGTTACCATAGTGCCACGTTATGGTGCAGTAGCTAGACCGACTTTTTTCGTGCCTTTTAAGGAGAAGACATTCTATATGGAATATATTCTATACGGAATGTGCATCAAAATGGTACAAATCGAAAAACACACTCAAATGATAAAAAATGGTTCACATTTTCCTTGCAGAAAGCCTTGATCCGGTTGAGGCTTGTTTGTTCGGGCGTTTGTTTTTTGTGCCGCAACATGGAGCCGTAGTACCAAGATTTTCCAGCAATTTCATCAATATCTCATGATGCTGGATATTTGATATTCAGTTTGCGCGCAAATTCGTAGGCTAATTGTTTCAATTCGGTTATGCTTAAGCCGTAATAGATATGACAGCATCGCACAAGATATTCGACCAAAGCTTCTTTGGTCGATCCATCTTCATCTTCATAAGACATATTTGAAATGTCTGGAACTTTTCAACAAATTTGCGATATAGAGCGACAAACTAGATTTGCCTCAATTTATAGGCACTAGCAATGAGTCTGATACCTTTCTTTTTGATTTTTATATCTTTCAGCGCTCGAAACAATGAGTCAAAATCAGAAACACCATGACCATTTGTCGTTTCTACGTTCTGTTTGTTCAAAATTCAAAAAGATTCAGTAGCTTATTTGCTCTTTTAAATAACTGTCTTTCACTTTTATTTTTATTTTACCACTTTTCTGCTTTTTCCTACACTTTTTTGTTTTATTCTTTTCTTTTGTTTGATAACTGTTTTATTTTTTCGCTTCTTCACTGGCAAAAATTAAATTGGCGTCAGAGCGGAAGTAAGGCTCCTTATATACACCCATCTGGCCGTGAAGAAGTGTCCAGTGGTGGGGATAGAAATCTCGAAGCTTCAATTTTTTTACGATTATGGAATTTTTAAGAAATATTTCGAATGTAATTTATCCTATCGAATATTCTAGAAGATTTCATGTAATTCTTCTAACAGGATTTTATAGAATATTCTATAATTTTCTAAAATATTATAGAAAATTCTTAATAATTCGATCGAATATCCTAGACCATTCGAGATCATTCTAGAAAATTCAATATAATTTGATGGAATATTCTAGAAGATTCGAGAAAAATATGAGAACATGTTGTGTCCCCACCTACGTACTTTACCTGTCCCAACTTACTTACGTATATCATAGCCATTTTGAAATGACATGAAATTTTTTCCTTATGCAAGATGTGTTCGAAATTCATTCATGACTATAAATGAAACAAAAACTATGGTACAAATGTTATATGCACCTTTTTCTACCCATGAAAAAAATGCACTTTTCTCACTTAATTTTCGAAACCATTTTTTTTCACAAATTTGTTGGTTTGCTTCGGCTCATACACAAGGAACACGGGCTAGCATATTTGACTCCTAAGAAAAGTTTGCTCGCAATGAATAAACAATTTGACAGTAAAAACATTGGTGTCGATAGTGGAAAAAAAATGATAAATAGTACTGTCCCAACCTACGGACGTCTCTCTTTGATATGTATATATATATATATATATATATATATATATATATATATATATATATATATATATATATATATATATATATATATATATGTTAGTTCGTAGTGTTTCGCAGATGGAAGAATACATTACACTCTTAGTCCGTCAAGGCCGTCTTCTGGGTCGCAGATTGTGGTGGTGCGTGCTTCTTATTTGTTCTGGTGTTGGGCCCGCCCACTCGGACATTATTTGGGGTATCTTCCTGATTAAAACCGGAGTACGCCAAGGAGATGAGTTATCCCCACTCCTCTTCAACCTGGTCCTGGACAAAGTCATAAGGGAATGGAAAAAAGAACTGAAAAATCAAGGACACTGGAAACCAATACGATTCGGATAAACCAAATAAAATATAGAAATATCATGCCTAGCCTTCGCGGACGACCTAGTCATACTCGCAGACGATGAAACAAGAGCAACCAAACAGACATAAGTCCTCAAGGAATGTGGAGAGAAAGTGGGCCCACAAATCTCCTTTCAAAAAACCGAATTATTTTGCTCAAAATTAGATGTCCAAAATTTGAACACCAAATACGGAAAGATAAAAAGGGTCATACATTTCAAATACTTGTGCGAGATCCTCAAACCCACAGCAAGAGAGAAAATAGCACAGAAGACTCGATTACAGAAGATGAAGGAGGGCATACGGCAAGACATACAATATCTACAATAAGAAATGCATATCCACAAAAACAAAAATAAGACACTACAACATAGTAATCAAACCAGAGGTACTATACGCAAGCGAGATATTTACATTCCACACAAACAGCGGCATAGAAAACATTCTAAAAGAAGAACGCAAAATTATGAGGAAAATTCTCGGCCCAAAACTAACATATACTCAGACTATATTTCAGGAAGATCACAGAGAGAATGTCCAACGTAGCGGCGGACATAAGAAATAGAAGGTTGAAATTCTATGGATATATCAGTAGATTCCCACCGACAAGGCTCACCAACAAAATGCTTACCTACATACAAGGGGTCAAGTCAACAGTACCATGGATCGCACAAGTTAGAATAGAATCTGGGAAGGGCAGAAATGGGTCCGACAGAGATTGAGGACAGAAGCAAGTACAGAAACCAAATACATATGTGGAACATCGCATCAGAGAGCGCAGTTTCAAGGAAATCGGGAACAAGGTGGACGGAGGAGAGAAAGAGGATCCACGGAGAGAGGATAAGAGAGGTGTGGAAGATCAGAAAGAATACTCAAAAATGAGTCGGAATGCTTTGCGTGATTCAACCGGGTTTATATGCACCTAATAATAATAATAATATATATATATATACATATATATATATATATATATATATATATATATATATATATATATATATATATATATATATATATATATATATATATATATATATATATATTAGAGTTTTCTTTCCACAAATCTGTGGAAAATCTGTGGACCCGAGAATTAACTCGTTCTAGCATGTCTTCAGCGACCTTTGCGCGATTGAGTTTCTGAAGAAAATTCAGGTTTTTCGGCACAAGTCGAGCGGCAACGCGTTTCATGCCCAAACAATTGCTTAAAATGGTACGAATTGATTCGTGAGACACAGAAAGGTCAGCGGCTATCTTTTTCAGACTTAAATGACGATTTTTTAGTCACCATTTCCTTCACTTTAGCGATGTTAACTTTATCAATTCTTCTATTGGAACCTTTGATGTGAAACACTAAACTTGAAGAGATTTACCCCTAAACACCAAATCCCTTTTTTTGAACTGCTCCACGTTTCGCTAACCATGTTAGCATCATCAGGAAATGATTTTTTATGTTAACTTTAGTTGAGGATGTTGATGGCCGACCAGAGCGAGGCAAATCTTCGACCACATCTCGGCCGCTTTTGAATGCACTGTACCATTCATATACACGTGTTTTTGATAAAGTGGATTCACCGTAAGCCCTCTGCAACATTTTCAGCGACTCGGTACCCGAAATTCCATTTGCAATGCAAAATTTAAGACGAATTCTTTGTTCGATGTTTTTATCCATTGTAAAAATCGAAAAACACACTTGAGATGAACTGACAAAATCGAACATTGTAAACAAATTAAATGACAAATGACGTTCAAACTAAATCATTAATACGTATTTAAACTGTTATATATTTGTATTTAAATCGCGCAGCTTTATGCATAGTTTTCTAAATATCATACAAAAGCATTTTATGGATAATGACATCGAATGTATGAAATTGTCATCATTCTAAATGAATAGTATCATATAATTTCTGTTTATTTAATTAAGTCCATTCATTAGAAAATACATAATGGTACCACGGCCGTAGTCGTAATGGGGTAACCCATTTTAAATGAATGATTCATTAATTCAGGTAATATTTTCATTATTTAAGCGTTAGCTAATTAAATAAGACAGCTTTCAAAGCGTTATAGTATGTATAATATTGGTTGAAAATCTTTTATAAATAAATATAATGGTTTTTTATTATTATATTAGATGTTTAATTAGGTCACCACTAAAACACGGATGCAAACCTTCTTTCTTACGTATACATTCCTAAGCTTTCTAAAGTTAACTTTAAGGGAGCTACGAATGTACTTTTTTTAGAAGTGAAACATTTCCGCCACTTTCGTTTAACTCGTTTAGGCTAGAGAAATTCTTTTTATGAACGTGTGTATATTATATATATATATATATATATATATATATATATATATATATATATATATATATATATATATATATATATATATATATGCTAGACTATTAGTCCGGGAGTACATCCGATCGTTTGTGTCCCACTTGTTGGGAACGTGCAGACGTTTCGCCAAGGTCACACTTGGCATTCTCAATGCTTGTCTGAAGACCTGAAAAGTCTTTCAGTCTTTTCACACCATATATATATATATATATATATATATATATATATATATATATATATATATATATATATATATATATATATATATATATATTTATATATATATATATATATATATATATATATCTATATATATATATATATATATATATATATATATATATATATATATATATATATATATATATATATATATATATATATATATATATATATATATATATATATATATATATATATATATGTGTGTGTGTGTGTGTGTGTGTGTATGTATGTATATTACTGCAATCGTATTACTGAATGGCGAGTAGAAGCACAGTCCAAAACATGTCCGACTACCGCAATATATGTTTTGAATTCATATGTTTCGAATTCAATCCTATCAAGGATGGCGAACAATCCCAGAGATTCTGGCAAATTTCAAGAACAATTTAGCCATAAGGAAACAGGTTAACGAGCCACATGAGCTAGTTAAACTAATAAAACATCTTTGCAACAAGCATTTCACAAAAAAGCCTAAACATGGTCATTTTCCAGAGTAATGGTGGATACTAGAAATTGCTGAAAAGGGAAGACGATCTATAGCTTTAAGATCATATTAACAATCTGGAAAACTAAGAGATAACGACTACATAAAAGAACAGGCATATAAAAGATCAAAGAACGATCTAAAAAAAGCAATAAAATACAGAAAAGTAAAATGTGCGAAGACTTAAGCGAGACGCTGAAAAATGACATCTGGAGGAAAGGGTATCAGATTGTAGCAAGGAAATTTAAATTGGAAAAATGCTTTTAATTCCTCTTGGGATAATATAGTGAATGTGATATATCCAGCAAAAATCAGCCTGTACCTAATTAAAATGATCCAATCATACCTCTGATTCAGATATAGAGTAACCCAGTGGGGGGAAAATATTAACTACCTGCGGACTTTTACTATGGAATATTTTCTACGATCAAATCCTGAGAAATAGCACAGAAAAAGAGGTCATCGGTGGTTGGAAGTTGATAACCTGGCGGTGGTACTAAAAGGAAGTACCTGGCCTGTGTTGGAGGAAATGGCACAGCTCATTGTCAACAAAATACCCCTGAACATGGATCAAATGGGCATTAATAGGTGAGCAAAAAATTGAAATGGTAATATTGGCGAGGAGAAGAAAACTCACAACTTTCTAAATCAATATTCAGTGTTATATAGAGCCTGAGATATAAATTGCCGAAAATAACTAAAAAATCGATTTTTTTAATTCCAAAAAATTCCACAGCGACCCGATTTGATCCTATCGAGCTCAGATTGTCAGAATCGTCTTTTTTTCTCACCTGCTTTCGGAGAAAAAAGCAAAAAATCGCTGATCCATGCCCGGACGATTTCGTCCGAAAGTAATGGATATATAGATATATATATATATATATATATATATATATATATATATATATATATATATATATATATATATATTGACGAATGTTTAGACAAAGTACAAGCTGCCTGAATATGTCTATACATTGAAGACTCCGAAACCCAAGCACTGCAAACTTGTATGCACAAACCGAAAATATCGCTACGTTATGTCGAGGTCACGTTTATTGTATGGCAAAATGGAGAGGATAATTTAAACAAATTCCTGAAACACCTAAACCAGATTCATCTAAAAATCAAGATTACAATGGAAGGAGAAACAGAAAAAGAACTTCCATTCTTGGATATGTTAATAAAAAGGAAACAAGATGGTGGCTTATCGCACAGGGTATATCGAAAACCGACATACCAACACAGATATCTTAATGCCAGTTCACACCACCACCCGGCCCAGCTATTCGGGGTTTTAAAATGTCTGCGATCGCAAACTCTAGCGGATAAGGAACACTACAACAAGAAATAAATCTTCTGGCAACTAACGGATATCAACAAAAAACTATTCGACTGGCGCTAAATCCGACAAACAAACAACAAGAAACAGAGACACACAAACAAAACCTTCCTACCATATATCAAAGGCACCATGGACAAAATCGGAAAACTTCTCAGGAGGCATGACATTGAAACTATTTTCACTACCGACAGGAAAATCAAGGACATTCTTTCAACCGCCAAAGATAAAATGTCCTTCGAAGACCAAGGCGTGGCTGAAATTCCGTATCAGAACTGTAACCTGTCATACTTAGACCAAACAAATAGGAAAATAAGCGCCATAAGGGACAAGCATATTAATGCTGTCAAGCAGAAAATCATCACTTCCTTTCTAGCCCGGCATGTGCTCAATACCGGACACAGAATAAATTTTGGAAAAACAAAAACCGTAATAAATAAGAAATGAAAATTTCTCTTCCAGAATTATTAAAGAGACCATAGAAATAGAAAAACGACCCAACAACCTAAACAGACGAGATGATAGCCAAAGATTTCTGCACTCTCGGAAACACATTTTGTGGGACCGAGTCAAACCAAAAGAGAACCCCAGACAACGAGATCATTCTCTACCGAGGCAAGCCGTACAACCGACCAATGACGGCGCACCGCCAGAACACACAAGCAGACACGACAGACTAACCGACAGCATTAGTTGTCAAAACACCGTCGAGTAAATGCTATGAAAAAGATGGATGAGATTCCATCTCGAAATGTCAGCGAAACCGTCCACCAGTGGACATTCAACTAACAAATGATACCCTAGAAGCTATATACATATTTCTAACGCCAATTTAACGCCCTAATTTCCCGAACGCCAAGGGGCAAGCTAACTATGGTAGCGGGAAGACCTGCCACAAGTTCTAGAGGGTTCTAAGAATCACCGGGTTAAATCAGGTTGCCATTATATTTTGGACATCGCTACGCTTAATACACGGAGAATGAAAATGAATGTCCGACTGCAAGAACTATTAATCGAACTTGACAACCTACATTGGGATATCATTGGGTTATATCAAACGCAAAGACAGGTACAGGTCAGATACTCTGCACTCGGGATACAGAGAATGGATGATATGGTGGAACTGGATTCCTCCTCAATCATAAGGTGTCATCAATCGAATCAATCTCGTAGAACAGTGTAGTAAAATTTGAAAGTGTATCTGACTGACTAAGGCTCCAGGAAAGGATAGTATAACTTGAAATGCTAAAAGCTGCTGGTGAGAGGACTACCCGAGAGGTAGAAGGGCGTATTGAATATGGCTGGAAGGTATTTGGCAGCCTCAACATAGTGTTTAAGAATGAATTCCCCATTTGCCTGAAAAGAAAAGTGTTTGATTAGTGCGTCCGTCCATAATGACATACGCAGCTGAAATCGGTACTTCGGGTAGCACAGTTGGGGAATGGAAATATGTATGCTTGACATTACAGAACGAGACAAAAGGCCTTGCACATAGATCAGAGAGCAAATGAAAGTATGTGACATTATTGGAAGAGTGAAGGAGTTATAATGGACGTGGGCAGGCCATATAGCGAGGCGTGGGGACGACAGATGGACTAAGACAATCTTGGAATGGATACCGCTCGATCTCAAACCTCCATGAAGAAGACCAAATGCACGATGGACTGATGACATTGTTAAGTATATAGACTGATAATGGCAGAGAAAAGCTCAGGGCTGCAAAAGTTGGAAGCATGCTGAAGAGGCCTTCATCCTGCAATGGGTTGACACGAGCTGATGATATATTACTCAAAAAAGCGTTAAATTTCAGGCCTCCTTCAATTTTAGATCTGTAGCATTCTAAGCGACGCGTCTTGTGGTACGCTGTAAGAGGAAGCAGACAGTAAGGATGGTAACCATTCATCTCCATCGCTAGTCAACTTTGAGTCACCATCGAAACAGTCATACCCTTAGTTGTATCAACAGCATCACGCACTTGCGAGATATTTTGATGCCTATTTAATACATAGTGGCGAAGAGAAACTGATGTCTTTTAAACGGCTAGTATTTTGCAAAGAGAGTGCAAGTGTTTGTCGCTGAGCAGTTTTGACGGCTTTTCCGTAGACAGTTCAACGTGCCGAGGGCAAATTCCAAATCAAAATACGATACTCCGATGGGTTGAAGCATTTTGAACTACCGGATCTGTTATGAAGGCGAAACCACCTGGCGTTCCCGGTACCGTTCGCACACCAGACAATGTTGAAACAGTGAGAAGGGTGGTTCTTCAGCATTCCACTAAGCGTCAAATTTCAGATCTGAATATGTCCCGTCGATAGCTACAACGCATTCTGCATGGCGATTTGAAAGTTTATCCCTACAAAATAATGATCGTGCAACAGCTAACTGAAAGGAATTTTGCACAGTGCAAAAAGTTTTGTGTGACAATACGCGTCATTTTTGCTGATGACCTTGATGCCGTGATAATGATGATATGTAAATAATCAGAAGAGTAGGTACAGGGTGGCGGAGAATCCACAAGAGCTGCATCAAAGACCTCTCCATAGCGAAAAAGTGACAGTGTGGTACATTCGTCCTTACTTTTTTGATGAGGAAATGACAGTAACAGTGACTTCGTGAACTTCGGCACTTTATGCTGACATATTACAAAATTTTCTGTTGCCACAACTTCAACGGCGACAAGTAAACATAGGAGAATTGTGGTTCCAACAAGACGGTACCACAGCTCACATGGCGAGAGCATCAAGAAAATGTGTTCGACAAATGTTTCCTCAACATCTGATGTCTAGAATATACAAACTAAGTACACAGGAACTGAAAGTTGCTATTCATCAAGAAATCGCAAGAGTATCAGAAGAAATTATTTTGAGAGTTATGTAGAACTTTCAAGAGAGATTGCAGATGTGTGACCGTGATGAAGGGCGACACTTGACTAGTATTATTTTCTACCATTAATTTAGAAGTGCATTATTACTTCATTTAGCTGTAATTACAAAAGATGATCTTGAAAATAAACAATATTATGCGGTGAAAAACGTGCGTTTCCTCTGCACCACCCTGTATAATAAGGAGTCTGAGATGCCGATCGTCATGCCCTATACTTATAAAATGACCAGAACTTGGCACTTTAATGCATAAATCACTTTATCAATACTTTGGTAACTGTCCCTCAGTCCCTATAAACTCAGACAATCATTTATAAAAATGTAAAAATATGTGTATCATTTTTTTTTCGAGATATACTACTATAATCAAAAAGTAAGGTGACTTATTAATAAAACACAAAGTATTTATTTATTCATCCAAATTTATTTTGATTCCTCTAAAATAAATTCCTCTCACTACAAAACGCTCATTCCAACGTTTTTTCCAGTCTTCAAAATAGTTATTATATTCGACTTTTGTATTCCCTTTAAAACTGCCGCCGAATTGTCTCGATAGTTTCTATGGTCCACGAAATTGTTTCGTCAATCGAGAAAGCAAAAAAAGTCACGCAGTATCATATCTGTTGAAGATGGTGCCTCTGGAATGTAGTTTGTTTGCTTTTTAGCAAAAAATTGAAAAATGATTGCGATATATGTCTGCGATGGTGAGTTATTGTAATGCAAAAACCATGAATTGTTTTACCAGAAATAGCTTTTTTGGAATGGCCTCTAATACTAAATCGGCGTTACTCAGTACAAGATTGTTGATTTCGGTATTATTTTCTTCATCGCTTAATGTAAAAGGCCTTCCTGAACGATATTCATCTTCAACTGCTTCTTTACCACCATAAAATTTTTGTACTACGTATAAACATTTTTTGTGACCTATGTTATGTAAAATTGTTTTTATATATAAAGATTGATCTAGAGTAATTTACTCTTTGATCTTGTAATTTTAATGCCAAAAAACAGTTTAATATATTTTAATTCAACAATAAAAAATGTATTTGCCAAATAACTCTTGAAATTGTTATATCCAAATATTGGGTATATAATTATATCTAAAATATAAATACAGCGGTCAACTGATGAATTTTCAAAACCTTTTTCTTTAAGAACCTTGTACTTACAATACAAATACTTTTATAACACACAACATCTAGAGGCTTCTTTTAGTCTATATAACGCTTTATGCAATTTGCAAACTTGGTTAGGTTTGCTCGTCACACCTTCAGAGACCTTCATTAAAATTTCCTCTTTAATCGAATATACCCATTTGAAATCCACTATATTTTTATTTTCTGGTCTTGATACTAAGGGTCATGCTTGTCATACTTTTCTGGTCATGTTTTGTTTATCAAGAGTGAATTAATTTCGTCTTGTATAGCTTATTTCCACTGAATTGTATCTTCCCTATTTTCAATTTCCTGACATGATAGAGGAATTTGACAAACCACTGACTGAGCACAAATTAAATACTTATATAACAAATCATTTTCTTTATAAAAGACAGGCGAACGACTTTCGATTGTATCACTTCTTAGTTGGGGAGATTATGTATCCTTATACTCAATCTTATTCGGCAGATCTGTTTTAGCTACAGATTTATTAAACTTATCTAGTTTTATATTTTTTTTAGAATTCATGTTTATATTCCTGGATTCTTGTTCATCTGATTTAGTTTTATCAGATATATTAACCACTGATCTTGACAAACTGTCAGATGAATTAGTTTCATTACCAGAATTATTAACTACTGACATTGACAAACTGTCAAAGGGATCAGTCTTATTACCAGATTTATTAACTACTGATCTTGACATACTATCAGAGGAATCTGTTTTATTACCAAAGTTGTCCACAGTAACTTCTTCAGGATTAATTGCAGGTCTGGATTTTTTTTTAATTTATTATTTTCTACATCCCACACTTTAAATCCATTTGGCTCAAAACCAACCAATATCGCTTTCCAGGATTTTTCATTAAACTTTGACCTTCTGGTTTTAGTGTGTACATAAACGGTAGAACCAAAATTCTTCAACATTTTACTTAGGGATTTTTGTTATATCACAATTCATATGGTATTTTAAATTGTTTTAAAGCTTTTTTGGGGTCAAATTAAGTAAAAATGTTGCGGTTAAAACTGCCTCATTCCAAAAACATTTTTCTAACCTAGTACCAAAAATCATTGCACGAGCTTTTTCAGTTATTGTCCTAACCATTCGTTTTGATACACCATTTAATTGTGGGGTTCGTGGAACTGTCAAATAATAACTAATACCTTTTTGCACACAAAAATATTTCATTTTAGTAGCTAAATATCCCCCTCCATTGTCACAATATAAATTGACAATTTCGAAATTAAAATGAGCCTCAGTTTTAGCAACAAAATCTTGAAATACCGAAAATAATTCTGATTTATATGTTATTAAATATGTAACACAACAGTGAGTGTATTCATCAACAAAAATTACAAATTAATTTTTATTATTAACTGTTGAAGGTGTGATAGAACTACATACATCGGAATGAACTTTAAATAAGGGTCCGTTTATATGCATTTTATCTTTATGCTTGTGGAATGATAGTCGTGCTTGTTTATCACTTATGCAGACTCGACATAAATAACACTGGAGAACAGCAATTTTGTTGACTTGGATCTGTGACTTGTTTTTGACTAATTTTTTATCTCTGAATTCAAAAATATTCACAGATTTTCTCTATCACGTCCAGTTCTTAAGCTACAGCATACCCCTCATTTTACCTTAAAAGTGTACATACGAAAGGAAATAAGTGAAATTTTCATCTTTAACGAGTTGCCGAATCTGTGAACCATCAAACACACCAGCCTTTATCTTGACAGGATAGGGAATGCCGAAATGATATACTTAAAGCAGTCTCCTTCAATTGACAAAGCCTTAACAAATTGCTTCATGAGACCTAGTTTTATATGCAAAGGCGGAAATACAATGTTTTTTCTGTCGACAAGTGGATGATTTAAAATGTTTTGATCACCAGGTCTTAGGTCAGATCTTGGCCTGCCAGTTCGATTACACCCACTGCTTCTCACGAGCTCTGCTGTCCCACATGCACAAAAAACAGGGATACTTGGTATACCCCCGTTGCTGGCCAAGAAGGGAACAGACCATTTTAAGGTCAACACAGATGATCGATTGGTGCATGTTATATTGCAACAAGTCAATGACTTTCTTTATGTCGCCATATTCTTCACGCAAAGAAACTGAATGACCTATTGGGACTGAACCGTATAAATTTCCATTATGTAGGAGAACACACTTCAAGCTACGCTTTGAGCTATCTATAAACAATCGCCATTCAGTTGCGTTATAGTTAGAAATGGCCAATTCTTTAATTAAACCTTCTACGTTCTGGCAATATACAAATCCGTCTTTATTTCTGAAGTACTGGCTAAATTCACTTTCTCTGGATCGATAGTAAGTGACTTTAGCTCCTTTGTCAAGCAAATTTTTTTCGTGGAGCCTTGATGCTAATAATTCCGATGCTTTTTTGGATAGTCCCTAATCTCGTGCTAAATCATTTAATTCATGTTGATTGAGTCCTTTATAAACAGAATCATTGGGAACTCTTCATCGGTGGAGTCACTTCGATCTTCACTTGATTCACATTCTTGTATTTCTAAAGAAGGTAATTCTTGAAAAACTGACACTGGAATTTCAGCTGAATGAGGCCCAGGGCATATAGCTGACGGTAAACTAGGGTACTCAGTTTTATGTTTGGTTTTTTTGTAGAATCCTGATGTTTTTACTATGCAAAAGTAGCAATCACTTAAGTGATCTTTGGGCTCTCGCCAAACCATTGGTATACCAAACGAAAGTTTATTACGTGTTCTCTTCGTCCACATTCGTAAACTCTCTACACACTGCTTGCACATTTTATGAGGGGCTCATGATTTTTCTTGGTCACCTATTTTCACTTTAAAGTAAGCAAAATCTTGGCTTGCCTGACAAATGTACTAATATTAGTCCGTTGAATGGGGATGGTAAAACTGCCACATATATTACAAAACACTTACGACGAGAACTACCAGAGGCAGACATGACGAAAATCTGTAGTTGTGTATGTATACTTTGACTTCACTATATCAGAGCGACACAGACCCGCGTACTTTAGCATCTCATGCGTAACTGACCGAACTAGTTTTGGATGACGCAACGTCACTCACGCCCCCACTCCTAGGTCGAAGAAGGTTCGCCGGTAGGAGAGCAGCAGTGACTTCTGTGATTCGCTAAGCTTAGTTGGATGCGCAACAACTGTAGAGAAAAAACTTGACGTGATAGAAAAAACTAAATAGTTTTGGAATTAGCATGTCAATTTACGTATAAAACAGCTTAAATATCGAGCTCAACAGAAATTATTTTTCAAATTATTTTCCAGTGTAATCATTGGGTTATTCGATCGATTTGAATTAGATTCTCCATCATCTGTTTATTTTGTAATTCTAAGAATTTAAATTTACTCTTCATGCCACAATTTATTATTTTTATTTATATTTAAACTACTATGTGCATGACTAATAGTGTTTATTTCATTCCTTTTAATAGTAAATTCTAGGTTGATATAAGTTTTTAATGACTTACCCCTAATTACAGGATTATTACTTTTAAAAATAAACTCCTGGATAAAATTAACGCATTTATCTGAGGTAGACGATGCTTGATAGAAATTCGTTTTTAATAAATAAGCAAATATTAATATCTAAAAATTTCCAATATATTTAAAATTGTATGTAAACAATTAAATTAAACAGTTTAGTATAGTTTGTATTTGAAAAAGGCACTGTGTGTCGAAACAATTGTTATATATACAATTTTAAATATAGTGGAAATTTTTACATATTAATATTTGCTTATTTATTTAAAATTAACGCAGTAATATGAAATTATCCAAAAAATGAATTTCTCTTAAATTTTTTTAGAAGATTTACATTTTTTTGCAATACTTGCAATAGATTTTCTTTAAACTTAAGTTTATAATATTTTTAAGTATTACGTTTTTATGGTAGACTGTTTTATTTGTGACTCTGGAAAATTGGAAAAATGAATCGAACACGGAATTTAAGTGAATACGAGGTAATGCGATCATCAGTTTTATTGGACGAGGGATATTGTCAGAGTTATGTTGCCAATTTGTTATGCAAACATCATTCCAAAATAAGTATTATGGTAAGACGTTTGATGAAGAAGAAGGCCAGAACAAGGGCGAAAACAATGCACTAACGACCGAGATGATCGTTTTCTTAGACAATATGCTTTAAAAAAACAGGGCTGCCAGTAGTTCTATGATGAGAAACAAACTCCAAGCTACCCGCAATGTCGCAATTTCTTCTAGAACAGTTAGAAGACGGTTAAATGACGCTGGATTAAGCAGTAGGAGACCAGCCACTGCGCCCTTGCTTACTAGAGAGAACAAAATTGCCAGGAGATATTTGCTCGAAATCATCAAAATTGATCTGTGGATGATTGGAAATAAGTTTTCTTCACAGATGAAACTAGTGTTAGCCTAAAACATCCAGATGGTCGTGAGCGAGTTGCAATATCTCTGCAAGGATTCCATTTGGCGGTGGCTCTGTTATGTTCTGGGCTGGATCCATGAATGCTGATTACCATCTTGAGAATATTGTAGTAGAACATTTTAGGAAAATTTTTGGGACCCAATTTCTTGTTTATGCAAGACAGAGCTCGACCTCACGTGGCTAGAGAGATACTAGATTATCTTAATCAAGTTGGTATACCAATTATATAATGGCCACCAAAAAGCCCGGATCTGAATCGAATCAAACATGTACGGGATTACCTCAAAAGAAATGTGAAACGTCATATTCCTGCACCTAGAAACCTGAAGGAACTTGAAAATGCAGTTATCACAGAATGAGGGCAAATTCCTAAAGATTTTATCCAAAATTTAATTACAAGCATGCCTAGACGCATAAATGCTTTAATCCGAAGTAGAGGAGGCAACATACGCTACTAGTGTCCCAGTTAAAACAATAATTTCTTTCTTTCATGATTTCATAATTTCAACGATTTGCAAGTCGATTTGCAAAGCATGTCGGGCAAGAAAACATTCAGTAACTAACAGTGAAGACTGAAAAATACAGATTGATATCAGAGCACCGTCTTTGTTTATTTACATAAATATATTTAGTTATGCACCCCATCCACTGCGATAATATAAATATAAATGCTTAAAGTAAATAAAGAAGTTTATTAATTAATATTTTGGTTTAACTTATATATGTATCTGTTTATTCAACAATATCGACTTAAAACGCAAATGACTGTATCGATACCTTACTTTTTGATCATAGTAGTATTATATAGCAAGTATATTTTAGTATATTACAATTATTTTTGCTAGATGATTTTTTATTCACCAGTAGATATCAGAAATTTCGAAGGATACTCACAATGTAAATGCTACATATTTGTTGCTGTTTATTTTGTATGATATCTAAAATTAAAGAACTATGTATCCAAAGGTTGTACAATTGCCGAATAAATATATAAATTCACTAACAAATAATAGTCCCAGTGACATATCTGCTCTTGTTCTCAATTTTTAATCGAGTATATATAGTCGTATTTATGAATATTATTACACTAATGAAAACATTACCCCAATTAATTACTTGTTAATGTTAAACGAGATTTCTCGTAATAATTATGGCCGTGACAAAATTATATATTCCCTAATGAATCAGCTTATTAATGAAAGCGCAAATGTTTATTAGCATGATATTATTATATGTATGTTCTTTGTCATTATACGGAAACTCGAATATCTCATAATCGAGTACTGGTGTCGAAATAATCATGACACATGTTTGTTTGTAACAAAAATAATATTTTCCTTTTCTTTCTTTTTTTAATAATATATGATATTACACTTAATTACACTGCCCAATGCACAATTTCTTAAGAGCTCTTGCGCAATTTTGAAGGATAGTAACTCAAAATGCTGTGGAATAATGAGGTCTAATTTCCAAAGTACGTAAATTTTGCTCTATTTCTCGGAAGTCGACAGTTTTATATATTTGTTTTTTACTTAGGTGCATTTAATGTCTGCAACTGTCCATTAAATACTATAGGAAACTTTCCCATTAAAAAATTTCAGATTTCTGAAAAACGATCGCCCGCATGGCTGTGGAGGTAATGACTTGTAATGCCTATATTACAACCGAATCTATTAAAATTCTAATTTAACAAACGAGCAAGAAGCATTCGATTTGATCTGGATCCTAGTTTTAGGGCAATGTGAATCTTTTATAAGGTGTCTTACCCGAGGGTCAACAAAAACTGCAGTCTCCAGTTTTCCACTTTAGGATCAGCTCAATATTCACGGGTGGAAAAATTATTTAAACTTTTTGAACTCACGGTTTCTTTGTTGTATTGTGTTCTCCTAAGGCCATAACATTTCTTGATGATCAATTTTTGATAATCCAGTATTTATTTTCAGCTCTACTTTTCTAAACATACAGAATATATAAATATTTTGTATCCCAATTTTGCTGGCTAAGGACAAAGTTGAGGATTTTACGATGGATTGATACTAATCACGAATAAATTTTCTTTATAACTGATTTTTACATAACTAGTGATATTGTTTCATATTCTTCTTTAGTGTTGGCCCAACGTATATAGAGCCATATTTGTTACTATCGTGTAAAAGTAAATATTTCAAACTTAGTTTAAAACTGTCAATATTAAGATGTCAATCGCTTCTGTATTCTAGCGCAACCATTTTTCGAAAAATTCTTTAATATCACTACAGAAAAACAAGTTTTTTCAGGAAAAAGGGTCGCAGGTCCTTCCACTACTGATAAAACGTAATATTTTCATTTACTTATTTACTTACTTTTTTTTTAATTTACAGTCAAAAATTTCGTAACAATCTTTTGGCGGCTTCAGATCTGATGAGATCAGTTCTTGTTTATTGAAACTTTGTAGGCTTGCTGAAGTTCTTTCAAAATAAATGTTGCTTTCTCCAGGTGTTATACACTGTAATTCATCATATGTTTTTCTGTCTCATCACCTAGGAGCGTCTACTGAATTCACGAAACCAAAAGAAACTTATTATACAACAGTCTCCACACCATTAGCTTTCCGGACTTTAGATAATTTTTCTTTCCATTTACCTGCTGCCGTAAATGTTTACTATTCAGCGTATGTTTTACATACCAAATGTAGAGCCCCGATTTATACTAATCATAAAACCGAACGGCAAAATTAGCCAGATGTGTTTGTTATTGATGAAATGTGGTTTGTATATACTGATTCATATAAATACTTACTTATAGCTGCATACAGCTTTTTAAAACCTGATTTTCATTTAGCGTTTTTTTAGTTAATTCAATTAGACTGAAATTTAGAAATTCACAGTACCACACCCAAGAATAAAATATATAAAATAGAATATAAAATAGAATAAGAATAATAAGAAAATTGAACCCTGGAATCTGAACGTAAACGCTGCTTGTTATCGACACTAATAAGCTATTGAGTGGTGGGGAACGTAGTGGGTGGAAATTATTTAAGTAGCGATATAAGCAGTGACACTTATGGAAACTACACAGTGCCTGCAAATTGACTAATTAGCAGTGGTTGCGCAGTTTTGCCCCCCTCAGTTTCTTATTTCTGAGCGTATTTTTTTCTATACCACTACAACTTAGCGAATTATTGGAAATAAATCAGTTGGTAATAGTTAAAACAACTGTGCCGCCTTCTCGAAAAAAATATTAATTATCCCAACTTTGAATAATATAATTATGCGCCTCGAACAACATTGCTGTCACCAATTGTGGTGATAAAATAAAATTACTTTCTTTCATTTAGAACATTTAACGCGGATGTTTTTTTAAGTGAATATTAAAAACATACGAGATGGTCAGTTAATGTCCCTTTTTAATAGTATTGAATGTCAGTCCGCTGCTAATTAGATCTAAGTTATTATTTAAAATATATTTCGGCTTCACCATCATTCAATCAGTCATAATTTCTTTAATTTTGTAAATAGAAAATTTTCCTGTAGTGTACTTGAACTATTACGAAAGAAATAGAGGTACTTTTGGGATTTGCATCTAAAAAATATCTAAAATTTGTTTCCGTTTTTCTCACCACGACACAATTACAGTTAGTGTTATTAGTGTTTTAATAAAAATGCCCAAAAATTTAAACAACAAAACATAGTATATATTTTTGTTAAATTAATATTACTAGGATGGGAAAAATATCAATTTTTTGAATTGTCTTGAAACACTCTAGAATGCAATATTAAAAATATTAAAATGCGAAAATAATTTATAGTGAATTTAGTATATAGAAAAAATAGTAAATACAGAAAATATGTAGTAAGGGCTTAAAGATAGGCGATCTGAAGGTCAAAATTCTATAAGAAGAGAAAAAGATCCAAAGCAAACATTCCGTCACAAACATAGAATAAGGACAATAATCTAGAGATTTGTATCTATCCATAACGGGTGAAAAGGAAAATTACACCCATAAACTAGAAGACAAATATATATATTATACACATTAGAGTAGTAAATTAACCTGCAGAACGAACTAACGAAAGCAACTTTGAAAACAAATGGATCAAGTGTCTCGAATCCGATTTCTAGCCTCAATGAGTCATCATTCGCCCATCAAGCAGTCATGAGGACCATTGAAGAACAGATCAAGGCAGAGACCTCAGATTAATATTATCCAAAATCTGCCAACCCGCATTCAACCAGAGTGGCAGATTACGGCCCATGCCTTCAACATGGTATTTCAGCATGCCAGTAAAAACTCAAGCACGCCCTCATTCCCGGAGGCCAAGGGGTAACTACCTATGCTCAGAATCACCGGGTGATATCAGGCTGCTATTGGACTTTTGGCATTTCTACAGTGGCGGCTTGTGAGGGAGAGCGTTGGGGTGCCGCCCCTCCAGCATTTATCACAATAAACAATTTTTTATATCAAAACACCATATTTTACTTCCATTCAGTTTTATTAACATTTGTCGACCCATCACACCAAATGCAGATAAAAATTCCATCCTCTCGCCACATACATCATTGGTCGGACGTTTACCTTCAGCGACCGTACGCCACGTCATATTATCTCTCGTCGTTGGCGTTACATGTTTTGTTGGTTGTCAGAATTCGGGGGTTTAACTGGAACAAGGAATTTAACTGAATATGAGGTATTGCGAGCATATGTTTTATTGGACGAGGGATATTGTCAGATTTATGTTGCCAATTTGTTAGACAAACATTGTTCTACAATAAGTCGTATGGTAAGACGTTTGATGAAGTAGGAACTTACTCTGGAACGCCAGGGCAAGGGCGAAAATGATGCACTAACGACCGAAATAAACGTTTTCTTAGACAATATGCTTTAGGAAACTGGACTGCGGATGATTGGAAACAAGTTTTCTTCCCAGATAAAACTAGGATTAGCCTAAAACATTCAGAAGGTCGTGAGCGAGTATGGCGAAGATCAGGTGAGAGGTTTGCTACTTGTGATATCTCTGCAAGGATTCCATTTGGCGGTGGCTCTGTTATGTTCTGGGCTGGCATCTGCTTTGGTGCTCGTACAGAATTTGTTCTTGTGCGTAAGAGATCCATGAATCCTGATTACTATCTTGAGAATATTGTAGTAGAACATTTTCGGAAATTTTTTGGGACCTAATTTCTTGTTTATGCAAGACAACGCTCGACCTCACGTGGCCAGAGAGGTATTCGATTGTCTTAATCAAGTTGGTATACCAATTATGTAATGGCCACCAAAAAGCCCGGATGTGAATCCGATCGAACATGTATGGGATTACCTCAAAAGAAATGTGAAACGTCATATTCCTGCACCTAGAAACCTGAGGGAACTTGAAAATGCAGTTATCACAAAATGGGGACAAATTACTCAAGATTTTATCCAAAATTTAATTAGAAGCATGTCTAGATGCATAAATGCTGTAATCCGAAGTAGATGAGGCAACACACGCTATTAGTGTCTCAGTTAAATCATTAATTTCTTTCTTTCATCATTTCATAATTTCAACGATTTGCAAGTCGATTACTCACAATGTAAATGCTACATATTTGTTGCTGTTTATTTTGTATGCTATCTAAAATTAAAGAGCTATGTATCGAAAGGTTGTAGAATTGCCGAATAAATATATAAATTTACTATAAATTCAACTATAAAGTCACTCGTGACGGAGGGCGTTGGGGCGCCGCCCCTCCAGCATTTATCACAATAAACAATTTTTCATATCAAAACACCATATTTTATTTCCGTTCAGTTTCATTAACATTTGTCGACCCATCACACCAAATAATGCAGATAAAAATTCCATCCTCTCGCCACATACATTGTTAGTCGGACGTTTACCTCCAGCGACCGTGCGCCACGTCATATTACCTCATCGTTGGCGTTACATGTTTTGTTGGTTGCCAGAATTCGGGGGTTTAACTGCTTTCTAAAATATGCGATGGACATAGATTCCCTGCGACCGAGCGTATCCGCAATTAGTTTTAAACACTAATTTGACGGATACGGATCGTTTGATATGTTTCGCGTCGGGTTTTTCGTTCGCCTCGCGAATACTTGTTTTGACTTGATTTGCTACATTTGTACACACTAAGTAAAACTTTTTAAATAAAAATAATTAAGTTTTAATTGCAACCATGAAGGTGTCTGATTTAAAACAGTTAATAATGAATAATTTAAGTTTGGAGAAGAAAGTCGAATAAAAAACTAATAGTCGTCCCACGGCCATGTTGAATTTGAGTCAAGTTCCAAAAGAATGTAAACAAAGGGCAAGTTTTACGCGAAAATTTGACAATAAACTATACAATAGTATTTTGTGTGGTTTTTTTGAATGGTTTACTCTTCGGAAAACGGTAAGTACCTACTTATTCATTTCTTTTTTGGCGCAGCAAGCAACAACCCATCCTCCAATATCATTCTAAGTAGTAACAATAAAAAAATTATTGTTTTCCTGGTTCACCTCTTGTATAGGGTTTCAATAGCACGAAAAGTAAAAAGAAGAAAGGGGAAACCAAAAAAGATCTTCAGCAGAACTCCGTCCCACTCCCTCTACTTACTCCCACTTTAAAAACATACAAACCGCCACTGCATTGCTATATATTATACCGACAATGAAACCGGATGCCCGACTGCAAGAACTGTTGATCGAAGTTGACAATAGACTATCGATAGACTGGAATATCATTGGGCTATATATAACACGAGGAACGTGCGAAAAGCTAATCAAACTGGATTCAAGTGGTCACGTACTATGCACTCGGGGTACGGATAATAGACGATGTGGTGAAATTGGGTTCTTCATTAATCGAAAGTTGAAGGGCGGTTTAGTAAAATTTAAAAGTATATTTGTATATTTAGCTGAATTATGAGTTTAAGCTTCAAATCATCCAAGCTTATGCGTCTTAAGTTATAAGAATGAGAATATTTAGGAATTCTATGATGATGCGGCTTCTAGACCGCATCATCATAGAAGGAGAAGTGTAGGTACAAAATATTGATGGGTGACTTTTATACCAGTATTGGAAGAGCAGATACTGGTTAAAATACAACTGGCCCATACGAAAGCACTGAGCGGGACTGAAGGTGACAGATTGGTTGATTTTGCTGAAGGACGAGACTTTTATATTATGAATTCATTCTACTAGGAAAAATTAGCAGAAAGTGGACATGGAAAAGCACATCCGGACTCACAAATTGAATTTATTACATCATGTCAAACGATAAAACAATAATTTGGAAATGTACTATCCTTAACCATTTTAAAGTTAGAAGTGATCACCCAGGATTCAAGCAACGGTTAGAATAAACTGTCGAACAATGGTAAAGTCAACGAAGGGCAAATTGGATTCTGAAAAGCTGTCGAAAAGAGCCAGTGATTTTGCGATAGCTTCGTCAAACCGCTTTGCTGTGTTATAAGACACGGAGCAGATGGAAATAACAGATTGGTATGAAGAGATCACTAATAATGTGCTTGAAAGAGTCGCTTCAATATCACCAGAGGAAAATGCTTGACACCATCAAAAATTTCCAATGAGAGCATTGATTCAATGAAAATAGGACGAACAATGAGGAAGCAGGGAGTCCTTTTCACAGAGTCGAGTAGGTTGAGCTTTACAAAACTATAATAGAATATATTCAAGAGCTCCCCGGTTCAATATGTGGTTACTGCGAAAAGCTCTGGAAGAAAACAAGATAATTAATAAAGCCAAACAGAAGCTGAGAAAGAAATACATCCAAATCCGATCCAAATTTTTACCTTAATGCGTAAGAGTGATACAGTATGCAAGAAATGTTAGAGGTTTCCAGATGTTTTTATTCCAGATTATATGAGTATCAGAATTAGTTTAATTAATTTTAATTAATTAAGACAGCAATGCCCACGAAAGAACAAATGTCAGATATCTTAGTGGAGGAAGTGACAACGGTTATAGAATCGATGAAAAACAGCAAGGTTCCAGAAAAGGACAATATAACTGTTGAAATGCTTAAAGCTGGTGGTTGGACTTTACATGAAACACTGGTAAATTTACATTCAAAATGTCTCAAAGAACAGAAAGTACCTAACTTATAGAAATATACAGAAGTGATTCTTTTACATAAAAAAAGGGCACAGGTCGATCTAAACAGCTTCCATCCAGTAAGCCTCCTATCACTAATCTACAAAGTTTTCACCATAACATCTAAAACAATATTCAGAAAACTGAATGCTTACAACCAGGAGAGTAAGCAGGATTCGGAAGTGGATTCAGTACAATGGGTTAGATCCAGGTTGAACAGCAGCCCATAGAAAGGCACAACGAATACACAATGCCACTGTGCTTAGCTTTTATCGGCTATAAAAAAGCATTTGAGTCAATCTTAAAACAAGCCAGAATGGATTTATTGCTTAACTAAAATGTGGTCAAAGTGTATGTAAAGCTTTTGGGATCGATATACGGTAAACCTACAGCGACAATTCACCTTGATGATCTTAAAGTTGAAATTAATGTAGAGTGGCAGGTAGCGCGCCATGTAGTTACCGCAGGATGACCTATATCGAATGTTCTTTTTTTCCGTAATTAAATAAAAAATAATTCCGTAATCTAGTTTTCGAACAGGATGGAATAAAGATTAATGGGGCATACTTGAGTCATCTTAGATTCGCAGATGATATTGTACTACATTCGCATGATCCAGAGGAGCTGCAAAGACACATACAATAGCTGTAAAGGGCTGGAGAACCATTTGACTTGAAAAAGAATCTGGTTATGTTCAGGGATGTATTTGCTGGGGCCAAAATAATTTCTATTTTAGGAGGCTATTTGGAGGTTGTGGACCACTACATATATTTTGTGCAGAAGATTTAAATGGAGGAGATGCCTCCAGGTTGGTGGAACGGCGCGTTAAGTGTGACTGGCAGGCATTTGGCAGAAAAGAAAAGCCTTTGATCCTGAACTGAATTGAAACCTGGAGACTCATATCGCAATCAGTTCAAAAACTTCGAATATCGATAACTCAAGTTAAGCGATGTCTGGAAGGATCAAATCAAAAAAAGGGTTATATAGGTAACCCAATAAACCGACACTCAGATCGGTCAACAAACTGCGAGTTTGCGCGCAAGTCTCTATGTCTTAGTAAATATGTGTCTCAATAGTCTGGCAAATCACCATAGAACGTTTAACATGAGAGCAACTAAATTGTTGAAGTGTATTATCAAAATCAGTGTTCTGTTTAAAGTTGTTCTTGTCTTGTCAGTCTTGGCTAAATCTCTAATGGACCCCTCTTTATATTTCGATGTAGTAAGTATTTTAGAGTAAACGTTTTTCTAGACATTTCTCTTTCCTTCTTAGAGTTTTTCGTTGGACGTTTTTTTAGTAGATACCTTGATATCCTTTCCGTCGATTTCCTGAGTTATCAGTTTCTGATATCTGATACTATCAAATTTCTTAAATAGTCAAGAAATAAAACATAATGTTCCTTCTGTACTTTTCCGTATTTTTCCGCTGTTATGCTTAAGTGAAATATTGCTTCCTTCTTGCCCATACTTTTGATAAAGCCATATTGCGATTTGCTTAATTATTCTTTACACTGATTAGTAATGGATATAAATATGCGACTGGTGTAATAAAAACATCTGCATTGATAGCTGTTATTAATATTCATTTTTGGCATAATCCACTCGTATGATACAAATTTAAACTGAATAAAAATATTTATTATTAGATTAAATCATCTCCTGATGATGCTAACATGGTTAGCGAAACGTACGTCGAGCAGTTCAAAAAAGTGTTTTGGTGTTAGTGGTTAATCTCTTCAAGTTTAAAAATATTTGTTATACAAGGTAATCCACGAAAAATGGGCGTACTTTAAAGAAGCATGATTTTAATGAAGTATATATTTTTGTAAAAAATATTAACCAAAAAATAATCAGTATTATTTGCACATGCCATTTTCAGAATTCTAATTCGATCGCGTATTGCGGTCTACAGTTATTTCAATTAGGCAAGTACCCTCAGAGACAAAAATCACATATAAAAACATTGTGGGAACAAGGCCACGAAACATCGCTAGATTGCTCGAGTAGGGAATGCAGTTGAAACAACATTCATGGAAGCTCTTGCATATTGAATAGTGACGCCATCTTGTTGATATCATACATCCATCCTATTAATTCCCCAAAATTCTAGTTAAAAATAGTTTTCAAACATGGTTTTATATATAGAGATAGGTAAAGTATTTCTTCAATTACTGAATGACCAATTTAACATGTTTTTCTTAATGCGAATGATATAATGAACGTATTAATTAACTAACAGTTATTATTATAGCTATTTTATTTGTTCCTTCATCAGAAAAATATAGGAAAAGGAAAATACAGAAAACTCAATATCAATTATAGAAGTCGAAATTAAATTTTAGATGAGAATTAATATTGATTTGAAGGTCATGCTGAAGATATACTGTAAAGTATATGAACTCTGTATATATATATATATATATATATATATATATATATATATATATATATATATATATATATATATATATATATATGTTAGTTCGTAGTGTTTCGCGGATGGAAGAATACGCTAGACTATTAGTCCGGGAGTACATCCGATCGTTTGTGTCCCGTTTGTTGGGAACGTGAAATCGGACCTCATTTTTCGCGTGTATATAATTACCATTCGAATCAGTGCATCCTAAAACGTATTCTGACGAATTTTTTGTTGGAGCTCAAATTTCACATTTTTTATATCTTTTATACTATTGAGGTTGCGGTATATCGTTATAGGTGGCGCCAATATCGTTTGTAAACAGGTGTCTGATTATTAACGAAGACGAGATTCGACAATCGTGCAACACAGCCAAAATTTTATTATGTGACAAAGCTTACGTTGCAGTTTTGGTACTCTGATATTTATGTTTTAGAATCGATCTTGAAAAATTGTTTATTTTATTTTTATTATTTGTTTATTTTATTATTGTGTAGTGCTTGTAAATGCTATAAATAGTATATGTTATAAACAATAATAAAATGTTTCTCGTAAACTTTTAAAAATCAAAATCTTTTTAAGCAAAAACATTATAATAAAAAAATTGAGTGGAAATATCTCTGGTATTATGCAGCACCTGAACTATTTTTGTAAAGCCGATTTTCAGAACTCACCATAATAAAAAAATACAAAAGATTTATAGTTGATAACTAAAATACATGTAACACATCTGTCAATAAGTCTACGGTCTGACAAAAACGCACACCCATTTTTTGTAACTGTGGACTTTATTCATAAATATATTTTCTTTGAAAAGCAATACCATCATTCCAACGCTTAACATTTCTACATTTTTTTTTAATAGAACTTTGCCTTCAAAATATCCTTCAGTTTCGGCAATTACCTATTCATTGGAGCGAAATTTCTTTCCAGTGAGAATTTTTTGACATCTGAGTACAGATAATAATCATTGGAGCCTGATCTAGTCCGAACACGCTAGATGAGGAAGCAATTCGAAGTGCAATTCATGCAACTTAACCCTCGTTGCCAACGATTTATGACCCAGTGCATTATCTTGTAACAGTAGTTTCTTTATTGATTTGGAGCCTTTTTGCAATCTCATTTTTCAACGCACCAATAATAATATGTAATATTCGCTGGTTTTACCTTTCTCGAGATAATCGATGAACA
This sequence comes from Cosmopolites sordidus, assembly GCA_031761425.1. Lineage (NCBI taxonomy): Eukaryota > Metazoa > Arthropoda > Insecta > Coleoptera > Curculionidae > Cosmopolites > Cosmopolites sordidus. The sequence goes on along the minus strand of JARFXV010001686.1, from coordinate 236,658 downwards.
ATATCTCATGCGCATCCCAAAATACACAGGCCATAACCTTACCTACCGATAATGTTTTTGGTCGCTTTGGACGGCTTTCACTGCCTGATGCCCCCTCAGCTGAATGCCGATTTGACTTCGGAGTGTAGTTAAAGTTCTGTGCTTCATGCATTGTCGCATATCGCAGAAAATATTTGTATTTACGATATTTACGGTTTTGCGAAATAATTTTGTGAATTTTTTTGATTGTGAAACCACCTCATTTGGACGTCCAGAGTGTGTGTACGGTCACGTTTGATTTCAGCATTTTAATCAATTATGGTTGTATTCCAGAGGCAGAGTCCGGGTTACGTTTATTAAGCCATTATTTTGCTTTAACGGTATTTTTCTTCATCAAAAAGGAATGCTTAATCAACACAAGAATTTTTTTTTTCATTTTTTTGAAAATAACAAAAGTGGCGTCAAGTCAGAAACTAGTAGACAGATTGTCACGAAATTTTAACGCATGCGTTTGAATGTTAGCACAATCGACTACTGGTATGGGTTTTTCGTAAGTGACGTCATCTAACATATATATATCAAACCGGGAACTTATTGACCAATATGTTACCCGAACAGAATGCCTTTTTCACAAAATAATCTAACTGATTTGTAAATGATCAGCTAATTTTGCTTTTGCAACTAGGTCGAGGAAATTCTGATGTATATTACATATGTTATAAGACATAAGGTTATAAGGCATAAGATCTATAAATAGTTCCCAAACTTTTGTTAGTTAGGACGATGTCTGAGAAAACGGATGATATAGTTAATTTATATTGATACGTACGTACGCAAAACATGTTTAATACAAATATAAAAAATATAACATCATCAATATAACAAAATATATAACACTATAACTAATGACATAAAACTTGATGATATAATGTTTGCAAGACAAGGTTAGTCAAGTTAATAATGGAAACCCGTTATTGGTAATCAAAGGAAATCTTTGAAATTTAATATTATTGCATAAATAATAAACTAAAGAACATGAAATGACTTCATTGATGCTGTTGTATTATTGTCAGCAATTTTTACGTCTCACACGATATTTTAAATTTTTTAAACGACCCAAATATTGTTTTTTTTATATCATTATGGGATAACTTTAAAATGATTCTAATTTTTGAAAGCTATGAAGTATTTTTTGACACAATTTTTACCTTGACAAGTGCTTACAATCTGTTTAGTTGTCATTTATGCAAATATATCACCATTATAAGTAAGAAACAATAAACGTTGAGTAATAAACGTTGGAGCCATGTAAACCGTGGTGTCTAAGGCGTCAGCTTGATAATACGGCAGTTGGTATGGAGCGGGTTCGATTTCCGTACTAGGGAAAAAGTTTTTGAAAAATTCTTGAAAATGTTTCTAGGTGAGAGTGTAAAATTTGATGAGAAATCGCCCCTCAGTCAAAACCAAGGGTTGATAGCCGGAGGAGGGTGCTGACCGGGGTTTTCGGTATCTGATGACGGTGGTTCGTAACCCACGTTAAGCTATAAGTCCAGTCGCTAAATAGCCTTCTCAGTTACTGATTCGCCTCTAATCCCAAAACTTTATTTTACTCTAAGTAAGAAATAATAAATGTTGAAATGTGAATACACATTATATCGGAAAAATAAAGCAAATTTTTAAGTAAAAAAAAACAATTACTTATTTTGCTAAAATTACTTCTTTTTATTCAAAATGCATGCCTTCCGCATCTATACACCGCTGGACAATCCTAATTGCCTAATGCTAACATAGTATTTTTATAACGTTTTACGAAATCGCTCTAATAAGCTCGTCATTGCATTTTGGACTTGTATAACACTTACATAAAACGTTCCTTTCACGCCCAGTTTGAGTTGCGAGAAACGGAAATAATCACATGGAGATAAATCAGGTGAATACGAGGGATATTGAAGTTAAGAATCACGAACAGCGACGGGCTTGTGAGATGGTGCATTATCACGCAACAAAAATCAACTTGCCGGAGCTCGATATTTAGTACTCACTCGAACTATTATCTTCCACAAACGCTCTATAATACCCAGATAAGATTCGCCAGTTATATTTTGGCTCTGTGGGACAAATTCCCGACTTATAATACCTTTAGAATCGTAAAAAAGTCGAGCACAGTCAAATGCGCATCGTAGGCGATTATTTCACGCACTTTTTACACCAACTCATCACGATTTTTGTTTTGTGGTCGGTCTGACTTTGAGTCGCCTTTTGAAGCATGACAACCGTTCTGTAATCATTTATATCACTCGAATACACTAGCAGGGGATAACAAATCATCACTACACACCTTTTTCATCAATTCAAATGTTTCTGTAAAAATATTACCGAACTTAAAACAAAATTTCATATTAGCTCTTTGTTTCATCGTCTTTTGGTGACGAGGTGACAAAACGTACTGTCACTTTAAGCGCCATAACGTGAGAATCCGTTGATCGATTCTAATGACGGCAGTCTCATTTTATAGAGATTTACACCTTTCAGATTATGCATTTTGTTTCAATAGATGGCGTTAGTAGTTTTCTTTAGATTCATACCAACTAAAACAAGGCCGAAGCTTCAAAGTAGTCCTAAGAATAAAAGGAGGAAACCGCTCGGTAACATGTCAATAACGGCTTTTATAACATCAGTTATTGAATAAAGTTGAAGGAACATAAATTGTATTAAACTGAGACTTAAACAAAATTTTAAAGGGCGATATTACAAGTTATTTTTCATGTAAGGAATCTCTTAGGTTTTTCAGTTTTGTCGTTACAAGTTGCTTAGTGATCATCTGGGTTATGGTTCTAGATCATAGCTTCATGAAAATAAGGTTAAAAGACGTCAAATGCTGCACATAATTAACAAAGTTCAAACTAGAAATATTTAGTGAATAACTGTTTTTTCTATAAATGAGCCTCGAATAATACCCTATAACTTTAAAAATCACATGAACTACCCCAATAAGGCATATAGCATATAACGCTATAAACTAGCAGTTGATTAGAAATCTATTCAAATTCAAAAAGTAGGGCTAGAAATAGCATATACGGATTGCAAAATACGTAGTTAATTCTTTTAAATAAATATAAGGCTAAAAAGTTAATATAATTAATATTTTAGAAACATCTATTAAATTAGCTTGATATAGGAGGCTTTGCTTTTATAAATTGCTTAGTGACTGTGTTCGTGTCTTAAACCCCGTTCAAATAGTTCTTAAAATTATATATTGGTTCTAGTAAAACTATAATAACTTAATAGAAAAAAGTAAGTAACTTAAATGAAAAAATGTTAAGAACTAATACCTTAAGTAAAATAATTACAGATGAAATCCTTTGCCTTTTTAATGTATGTGTTAGTGAAGATCGACAAAAATACTTAAATTACATTAACAACACACTCTAGAAGATTATATTTAAAGCAGATATAGAAAAACATGTTACCATTAGCTTCTTAGGTCTAAATATAATAAGGAATCTCATTAAATTAGAATTTGTTATTTATGAAAATCCCCTTTCCCTTTAAAAATTTAATAAAAATAAAAAATTCCCTTTAAAACATTATAGAACACAAAAATCAGTCATAACGAAATAGGAAAAAGAACTGAAAAATCAAGGACACTGTAAACCAATACGACCCGGACGATCCAAAAGGAACATAGAAATAACATGCCTGGCTTTCGCAGATGACCTAGCCATACTCGCAGACAATGAAAAAAGAGCTACCAAAGAGATCGAATTCCTCAAGGAATGTGCAGAGAAAGTTGGCCTACAAATCTCCTTTCAAAAAACCGAATTCTTCATGTTCAAAATTTGAACACCAAATACGGCAAAATACCATGTATATATATATATATATATATATATATATATATATATATATATATATATATATATATATATATATATTCCAGCATACCTCGCCTAAGGTACTGGACGGGTCACTGGTGGTGGATAGTGAAAGTTCCATTAGATATTAATGGACAGCTGCGAATATCCCAAAATAAGCAGCCCCGAACCAAGGCAAAAAGAAAACTAAATCCACTTAGCGTCTGACTTGTATCAAGCCGCTGAGTGGTCAGCGTCTGTTCACCAGTGGTTCGGCTGATATTTAAATTAACTTACCCCTCGAGTCTTAACCTCTGAACCGTCATGGTTCAAACCTTTAATTCAAAGTACAAGATGAAGCATTCTAGTAATTACAAAATTACCCCAGGAGGTAGACAATCCTCTGCCAGCTTTGCTGGTACAACCGGACTTTCGGATTCTGGGGCGTCCGGGCTTAAACGCAAAATCTTTCAGAGGGAGTCGGAGACCTCTGGCCAGCGTCTGAAACCGAAAATCAAAACTTTCTTTGGAACGGTAAATATCAATTCTCTCCTGCGTCCAGGAAAACTATACGAATTGGGGCGAACATTAAATCAGCAAAACATCCAAATTTTAACTTTGCAAGAAACCAGATTGATAGATGATAACACCTTGGAATTCGGCAACTACAGACTTTTTACAAGTAAAACGGACAAAAGAATACTCAAAAATATACCACATCTTGGTGTTGCTTTCGCTGTCTCAAGAAACATTCTTGGTTCTAACAAATGTCCAGCCAGTAAATAATCGACTTATGACACTATTTGGATTGGAACAATCAAAAAACAGCAATAAACTATAACATCTTTTTGGAAGTAAGAAAAGAAACATCGAAGCTAATTAGACAAACTAAAAGAAAATATGAAAACAATCAACTTAATGAAATAGAAAAAGATTTCCAAAAAAATAACACCCGCAACTTTTACAAAACATTTAAAACTAAATTAACAGGCTATCTACCGCAGAGCCTATGCTTTCAAAAGGAAAACGGACAATTAACTCTAAATAACCAAAACAATTGCAAAGAACTTGCGAAATATTTTGAACAAATACTAAACTGTCCTGAGTCCTTTAATAAATTACCAACACTAAACCCTAAATAAACAAACCCAGATTCATTACCACCGAATGAATATGAAATAATTAGGCAAATCAAGCGGCTTAAAAATAACAAAGCTTCTGGTGAAGATGGAATCACTGCTGAACTTTTGAAATCCGCTGGTCCAGGTACAATCAAGGAAATAAACAAAATTCTACAAGAAGTTTGGTAAACCGAACAGATTCCGGAAGACTGGAAGGATGCTCTAATCCATCCACTACATAAGAAAGGAGATAGAACGGATGTAAACAACTATAGAGGAATATCTCTTCTCCCAGTTTGTTATAAGATTCTATCTCAATATTTACTAGACAGAGCACAGGTACAGTTAGAACCGAACATTGGTGAATATCAAGCAGGTTTTCGACCGGGCAGATCCTGCCCTGAACAGATCCTGAATATAAAGTTGATTCTAAGACATTAAAAACTGTACAATAAAAATCTCGTCTGTACATTTGTAGATTTCAAAAAATCATATGATTCTATTGACCGCGAATCTTTATTCCGAATCTTGAAAGAACAAGGACTAGATCTGAAAACGCTGGCAATTATTAAAGCAACGTTAACTAACACGAGGTCAAAAGTTAAATTCATGGGTGACATCTCAGAGCCCTTCGAAATTAAAACTGGTGTGAGACAAGGGGATGGACTCTCACCACTCTTATTTACCTGTGTTCTAGAAAAAGTAATACAGGAGTGGCGTGAACAAAAATTCGGCACTGAATATTGACCAGCCCATTAAACTGGGGAGAACCAACATCAAAATTGATTCTCTGGCATTTGCTGATGATCTAGCAATTTTAGCTCAAGATGTATTAACGGCACAGAAACAGATTGAAATCCTAAAAGAAACAGCAAAAAAGGTAGGACTCCAAATTTCCTTTGAAAAGACACAATACATGACCTGCAACAGACTAAGAACACCATTTCTAAAAACAAAATATGGTAACATCAGACGAGTCTCTCAATTCAAATATTTGGGTGAAATAATCATGGAAGCTGGGTTGGAAAAAGCGGCCAATAAGGGTAGATGTCAAAAAATGGTAACGGCATTGAGACTTACACAAAATATTTACAACAAAAAATGCCTATCTAAAAACACAAAACTGAGACATTACAACACGGTTATTAAGCCAGAATGTCATATGCTGCAGAAACACTCATTTTGAATAGAAAGAGGGACATCGAGGACATTGAAAAGAAGGAAAGAAAAATCATAAGAAAAATCCTAGGCCCCAAACAAATAAATAGCACAACATACCGACTTCGAGAAAACCAAGAAATCAAACAATACACAGATATACATAGCGATATGAGAAAAAGAAGACTTAAGTTTTACGGACACATCAAACGGATGAATCCGAGTAGGCTAACTAGACAATTAGTCGAATTTTATGAAAATAGGAGTAGAGCTAAAGTAGAAATAATTAAATGGATTGCGGCAATTAAAGAGGACCTAAGATCAGCAAATATTACACAAAGTGAAATTCAGGATAGAGGCTGTTTCAGACACAAGGTTAACGTTTGGAAGGTTGGCCAGAGAGAAAAATGTAGGAAGACTGGAACAACTTGGTCTGACGAAAGAAGAAAAGCTCATAGCGAAAGAGTGAAATTAGTATGGGCTCAAAGGAAGGCTAATAACAACAAAGGCCTCTAATTGTACTTCGCGTGGTCCACTAGGGCCCACACGTGAATAATAATAATATATATATATATATATATATATATATATATATATATATATATATATATATATATATATATATATATATATATATATATATATTTGTTACATCTAATATTTTATATATATATATATATATATATATATATATATATATATATATATATATATATATATATATATATATATATATATATATATATATATATATATATATATATATATATATATATATATATATATATATATATATATATATATATATATATATATATATATATATATATATATATATATATATATATATATATATATATATATATATATATATATATATATATATATATATATATATATATATATATATATATATATATATATATATATATATATATATATATATATATATATATATATATATATATATATATATATATATATATATATATATATATATATATATATATATATATATATATATATATATATATTATATAGAAGAGAGATAGTGGATTTGCTGATCTGAAGCCGTTTTGTTAGTTTCCAACTTTACTCTCTTATACATCTTTAATTTATCGCAGTCTCTCTCGCAGTCTCTCTTTAAGAAGAGAATATCCGTTATTCTGTTTTATCCCAAATACCCTATTAAGTAATATAAAATAATCTCTCATACCCCACTAAAGAGGATTTCTGGTTATTTCCGAATATGACAAACAAATTGCGTTATCGTCGTCGTATTTATAATTTTACCCACTGTCACTTTTAAAACAACTCCAACGTCTACGGTTTTTCTAAACATTCTCTTTAATTTTACTCTTTGTCGCTTAATTTTTATGGTGGTGCTTTACTCAATTACATTGTTTCACACGGGGTTTCAAAACAACCGATATATTTCGCGTAACTCTGACTATTGTTATACACCGAGTCTACTGCTATAGTACGAGATCCATAATATAATAATACACATTATCTCACTTTTTTTCAAATTAATCTTTATTTACTGTAGTTGTACTCTATCGAGTATATGTACTCAATTTTTTTACAAGATACAGGATATAGGATATTCACTTTTATTGTTCTTATAACCTTATACCTTATGACCTTATGTCGAGTGCCACTCTATCCTCTATGCTGTAAGAAGATGGAATTCCATTGTCGTCAAAGTTTGACCGAGCCTTAAACGTTTCCTGGATCTTAATCCCATGGTCTTATTACTGATGTCTTAGTGTATGGGCAAGTTTGTATTTCTCAATATTTTGGCATATTCTCTTAGCAAGGCAGTATTTCTTCTTAGACCACTAGGCGCAATATTACTAATGGCTGCCTATGTCATATGATAGGTGTGAATCGGATTGTACCAGAGATTTTGCGTACGGTGGCGTTCAATTCAGAATCTGTTTTGCTTGGACACTATTAAACCTGACAGGATATGCATAATCAGCAGCAGAATAGACCAGTTCCAGTGTCGAAATACGAAGTGCACGTGATCCTCACGTCGTACTCGCCAGTTTTTGAATGATATTGTTGCTGCTTTTCAATTTATCATTTCCTAACGTTATTTCTACTATTAGTAAGTAATTTGTAATTCGAAATATACACCATCAAACCCCACTGATTTCCTCTTCTTAACCTATTTAATTGCTGTGTATTTCTCCTGTAGTTGTTTAGGTGGTAGAAGTAGTTTTCTTAAAACATTCAAGTTCTCTTTTTGCCTCTGTGGTGTGTTTTCGGTCTGTATTCACTTTACACACATTCACGATTCAATTAGCAAGCCTTGTTAACAAAGAACTGGCTTTCTGACTGAGTAAAATCGGGCTTTTAGCTTTTCAGTTGTCTCTTTCCATTTTTCCCTTCCAACTTAACAAGGAAGGAAGACAACAGGTCTGTGCTATATCGGCTTCGCCAGTCTCAAGAAACTCTTTGAAGAGGCGGTCCCTCTCACTTTTTCATTCAAGAATGTACTAGTTGCGATATTCTCTGAGAATGTTTTTTTCGCCGTTGATATTACGATACCGACAAATATCTCATCTCATTATTATGAAAATCTGAGGTGATCCATCAAATCACGGCGAACGCTAATCACAGCACCAATACTATTTCACCCAATTTGCCTTATTAAAATTCTGCCTTGGTTGAGGGATTGAGTTAGCAATCAGCAAGTTGCAAGTTGCATTTAGAGTTAGCAAGAATGTTTCTTTATGCCAGGGTCAAATATAACAGAACAGTGCTGACTTCGGGGGAAACTGCTCCGCACCCGCCGTATAGTCTACAGAGGGAAGTTGTCGATACAAAACAGCAGTCTGAGTTGTACTATGCATTCCATCTTGCCGATCGGAATGTGTCGTTATACTTGGCATCATATATTATGTTCATGTGGTTTATCTCTGCCCAGTCCAGAAGATGTATACCATTCTCATCGTCGTGTGGCTCGACCAGGCAACTCCTGGTAGTTGGTACAGATTTTTAAGTTTGACACCAGCTATATGAATAGTAATAATGAATATTTTCATTTTTACTGACCGATATCAGCGAGGCACTTTCTGTGCTGGATTTTACGTACGTTTGAACACCATATTGCATGTGGTAACTGGCGCCAATTGAGGCGAATTGAGTTGACCCATGTTCTTGGCATGAGTCACCAGAGAGCCATAGAGCTGTATAGCCACAGAGGTGTATCATCGCAGCGTCTACATTGTATTCTCTTAGTACTAAATGTAAGTTTTTGGATTTAGATTTGCTGCTTCCTTCGATGTTGATTTGACTGATACGTTCTCAGGATCCAAAATGCATAGTCGGGTGGCACTGAGAACTGCCGTTTATATTATTGTTTTCCAATTCAAAAGTTTATAAGAAATGTTGTTCAAACCAAATCAAACCAAACCAAACCAAACCAATCTAAACCAACCAAACCACATAAAGGTGATCTATCCTTACACCACATATATGTAAATAGGCATTGAATTGTTAGAATTAAATAATTATTTCTGTAATATGCTTTACCGACGAATTCATGTTGTGCGCCGTATCACTTTTAGATGATTACACTATGCTGCAAATGCAGTAAAAGTAGTCGCTTTATCCCTACCCAAGAGACGCGCGGGAAATTTGATATCGAATATTGACCCTTTCTCCACCGATATCGAATATTGACCCTTATATATCATTATATGTTTCTTCGTATATATGTATATATATATATATATATATATATATATATATATATATATATATATATATATATATATATATATATATATATACATATATACATATATATATATATATATATATATATATATATATATATATATATATATATATATATATATATATATATATGTATATATGTATATATATATATATATATATATATATATATATATATATATATATATATATATATATATATATATATATATATATATATACATATATACATATATTTATATATATATATATATATATATATATATATATATATATATATATATATATATATATATATATATATATATATATATATATATATATATATATATACATATATACATATATAGATATATATATATATATATATATATATATATATATATATATATATATATATATATATATATAAACCGCCCTTTTATTAAGCAAAAAATCCATATCCTTAACACGAACTAAGCTCTGTCTTTTAGAATTTTACCGGTGAAGAAAACTATCATATATATTTCTGTCACGTTTACAGATTGGAGACACACCGAATGGAGAACTCAGGCTGATTACAAGTGTGTTTAACAAAGTAACGTATAAGGGTAAGTTCGTTAAACTTTTCTTCTTTTTATTTTAGTCACAAAAACTAGTTATGTCTAAGAAAATAGCTCAATAATTTATTTTGTATAATACATTAGGCAGTTTAAATACTCAGCATTTTTTTATAAATATATGAATTTTCTATTTTACAACCAACAAATGATTTTTTAAATCAGAAAATGCTGCTTTTACCTTAATAATAAATATTTAATATCAATATATTCCACCTGTTCCACCTGCAAATTCCTGCTTTCAGATTTCAAGTATATGGAACCTATTTAGAATAGGGAAAAACTTGTACTTATTTTACATATTCCGATAGTTTTCATTTTGGAACAAACCAAGCATATTAATTAAAACTAACAAATATCTCTTAAAAGTGAACGTTATTTTAAAACAACAATATAGTCAACATAATAATTTTGATGATTGTGATATTGCATTCTGTTGATAACACTTGAACAGTTCTAAAGAACTAGTTTAACTAGTCTCAGTAATTTTACAGAAATGGTCATTCGCTACGCGACAAATATATGGAAAATCAAGCTAGAAAGGCTAATTAAAAAAAAATGGACTCATGTCCGTAAAATAGCCAACGCGAGTCAGTGAACCTACCATATTATTGAACGTGATTACTGAATCCACAGAAAACCAAGACATCAGATGCGAAAATTTTAATAACCTACGGGCTAACTAATATGGGCTACCGAATTTTTTTCATTCAAAGGAAAATAAATGATGCGAATGACATTTGTGTAATTTCAGAAGATAATGCTGTTTCTTATGTTATTTTATTTCTATATATTTATATATTTCTATATCTATATATTTATATATCTATATATTTCTATAGTACTTATAAGAAGTGATTTCAGCAATCCCGAACTGGAAGATTAATAATTCGAAACACTGCTGGTGGAAAATTCTTATTGTCCACTATTTGAGCTCAGGTATAAAGTCGGAGTTAATACCTCAAGCCAATTCGAAAAGTTTACACAAGCTAAGGAAAATTCAAAAGGATGGTCGTTGAGTCCTCTATGAAGTCACAGCTCAGAATAAGTTAATATTTGATGTCATTGCTCTCCAGATTAAAAAAAGTACTTACTGCATAAGATTGTGACCTGTGATGAAAAAGTGGATCATCGACGACAATCCAAAGAGATGAAAATCATTGATTAATCCTGGTGAGCCATTAATCAGTACTGTAAAGCTAAGTATCCACGTCAAAAAGGTGTTGCTGTATATCTGGTGGTATCAGATGGTCGTCGTCTAGTATGAGTTGTCCTAATCTGATCATCTGATTAAAAGTGTTAGTATTGCTCTGAAGAAAAAAATGCCATATTGGCAAGGGAAGAAAGAAAGCCATCTTTCTTTTCGGACAACGCACGGGGCCACATACAGGAAAAACGATCACCTAGTCGAGCTGGGAGCGCTATCGTACCCGGCCTATTCTCCAGACTTGGGCCTGTAACACTGCGATTGCTACAATATCACTTCATTGATAGTTGCTTGACATCTTACTTTATCAAATTAAAACCATCAAGTTTCTTTTCTCCCCGGGATTGGACAATTGCCTGAAAGATGGCGAAAAAGGCTTAAGGAAGACAGTCGCGTGCAAATTACCCACTCCCACCACGGGTAGGTAGTGATGAAAAATAACGATACGGAACCAACCCGAAGCCCTGTAATCGGAATAAATACACTTGAAATCCAATCAATGAGGATCTAATGGAGGGCAAATCTGGTGCTTTCAGCCGGAGTAACTCGGCTCGAAAAGCGTATATATTCATTTTGTTGCAGTTAAAATAAATAATAGTTTAAAAAACTATCAAACACGCTTTTATAGCAGATCGCACTAAAAAATAAAAAATTAATTAGAATTTAAAAAAACTAAAAACGCATTAATGGTAAACCGAACTAAAAAGTAAAAAATAATTTTTATTATTATTCAAGTATGGGCCCTGGTGGACGAGTACTGTTGGAGGCGAAGTACTGTTAAAGGCGTGTGTTGTTGCTAGCCTTCCTTTGCACCCATACTGATTTCATTCTTTGACTATGAGCTTTTTTCCTTTCGTCAGAACAGGTTGTTCCGGTCTTCTTACATTTTTCTCTTTGGCCAACCTCCCAAACATCAACCTTGTGTCTGAAACAGTTTCTATCCTGAATTTGTGTAATATTAAACATTTAAATGTTTCTATTTTAGCTCTACTCCTATTTTCATAAAATTCAACTATTTGTCTAGTTAGCCTACTCGGATTCATCCGTTTTGTGTCCGAAAAACTTAAGTCTTCTTTTTCTTGTTTGTCTTGTTGTTTGATTTCTTGGTTTTCTCGAAGTTGGTATGTTGTGCTATTTATTTGTTTTAGGCCTAAAATTTTTCTTATGATTTTTCTTTCTTTCTTTTCAATCTCCTCAATATCTTTCTTTCTATTCAAAATGAGCGTTTCTGCGCCATACAGACATTCTGGCTAGTGGCAACACAGTTATTGTGTTGTAATGTCTCAGTTTTGTGCTTTTAGACATGTAATTTTTATTATTATTCACGTATGGACCCTGGTGGACCACGCGAAGTACAATTAGAGGCGTTTGTTGTTATTAGCCTTCCTTTGAGCCCATACTAATTTCATTCTTTCGCTATGAGCTTTTTTCCTTTCGTCAGACCAAGTTGTTCCAGTCTTCCTACATTTTTCTCTCTGGCCAACTTTCCAAACGTTAACCTTGTGTCTGAAACAACCTCTATCCTGAATTTCACTTTGTGTAATATTTGCTGATCTTAGGTCCTCTTTAATTGCAGCAATCAATTTAATTATTTCTACTTTAGCTCTACTCCTATTTTCATAAAATTCGACTATTTGTCTAGTTAGCCTACTCGGATTCATCCGTTTGATGTGTCCGTAAAACTTAACTCTTCTTTTTCTCATATCGCTATGTATATCTGTGTATTGTTTGATTTCTTGGTTTTCTCGAAGTCGGTATGTTGTGCTATTTATTTGTTTGGGACCTAGGATTTTTCTTATGATTTTTCTTTCCTTCTTTTCAATGTCCTCGATGTCCCTCTTTCTATTCAAAATGAGCGTTTCTGCAGCATATAGACATTCTGGCTTAATAACCGTGTTGTAATGTCTCAGTTTTGTGTTTTTAGATAGGCATTTTTTGTTGTAAATATTTTGTGTAAGTCTCAATGCCGTTTCCATTTTTTGACATTTACCCTTATTGGCCGCTTTTTCCAACCCATTTTCCATGATTATTTCACCCAAATATTTGAATTGAGAGACTCGTCTGATGTTACCATATTTTGTTTTTAGAAATGGTGTTCTTAATCTGTTGCAGGTCATGTATTGTGTCTTTTCAAAGGATATTTGGAGTCCTACCTTTTCTGCTGTTTCTTTTAGGATTTCAATCTGTTTTTGAGCCGTTAATACATCTTGAGCTAAAATTGCTAGATCATCAGCAAATGCCAGACAATCAATTTTGATGTTGGTTCTCCCCAGTTTAATGGGCTGGTCAATATTCAGTGCCGACTTTTTTTCATGTAATTTTTATTGTAAATAGTTTGTGTAAGTCTCAATGCAGTTTCCATGTTTTGACATCTACCCTTATTGGCGTTCCAATATTCCAAAGCATTTTCCATGATTATTTCATCCAAATATTTAAATTGAGAGACTCGTCTAATGTTACCATGTTTTGTTTTTAGAAATGGTGTTCTTAGTATGTTGCAGGTCATGTATTGTGCCTTTTCAAAGAAAATTACCTTTTTCTGCTGTTTCTTTTAAGATTTCACTTTGTTGTTGTGCCGTTAATATATCTTGACGTAAAATTGCTAGATCATTAGCAAACGCTAGACACTCTATTTAGATCTTGGCTGGTCAATATTCAGGGCCGATTTTTTTACATGCCACTCCTTTATTACTTTTTCTAGAACACAATTAAATATGAGTGGCGAAAGTCCATCCCCTTGTCTCATTCCAGTTTTAGTTTCAAAAGGCTCTGAGATATGATCCCTGAATTTAACTTTTGACCTTGTGTTAGTTAGTGTTACTTTAATAATTGCCAGCGATTTCAGATCTAATCCTTATTCTTTCATGATTTGGAATAAAGATTCGCGGTCAATAGAATCATATGTTTTTTGAAATCTACAAATGTGCAGACGAGATTTTTATTGTATATTTTTTGATACCTTAGGATCAACTTTAGATATAGGATCTATTCCGATCAGGATCTGCCCGGTCGAAAACATGCTTGATATTTACCAATTTTAGGTTCTAACTGTCCCTGTGCTCTGTCTGCCTAGTAGACTCTGTCTAGTAGATATTGAGATAGAATTTGGTAACAAATTGGGAGAAGAGATATTCCTCTGTAGTTGTTTACATCCATTCCATCTCCTTTCTTATGTAGTGGATGGATTATAGCATCTTTCCAATCGTCCGGAGTCCGTTTGGTTCGCCAAACTTTTTTGGTTATTTCCTTGATTGTACATGGACCAGATGACTTTAAAAGTTCAGCAGTGATTTCATCTTCACCAAAAGTCTTGTTATTTTTAAATCGTTTGATTTGACTAACTATTTTATTTTTATTCGGTGGTAATGAATCTGGATTTGTTTGTTGAGGGTTTAGTGTTGGTATTCTGTTTAAGTTTAGTCGTTATTAGCAGTTTAGTAGTTGTTCAAAATATTTGGCAAGTTCTTTGCAATTGTCTTGATTATTTAGAGGCAACATGGACAATTTGAAATTCACGTAGGTGTTTGGGCATCACCAGATCTTTTGTTTTGTTCTTATTAATTATTATTATTAAAAATAATTTTTGGTATAAGAATAAAGTGATGAACGAGAAAATAAATGTGTCATTGTGAAGAAAGCGTGGGGTGCTTTGTACAATATATTCATACTAACTCTATTTATAAAAACGGTACTGATGGAATATTTATAACAACTGACATCGAGCACCCCACGCTTTTTTCACAATGACACATTCATTTTCTCGTTCATTACTTTATTCTTATACTAAAAACTATTTTTTAATTTTTAGTTCGGTTTACCATTAAAGCGTGTTTTTTAGTTTTTTTAAACTACAATTTATTTTAGTACGATATACTTGTAGTTCTATCTAATACCGCTGTTCTAGATTTATTGCAAAAAAATTGGAAAGCGGATGATCTTAAAAATGCAACTCTTTGTTGGTCCAAAAGAAATTGTGACTTGATTCCATTGGATACCTACCCTTTTATCGGGAAAACTTAATTCTCAACGTAAGGTTATTTTTATGTCATTTTAGCATCATATTGTCCCTATTACCAAATTTCTATTAACGTATTTCTGAATTCATATATTGTAGACCTATCAATATAAATATAACTGAATTGAGAGCAAATGTCATTTAACTGAATTGAATGATACTTTGCGGAAATAGTATTATGACAATGATGGAATCGATCTGGCATGAAAGGAACGATGGTCGTATTGCAATGACAGTATCGCTAATATTGGTTGGTTTAATCCACTCTCGTAACGAAGTTACAGGGACCACAACACAATATGCATGAAGTAACTGCATTCCATATGTTGTTGATACAGTAGTGAACATATTTAAAATCATCCATCAACTAATTTATATGAAATATTTTGTAGTAGTATGATATCTAACAATCGGAGGTCAAGTGAAATGTCCTATGTATCAAATTTTCATATTTGTAACTATATATGTTTGAAGACGAAATGTTTGAAGGTTAACAGCGTTGGGGATAAGCATAAATTAACAGTGCGCAAATATATATTTAAGGCTGTCTACATCTGCTAATCCAAATATATAAGTAAAAACGTGGAATAGAAATAATGAAATATTGAAATATTTTCTAAAATATCTTGTAATTTGTGACTGATTAATATGACATAAATAATAAAAAAATATATATCTCATAAATAATAATAAATAAATAAATAAAGGAATATTACAAAATTATTTCACAACTATCCATATTAAATTCGAAGTACTTTTGAATATGTACACTGAACATAATATTATAAATACATGTAAACTGGGTGCTTTTGTGGTGGTGGTTTTATATAGTAGTAAATCCAAAAGCATCGCATGTTTGCTTATGATACGTTTGTCGTAAGTGGAGAATCCGTGATTAAAACTCAACCACTCTTCAGACGTCATTTCAATACATGACGTCGTGGTGAGATCCCGCTCTTCGAATGAAGTGTTCGTTAATGAAAAGCCATCTGGTACTTCTTGAGCGGTGCGAACACAATGGAATTTGGATAGGGTTAAAGAGATGAAATCCCATTCGCTCTGATAGGTGGTACGTTTTTAAAGTAGATGATGACTAATATCATTATAAAGCGTACTTTGTAAAAAAGCTCTTTGAATCACATCAGAGACCTCTATACAGTCCGAAAAACAATGATGCGGTATGGCATTGACAAGTCCAGAATTTCTGAGATTTCTGTTTGAAGAATATCGAGCCACTGTACCTATTAATTTATCTCGCTACCGTTAGAAGTTTAGAAAGTCTTTCAAACCATAACAGTGTGTGGTTGAAAACACAAGTGTGGTTCCACTGAGATAGACTCTGCTCATATGGCTAGAATTTTTATGAATATTATTCGAGCTGCATTTCCTAATCGAGCAATTTCTCGCTTTGGCGATGTCCCGTGGCCCTCTCGGTCTCCAGACCTTTTTAGGTGTGATATTTATATTTGAGGCTACTTAAAATTACATATGTATGAAGGTAAGCTAAACGTTCGGAAGAGTAGAGACACACTTTCGAGGATGGCTCCAAACGTAAGTTTACGAAAATTACTATCACTTGAATGAGATTTTCCACATTTCCCATTTTTTTCAAGAAATTAATGAAGTTGTCAACACAATGAATGATAGCAAGGGTATTCTAATGGCTATTTTAAGATTTTCGAAACAGTTAATCAAATTCGAATTCCCTCAACCATAAGAACTCTACCACAGGAAGCACAAGCGGAGCACTCTAACTTGTAGTTTTTTTAACGAATTAAACAAATGTATGAACTACAATCATTTATATTAATTTAGCAATCTTTGTGTAAAAGGCAAATGGTTTCAGCGCAACTTGATTTGAAAAAATTACAAACTAAAGTTCAATAACTCGAAACCCAGATAGATTAAAATCAATTGTCTTGATGGTGTCACTACGACTGTAATTCATTCATAAAACACAAACTATCATAATTCTCTGCTTTTTGTAGTTCACTTATTTCACTAACTTGAAAGGATTGTAAACTCCTTGAGCTGTAGAATTACCCCAATCTCATCTGATAACTAAATCACCCCAGCGTTGAAGTGGCTGTAAGCCGGTCATCATTGGTTCTCTACGAGATTATTAACGTAGGAAACACTCATAAGTAATTGCCCATCGACAGTTTGTAATGACTAGTAGACGGTTTTGCCTAAATTTAATCTTCCAGCTTTCCCTCCAAGAACATATTGAAAGTAGTGGCATTTGCTGTTTATAATTGATTTCTAGCTCGCTGCTATTATGCTTGAATCATAAACAAATATTGTAATCACTATGCTATTGGTTTTAGCATTAATCTGATAATACCAACATTAATCTAATAATTGAATAAGTATCTTCTTATCAAATGCGAAAGCTTATTTTTTACCTTCAGTTACCAGAGCACAACACATTTCCAAAGACTTGAATTATATTTTTACATTTAGTCGATCAAATCTTTCGATACATTAATCCAATAAAACTGACCCACTGTTATTTTTTTATGTCTTAACCCAAACTGGAATCGACTCGACCGGACAAATACTTAATATCCGGATGTGGTTCAATATTTTCAAGGTCAACTTCAAATATGACGATATGGATTTTTAGACACATTATAGATCACACTAAAACCTCGATAATCTTCTAGCATACTGATACATATTTAAGCTGGAATGAGGCGTTTATTAGATTTGTTCTCCAATTCCGTTTTTTTGTTGTTGTTTAAAGTTAAATGGTTTATCCAGATATGAAACCATACCTTGCAGTTTTTATGGATATAAATATTGTTTTATAACCTGATTTACCTTGTTGATGGAAGTTATTTTTATTTTCCCTATATCCGCACATTTGTTTCGCTCTATTGATAATACATGGTGAAGTTCATTTAATAATTTCTGAATAAGCTCGGGGGTCTAACAATTTTCTCTACTCATGTTCCTTCACTTTTTCTGGTTTTGTTTGACTTTGATTTTATATTAATGTCGCTGTTATTCGTACAAAGATAGAGCGATAAAATTGATAGAGTGAAAATTCAGATACAAAGGTGATTACATTTCTAAGAACGACTTCCTTTCTAGTAACATCCCCTGAATTTCAAGCCCATATAACACTTAATTTTGTTTTGATAGTCTTCGAAACAGATAATTTATGAGGATAGAAATTTTCTGAAAGCGGTAGCTTTCTTCCTATTACTGCTTCATACATTTCAGACCAATTATTTTTAACATTATGGTCACTTTTTAGTTCGATACATTTCTCTCAACAAATTTCCTTTGGACTTTGTATGCCTTCCAAAAGTACAACCAAAAAGTCTACAAAATAGTCTTCTGTATCGGCAATGATCTTTTCATTTGATGAAGAGGTCGTGGTTCCTAAAGTCAACAATCCTACTTATTATTTTATTGAGGTCTTTTACTTTGTAAATATGAGCGCTATTTATATACTTCGCAAAAACACAGTTTCCACGATTGTATCTCCCTTTTGCTTCTTCCAGTCTGACCAAAGGAAAGTAACTATTGCGAAATGAATATTTTTCAATTGCTAATAGCATATAAATTTTTTAATAAAATCAGACTCCTTTTGAGTTAACTCAAGATTGGAAGTTATACAAAGTCATCCACGGGAAAGAGGCGTTTTTTTAGAAAATCATGACTCCATTAACTTTTTTGCAAAAAAAATTGTTAACACAAAAATAATCAGTGTAATGCTATTTTCAATGTTTACCCAAGCACACACATAGAGTCAAGGTCCGGTGACCGCGTCAGAGCGCGAAATTACTTGGTTAAGGAATGTAGCTCGAACAACATTTATGGAGGTTTTGGCCTTATTTAACAGTATCCCAATATAAACAGTGGCCCCAGCTTTTTCAAATCACAACATCCTCCTGTCGATTAATAACTGCTACTGAATTAACTAAATTAACGGCTAGTGTAACTCCATCTTCTTTAAAAAAAAATCTGCCGAAAATTCACTTGCCAATACCACACCACGGCATTGTGTTTGGACTGTGTAGCGGTTTCTGGTGGAATTTACGGGGATTTTTTGAGGTTCACAGAAATGGGCTTTATCGCTCATCATGAGAGTTGATTTTTTTATAGTTATTTACAGTTTATAATTTTTTTTCAAACATGTCAAAAAATATTATTAGAGCAAATGACAGACTTTGTTGATAGACTTAATTCCTGAATAATCATCAGTTTGTAGGGGTAAAAGTCAAGATTCTTAATGCAAAATGCGTTTACAGTGACCAGACTCATTCCTATTTCAGAAGCATGCCGCCAACAGAGCGAATGGGATTTCGCAGAATTGCCTTCTTTACCCTATACACAATCACCGGTATGCGCGCCAATCGAGAAGGAACGGGTGGTTTTTGTTTTTTTTTTAATCAATTATTCTCTTGAAGTTCAGCTAGCCATCTGAGAATGGTGTCCGATGTTGAAATGATGTCTGAAGAGTCATTGCGTTTTCACGAACTACCGATTTATCATTTTTTTTTATATTTTGATATTTGAATGCATTGATATGCCAAAGCCCTATTAATACTCACACTTACCTTAAGTTACTTTTATTCATTATGTTCATGCTTCACTGCATGTGCAATAACAAATCCCTGATTTTTTCCATATCTAATATGGGCAATATATTCTTTATAACCAGTTAGTATGGATCATCAAGTTTATCCAACATACCTTCGATTATAATCCTGACAGCTAATTTATTAAATCTCCAATTTTTCGTGTTGGTCTACATTATCTTTTAGATTTCGCAAAAATTTTCACAACTTATTTCAGGGTTAGCAGATTAGTTTATTATTCACTTTTTTCAATGACCAGGCAAAATTTTGTTTATGATTTTTACAGCTTTCATTCTTAATTTAGAATTGTTGTCATTTAAATAGAATATAGTTTAGTTTCAAAACTAGATTGAATAACCTTCTGATTATATGGTTAGCAAAATGCAGGTCCAAGAAATTATATAAACGATTTAGTGTTTTGTGGTCTCTTTGAGTTCGGTGGTAAATGCATGTAATATGATATTCAATTAAATTAATTTTAATTAATCTATATTTACATTTAGGTATTTTAATGTTATTTTTATTTCAACTAGTGCATTGAGTAATATCAGTATTCTGATGATTTTAACTGGATCGCGCCATATAGTAGCTATATTATGACAATGCGAAAGTTAAACCGACCATCACTTGAAGGGTGGTCGTGTTGCAGTGATGGTTGTTTGTCATCGATTTGTTTGATCGTATCTCGTATCGAAATTACAGAGAACATGAGACGTCAATTCGCATAAAGTCACTGCTTTCCATATGTTGTTGATTCGAGCACACTGCAAGCTGTCGACCGAATAATCTAAATTTATGTCGGATTTCGAACAAGACCGATAGATAAAGGGCAGAGGTCATGCGGAGTGTCCAGCTTATTCAATTTTCGCCGCATTTGTATCGGTGGTTTGAAGATGACATTCTATGGGTGGAGGGAGAATTAAGCTTCCGTAGTTTATAAAATGCTGTTAACGCTGCATACATTTGAAAATATAAATGCCAAAATGACGAAGTTCTCTTGAAATAATTTTCTATCCCATCTTTAAAGTAGAAAGTATTCCAAATATTAACAAGATAGGAATTAATACAATAATTTAAATGGTAAATATGGTAACCTCTGACATATTCAAATACATACATAGAAAATACATTTTAAAAATATTAATATAATAAGTTTGAAGTACTATTATTTGAAAAAAAAATTTCATGCGGTAAGTTTTAATTTTCAACGCAATTCATTACTAGGATGATATTAACCGAATATTAAAAAACGAAAATAATGATTATCGATCGTCAAAACGACAACATGCCCCACATCTATTAAAAATACGACTTCAAGCTCGTTGATTCTTTTGACCTTTGGTACTGGAGACGGGCTATTCGCATTCCGTGGACCAGAGAAATAAAGGCATATCCGTTATTCAAGAAATTAATAAACCCACAAGGCTATCCCAAATTATTGTTACTATGAATGAGTACTAAGATTCTTCGATCTTTTGAACGCAGGGATGGTAAAAACCTAGAAAAACTGGCGGTACAAAGACGGCTGAAGGGTTCTAGATCACGCGTCAGACCTCCAAAATGATAGACAGATGAAACTAAAGATCTAACTGTCTCCACACATCTCTCCAATATGCAACCAAGGAAACCAGAAATAGGGAACACTGGCGAGAGTTAGTTCAGAAAATACGCGAAAGGAATGAGTTTCTGTAAGTCACGACTCTGTAAAGAAGAATACGAAGAAGAAGAATAGAGAATATTAGATTAATATTAGGGCTGAAATTATAAAATCGGTGTTGTTTATGTCACCTTATGGAACCCTAAGATATCTTGGATGGATGTTATTGAAATGGAAAATAGTTAGGAAGGAGAAGTCGGTGACCCCTCACACTGCCTATGAGTTGTTCAATGGATCGAATTTTTGCAGTCCATCAATAGTCAAGTCGATCAATGTCAATATACATAGTTTTGTCATTCTTCTACATCTTTTCCTGTCTCTATTCATTGTTTTCCAGTCCTTTATCCTCTTCTGTTTCTGATCTTCTATAACCATCCTCTCCCATCTCTTTCTTGGCTTTCCTTGCTTTCTTTTCCATTGTGGTCTTTCCCATGCAAGTCTCCCTACTCTATTTTTCCCATTCTCTCTATGAGGCCCAGCCACTGCAGCCTTCTCGATTTCACTATCGTGTTTCAAAGTTGCAAGGATATCTTTGAAAATATTTTAAAATGTTCTCATTCATTCTTCTCATATACAAGCAATCGACATTCTCTCATCCTAGGCCGTCCTACTATCCTGAATATTTTAAGTTCCTATCTTAACAGTTTATTTTATATCTTGTTTAGAACCTATTTTTCATACCCGTACACTGCAGTGCACTACAACTGCAGTTGATCTTATCCAGCAGTATACCAGTTTATTTGTACTAGTTTTATTTATACACCTATATTGTAGGCACTAAATTTATAGATACATATATGTATAGAGTAAATATTTACCTCCCTGGATCTGCTCTGATATGATTGCTAAAGGGCCTTATATACCAATGGGGCTTCAGTCTAAATTCACTTCTCCATTTACAAAGAGGAAATCAGCTAATTATCCCAGTACGGCTGGGACTGCAGAAAATGTTCAAGGGGAGAGGAGGTCTGTTCTTCAGAGTCCTTGGCGCTCGACTAAGCGTCGTGCTCAAAGTTTTGGTCTGTATGTTCGCTCGCAAACATCGCATTCTACACGACGAGTTAAATTCAATTCGAATGAAATCATTAATGGTTAAAACTCTGTTCAATTCGATTTTGTCCACCGCAAAAGATTTTTGGAAGAATGTTTGATATTATGGCTTATAATGGTGTAATGTAATTATTGTATTGGAACATGAATAATGAGGCACATTTCCATTTCAATAGTTATGTCAATATACAATTCTATCGATTTTGTACAACATCGCTACAGTGGAAATATCTCGATAACGCTAACTTTACTGTCTGGTGCGCCTTTTTGAAACTAAGGATCGCTGAACCTTAATTTGCACCTTAGGTTGACTTTTTCTTGAAGAATTAAGTTCAGTACGATATGTCGACATACTGTATATTTTTCGAGTTCGCAACTGATGTTAGCGCATCAGCATGGAAAAATGTGGTTTCAAAAAGATGAAGTTACATACGATAACGTTCAACACAGGTTCAACACGTTTGAAATATTTGTCGGCTCGTGATATTTTAGTTTAGATTTGCTTTAAATCGAGAGTTTATGTTTGAAATTCCTGTATGGTACATCATGTGCGGTACGCGATGAAACTGCACGAATAGAAGACATGTTGCGGTGCAGAACTCTGAAAACAGGCTTCGGATGTATGTATGACAATAGGAACCTCATTTTTACGATATAATCTTCTGTAATTAAATAGTCAATATTTACCTATCAAAACTGCATTAATTCAGTAAAACATGCATTAGTAGAATACATGCATTAGTAAAATACATGCATTAGTAAACATTAGTAGAACAGTAAACTCGAAGAGATTTACCACTAGACACTAAACCATTTTTTTAACTTGTTGACGAGCATTTCGTTAAGCGTGTTAGTATCATCAGGAGATGATTCAATCTATGAGATAAAATCATATGATATTGGTAGAACATTTGGCTGTAAGAAAGCTTTATTGCCGATTGATTCCGCATAATTTGACCGCAGTTCAAAACAAAGCTCACGTCAATTGATAGATAATCGACTGTTAATGTTGCTTGATATAAAACAACTAATTTGATCAATGTCTTCAATTAATCATCCTTAATCAGGATAATAACTCTCAACAAAGCCAAGTTTCACTTAGTCGTTCAAATAATTGACTTTCTGATGGAACTTTTTCAATCAAATTGAATTATTGTATCATCTGCAGCATTGTGCAAATTAGGTTGTTGGAAATTATTTCAATGAGGTTTAAGAGAACGCGACTTATGAGTGTCATAAGTGTTTCGAATATTTTTTCTTCCATCATCCTACTGAAATACAAATGCATCGCAAAACTCCAATTTTTTATCATACGCAGAGAAATAATACTTCTTCTAAAATCTCGATGCCCTCTCTTATCTAGTTTTAGCTATTTTTGTGACAGTTTTAGATATAAGCGATTAATAGTTCCTGTTTATTCTACCTTTACTATACTACTATTCTTTTTACTGCAATAAATATTTAGACAATATTTCTCGAGATATTGACTAACCAATACCGTTACTAACAAACATATATAAAAATGTAATTTTATAATTAATTAACAGTTTGAACTTTTACTTGATGAAAATCCATTATGAATTACTTTAAAATTAAACTACAGTTTTATAATTAATTCAGTGAAAAATTATATAATGCTGTAGTTTTATTTTAAAGTAATTTTATAATTGGCAATTAAAATTTAGATATTTTACAATTTACAGTGAATTGTGAAAAATCCATTATCTAATTAGTTAATTTGTGTCTAAATTATTTGAAAAGGACATGCAGTGTCGAAAATGCTGTTAGTTGTTTCTATAAGTAACAAATCATCGGCAAAAATGTTTTAAGTCAAATTTGAAGCGCTTAGTGATAAATGTACATTGTAATGAGCTTATTCTATACGCTACCATTTTCAGATTAAAATGTATTTTTTTTATTGATAATAATATAGAATATACAATATGATCAAAAGTAGGAAAAGTGCTTACAGCGAATCAAAGTAAAATTTTTGCTTTCTGGAATCGATTTTTGGGAACAAGAATTGAAATTATTGATTGATTTGTCCATTACTTTGTGATAGTTCATTTTTTAAAAAGGAATAAAACAATTTTTTACTTTGTTATCTATCACTTTTATTTTTAAACAAAATTTGTAAAAAAAATTAAACATTTTAGAAGCTATTGAAATTTATAAATATAATAAAGATCCGTCTAGACAGCTATTAAACGATTAGACGGATCTCCGAAATTCCCCACTATTTAAAATATTGTAACAAATTAACCCCAATAAAAGTATAAAATTAGGTACATAGAATAGATAAACAGCTGTAAAACCTTAGTTTTAAGGTAGTGTTTGAGAATGTAAAATCGTTTTACGAAACTATAATCACACAAATTTTGTTTAAAAATAAAAGTGATAGATAACAAAGTAAAAAATTGTTTTATTCCTTTTTTAACAATTCAAATGATAGCGGAAAGAAAGTAGTCTTCGAAATTTTAAGACAATACAAGTAATATTCAGTCATAATTGACTGTGAATAATTCCCATTCACTGGGAATTCATTGGGGACTGCACATACATTGGGAACTGAAAAGTCAATTTGGTTTATTGCGCTACCAAAACATTCTTTGATGACAAATAAGTAAAAATATTCAGGCATTTATTAGTTATTGGCATGGCATTGACCATCTTGTGACTTGCTATAAGGAGAATTAACTCAAACCTAACCCTCGAAGGCCCAAACCTGCGCCTTTCACCTGAGAAAGAGACGAGCGAGGAGGACAATACAGATAGCCTGGGAAACGATGGCCCTAGAATACTGTCCGATCCCAAAATTCCTAGATGTCACCATATATAGAGCTTTTACCTATAAGAAACACTGCATGAACACCTAGCATAAAGTTGCTGCTAGAAACAACATAGTCTGCAAACTAGAAGTCACTACGTGGGGTGCACAATCCCAGACTAATAAGAACTTCAGCTTTGATCTTGTGTTATTCAGCTGCGAAGTATGCATTCCCGGTATGATACAACTGTAGCCACGCCAAATAAGTGGATATACCACTTAATGATTTCTGTCGTATCATAACGGGATGTATGAGACCAACACCAAATCATAAACTAGACTGCCTTGCCAGCATTAAAAATTGGATAACATTAAAATGAGAGCTTTTAAATCAAGCGAAAATATATCTAGAAAAAGAGTTTATCGTCACTATGACCGATATATTACGTGATTTTTCTCGTAAGTTAAGTAACTAAATATTGACTTCAATATTTTAAATCCTGAGAAAAAGTGAACATAGATCAAGTAAGGGGACACTGAGAGTTAATCAAAGAAATGTTTCATTTGTTCATGGCATGGTGTTTAATAATCAGAGAACTGAATACAGAAAAATGAATATGGGGATTTTCAGAAAATAGTGTTAAAGAAAGTTTGTGCAGCGAATTGGAGCTTAAAGAGACAAATCACCGACTTTCACAAAAATTTGAAGATAATGATTACATATTCATATCAATGGAAGGATTTAATTTTAGATTTTAAAAGAGTTCTTTTTCTTAATTATTTACAACGTGGACATATAATCGTAACCTTGTATTATCCTGATCTCATACCAAAAGTTTGTGAATAAATAAGTCGAAGCAGTCAGTTTCACCAAAATAGTGATCATCTGAAACACTGCTTTCCAAATTTTTGAACCTCCTTTTCTTAAGATCTTGCTTTCCGAGATTTTTTTAGTCCATAAACTGATGTAACACTTATGAGGAACTAATCTTTCTAAATAAGAAGATTTAATCATTGAAGGACTGGCTGACTAGGAGGTAGTTCTTGATTCATAATAGATTAATCGAAATCGATACACTAAATGGGAGATATGTAGATAAAATATGGGGGTAATATGAAAAGTCAGATATGGTTTTTTTAATCGAAAATCGATCGATTCAACGAAGTCTCCTTTTGGCTCCATACCTTTCACACAACGATTTTTCAACTTTTCTATGCCTTTTAAAAAGTACGATTTATCGAACTCTGCAAAATAATCCTCTGTTTCAGCAACGATCTCTTCATATGTGAATGAATTCTTTCCAGTTGTGAATTCCTTTCCAGCTAGCCATTTATTCCTGTTTCGAAATAGAAAGATGTTAGACGAGGCTAGGAAAATAGGATGGTTGTTGCATCAATTCGTAGCCCAAACTCACCAATTTTACTGTTGCAAAGACGGACGAATACGCGGGTGTATTATGGTGAAACAGCACGTTCTCTTCGCCAAATGAGGATGCTTTTTATTGGCTCTTTGTGAAATAAATTTGGCCAATATTGTACTTTTATACTCTCGTTCGATCGTCTTTCTCTTTTCCAAAGAGTCAATCAATATAACGCGCTGTGAATCTCAGAAAACAGTGAATAGATAAAAACCACTGTTTTATCGTTTCTGGCGTGTCTGGCGTGATAAATTGGCGTTTCATCAACATTAACTAATAGGTGATAAAAAAACTTTGCGCTTATACTTTCTGTTTTTGATTCGTAGTGAGTTAACGTGGCAGCCATGACGCTGATAACTTTTAAATGTTAAAATGTTCACATGAGATATTCCGTACGCTTTTGTTTGAGATATTTATAATATCTGCGTTCAACAGATGATTCTGCGTGCTGTATATCGTTCAACATAATATTATGGGTTTTGTTGACAATTTCCTCAGTTGTGGCCTCCTCAGTTGTGATTGAAAAATCAGTAAAGCCCTTATGAATAATGCCATGTAAAGTAATGTTACTGTTTCTACTGTTCTTCGGTTTGCGCGTCGGTTTTTAACGCAAAAACAGCCGTTTAATCAACAAACGACATATGCTTATTTTTACAATACCAAAATATCGAATTTATCCACTTTTGAAAGCTATTAAAGCAAAATAAAATGATATATCGGGTTATGCATCAATCACCAATCGAAAAACATTTGACTTTTCGCTTTATCCTTGAACTTTCGAAGTTCTCAGGTTTCTGTCCATACTAAGAAGAATAATCCATGAACTCTCTTCGTATTATAAAATTTTGCAGTTTACTGTCCAAAATTGTTATAACAGAAGTATGTGTAAACCTAAAAATAAAACAACCTCCCTTCCATTTATATTTTAACTGTGGTATGTTGAAATTAAAAACCGTACAGATGATAAAAATGTTTTGAAGCCAAATTTGAATTTGAATCGCTAAGTGATAAATGCATGCTACAGTGAGCTTAAATTCAAATTAAAATTTTTTTTTTTTATTGTTAGTCATGTGGATAATGCAATATGATCGAAAATAGAAGAGCAGTATAAGTGGTTATAGTGAATGAAAGTAAAATTTTTGATTCCTGGAATCAATTTTTGGAAACAACAACTAAAAAGATAATATAATTACGAAATTTCGAGATAATACAAGTAACATTTAATTAAAATTGACTATGAATAATTCATCGCTGACTTTATTCAAACCTAATTTCACTTTGAAATCTGAAAAATATACTATCAGAAAATATATTTATTTGTTCAGAGTTATCATAATTCTCAAAAAATAATTCCAACTGGGACAATCCTGTTTCTAGCTTTACAATATTCTCGTATTTCACTGATTCCCGTCTCATCCCATTTAACAATTTCAATTATTTCCTAATTTTTCGTTTTTTTTTTCGAACTACAATATTCTATATATATATATATATATATATATATATATATATATATATATATATATATATATATATATATATATATATATATATATATATACGACAACAAAAACGATGCAAGCACCTCAGGGGGTGGAGTCAACACTAGCCACGGAATGCACTTACCTAAATTGATTAACGAAAATTTTTATCACGCTCTTGATGCACTAAAGAAATCGATCCTAACAAATTAAGAACACTTACTGATTCCAATTATCATTACAAATGTAAATGAGCTTTCTGAGAGTAAATTCGCAAACCCCAACAGTTAATGACCATAAAAAAATAGTTGGTTATGTAGAAAAACTCGATATTTCATTAGCATATGGTGTAATCCTAATAACTTATTGAATAGAATGCATCAATATGTATTATTTGCTTCCGAAACGTTATACAGATTTAAGTTTCCATCCATTTTTAAAATGATCTATAACTGACTATGAAAAGTTAATTATTTATAACAGTTAATGTAACAATCATGGCGGACATGTAACCAAACCTGGCGGGCACAGTGGGATGGTGACATTTGACTTTCAATACGTTCTGTAAACAACAAACAAAATTAACTTAAGCGTCGCAAAGCTAAGACATGATGATTCGCAAAAGACAAAATCACAACAATAAAGACTTGATTTCATTACAAGCAACTTTTTGTCGGTACTTCTCAAAACATCTGTGTATCTGTGCAAGATACTTTTATGGTTTTTACAATGCATGAATACTAAGCACAGCTCACTATGTGCTTCTTTGCTTGTTTTAGTTATAAATATGATATGGCCAGAGTTTACTTTATTTTAAACCGTCAAAAAAATCATTCTTGTATTGGACTAATGAATAAATCATTTCTATATTTTTGTTGCATCATCCTAACACTTTTTTTATATTATTGCAATATATGTAGTTTTACATTGAACTAATAATTTCACTCTAACTTTCAATACCACTAATGTTCTCATGTAAGATTACACCCATAATAATAATCTTGTGTAAGATTACACCCATAATCGCAAATATCTGGATTTTGTATTGCATTCCTCCTCCACCCAGAATTCCTAGTTACAAGAATCCCACCTCAAATTGGTAGAAGGGTTCAGAGGCCAAATTCATGTCCTTTCTTTTTCGCACAGATTTTCCAACTCAACTTGGCATATAAGTTCATGCTGATGTATTTAGCTG
The DNA here is from genome assembly GCA_031761425.1 of Cosmopolites sordidus. Lineage (NCBI taxonomy): Eukaryota > Metazoa > Arthropoda > Insecta > Coleoptera > Curculionidae > Cosmopolites > Cosmopolites sordidus. Next base: position 206,815 of record JARFXV010001686.1, on the reverse strand, counting down.
TATGTGTAGATATAGGCCAATATTTGATTTTTCACATCTACCGGTATTATTTTGGTTTAGTTTTGAATTTTATTAATGGATGTTTGTAATTTCTATATTGCTTATGTCACTATCAACGAACCCTTATCTATAAAACCCCTATATATAACGACAGGTCAAAATCGCAGCAGCATTAAAAACTATATAGTCCGAACTTTAAATTCAAATAAAATAACAACAAAATTAGATACCATGAAATTATGTGAAATAACATTCAATGGAATTGATGTTTGAAAACAATTTCCGACATTTGTCGGAAATTATTTTCAGAGGCCAAGACATTTGTCCACCACGGCTACTTCTGACCAAGGGTATTCAGTCAATCCAATTTCCGATCACTTTTTTAAACGGTTGGGGTCTTCTGGCCGCAATTGTCCGAGTTATGTTGACTTTCAAGGCATCAATAGAAGCTGGTTTATCTGCATAAACCAAAGATTTAGCATAACCCCAAAGAAGAGAATCTAAAGGCGTTAAATCACATCACCTTGTTGGCCAATTCATAGGTAGGTTTTTCGAAATAATTTTATCACCGAATTATTCCCTCAATAGATCGATTGTTGCGCTGGCTGTATGACATGTGAATCTTTTTGAAACCACCAGATCAATCCATTCACCTCCAGATCAATACCATTCAAGTTGAGAATTAAATAAACTACGTAGTCGAATAACAAAACCCAATTTCCTTCGAAAGTGACGAATTGATAAATTTGGATTTTCATTAGCACTGTCAGCAATATTTTCTTCAGAACGCACAGTTTTTTGTCTTTTTTTGTTTCAATATCGAGCAGCGTGAAATACGTTCGGAATTTGTCGATAATTCAGCGAATATATAACGAAGTTCAAACTCACGAAGTGCTCTGTAAATGTGGCACTCAAAACACTAATTTTGATAATAAATTTCGACAATTTGCAAGGGTCGTTCTGATGTTAGACGTTTCATGATTATTTACCAGACTGTTGAGACAGAGATTTACAAGCTTGCGCGTAAACTCAGGGTTCTTTTGACAGCGACACCTTTTGGGTCTTTAATTGGGGAATTGGGGTGGAACTTTAATTGCAAAATGTGCCATACACTCCTAATAGAGACACCGATGAGACCGCTGTAGATTATGTCAATCTGCAGCTGTAATTTTTTTTTGATATTTGCATCATCATTTTTTTATTGCAATCAGTTTCTTTAAAGTTTTAAACCCATATTTTGAGAGAGCGACCAGATGATATCGGATTAATACTGAGTTATGTTTAACTGAGATAGCCCATAATTGATGGAAATTTATTTTAAATCAAAAAAACAAAGAATTTGGTTTGTTTTCACTATATTTGAAAATAGGTTGACAAATGTTTCGGCACACAGTGCCTTCTTCAGATACAGCAAAATAGTTGAAATTTAGACATTAGTATGGTATTAGTAATATATTTCTTTATATATACAGAGAAGTATTAGTTATTTTATTTAATAATGAGTTTATGCATAATCGTTGAGCTATCACAATAAAAACATTATTTTTGTAGTATGCCTTAACGGTTAACGCACGTTATGTACCGTTCCATTAACTAGTGACTAATGCTTTGACGATGCAAATAGAGTGAAGATAAACGCTTAGCCTTACCTGAGAGACATGCGGAAAATTTGATATGGAAAAGCGCCCGTTACTCCTGCAGCGCCTTACATTTCTGTAAGGTTCTGTAAAATATGACACATTCGCTTCAATTATGTTACAAAACACTAAACATAATGGCTAAAATATTCATTCTACCCCTAGAAAAATTACTTCATTATTCTACTATTAATTTCTTTTTAACCAGATTTAGATGACGATTATACGGTAGCGGTTCAGTACATGTACGTATGTATTACATTAATAGATTAACAGGGGAACCTTCATAAAGGGCATTGATAATACTTCATGTAATCTACATAACCCTAATATTAGTTTACCGTCGAACATTGGTAAATCGATTATTGTCATATTGTTAAACATGACATGTACCTGTATCATTATATACCATGTGTCCCATTAAGGATGGATCGCGGCCGTATCTTGAAAACTATTTATCCCAGAGCTCTGGGGAAAAAAAATTGTACTAAAAATGATCATGAGAAATTCACCAAAAATATTTTTAAGCTTCTAAACCGACCGCAAGAGGGCGTGACGAGCGAAACATTTTTTTGTGTATTTTCAAGTGTTAACCGAGTAAGAAAAATTATCAGTTATAATTAGCAAACTGTCTCCTACAACTTTGTTTTATGACTTTTTGTCGTAACTTCGCGAATAAAGAAGTGGGGGGAGTTTTACCTATTTAGATAAAAAGTCATCTAATGTCCGTTTGCCTAAACCGATTTTCTTCAATTTGCATTCATTTAAAGAATTTATTAAAAGGCAATTGCTGGGACAATAAGATAATCTGGGAGATAAATTATTTAGTTCATAAATGAAACCGCGAGGTGGCGTTACATTCAACAATAGTTTTTTGATGTTTTGTTCAGTTTTTTCAAATGGAATGGTACAGCTTTTATTACATGGCTAGAAAGGTAATATAAAGAGGAATCATCCAGTGAAAACCCGAAATCGATATCTCTGACATGTCAAGAGATATTTCGATTTTTCTGAAAAAATCAGTTATTATTTCACTACTACCTGCATTAAGTTAAAAAAATATTAACCTAATGTTTCCTTCCTTCACACTTTACCCAGGCTTAGGACTGGTCCAAATTCTTCGTGCCATATTAATTTGGAGTGTGTTTAAAGGCCAACGGGCCAACAACGAAGATAATAATAATAACAGTCAAATAAAATTAACAGCACAACAGTCTAATAATTAACAGAATCTGAACTTTAACGCCTTTCTAAATGTTCAAAATGCCTTCAATCCTTAGAAATGCAAAGATTGATTTTTCGACGAGTACTAAAAACGGCACCTTCAATTTCCGCTCTTGAAATGCTGGTTATTGAATTTTGAATTATTTCAATCATGTTTTCTCGTGTGGTAGGACGAGTTTGAAAAACATGGTCTTTTAGTCTTCCCCACAAGTAAAAATCGAGGACCGTCAAATCCGGTGAGCGCGCCGGCCACGAAAATAAACTATATTACGGTAAAAATTAAAACTAACTGATTTTTTTCAGAAAAATCGAAATATCTCTTGACATGTCAGAGATATCGATTTCGGGTTTTCACTGGACGATTCCTCTTTAAATTGCCTTTCTTGCCATGTAGTAGAAAATAAACTATATTACGGTAAAAATTAAAACTAACTGATTTTTTTCAGAAAAATCGAGATACCTCTTGACATGTCAGAGATATCGATTTCGGGTTTTCACTGGACGATTCCTCTTTAAATTACCTTTCTTCCCATGTAGTAGAAGCTGTACCATTCCATTTGAAAAAACTGAACAAAACTTGTTGAATGATGAACTATTGATGAAACTTGATGAAATTTGAACTATTGTTGAATGTAACGCCACCTCGCGGTTTCATTTATAAACTAAATAATTTATCTCCCAGATTATCTGATTGTCCCAGCAATTGCCTTTTAAATGAATCCAAATTGAGGAAAATCGGTTTAGGCAAACGGACATTAGACGACTTTTTATCTAAATAGGTAAAACTCCCCCCCACTTCTTTATTTGCGAAGTTACGACAAAATATCATAAAACAAAGTTGTAGGAGACAGTTTGTTAATTATAACTGAGAATTTTTCTTACTCGGTTAATTCTTAAAAATACACACAAAAAATGATTTTTAAAAATGTTTAGCTCATCACGCCCTCTTGCGGTCGTTTTAGAAGCTTAAAAATATTTTTGGTGAATTTCTCATGATCATTTTTTGTACAATTTTTTTCCCCAAAGCTGTGGGATAAATAGTTTTCAAGATACGGCCGCGATCCATCCTTAATGGGACACCTGGTATATATATATATATATATATATATATATATATATATATATATATATATATATATATATATATATATATATATATATAAAAGGTCATAAGGTCATAGTAAGAAAATGATTAAAATTACAGTCCAACCTAATTAACTTTAACCGCTGTTAACTTTAATAATGCGTTGATGGGAATTGATCTGATGAGATGACGGGGCTGGGGCATCTCATTCCAGGCGAATTCTACCTCATGTTGTAGTACCGCTTGAAGAGGTTGTTGCAAATTCAGTAGCCTTCTACAGATCATGTCCCATACATGTTTGATTGGGCTTAAATCAGGAAATGTTGGAGGCAATGGCAGTACATTAATTTGTACATGGTCAAAGTAGTAGTTTAATGTAACTGTTGCTATATGTAACCGAGTATTATTTTGTTGAAAAATTGCGTTTGGAAGTATCCTTAAGCATGGTATAAGGTGAGAGTCCACTATTTCTTAGACATAACGAAGTGTGGTCATCTTTCCTCTGATGAACACTAGAAGTGATCTCGAGCCATAAGCAATGGCACCCGACACTATAATCCCAACAGTGGACATGCGGTTCAACAAGAACTGTGTATCTCGTCGTTCACCACGTCGTCTTCTCATTCGTGCTCGGTCAACATGCATACCTAAACAAATATCGATACTAAACACTATTGTGTTCCATTCGTGGTCCCACATTAGCCGTTTTCCATATCAGTCAAGTAAATTGCATTGATGCTCTGCAGTTAGAGATTGCGCTCAATAGAACGATATGGAAAAAGTCCACTTCTTATCCGAAGATAAACACTTTGCATTCCTATGGGTCTTCCGTGTTCTATAAACCATTGATTTACAATGCCCTAGTGGTCGAGAAGTTGTTTCTTAAAGCCAGAGCATTAGGCGGCGATATTGGCATTATATTATTCTTCTACATGGTCCTGTACCTCTGGCACGATGTATACGACTTTTCTGAAGCTATGCCCGACAACATCTTAATACAGTTTCTAGGCTTCTGTTCACCCTGAGGGTAATTTCACGAAAAGACAGACCAGCCTCTCGTAGTCCAACACGCGGTGCCTTGTCAAATACGTGGCATGGGAAACAATTGAAAGCAACGTTTAGGTCAACGCGCGAATAACAAAGACGCTCATAAAAGAAGAAATTCCAAACTGATAAGGTTGAGAATTTAATCATTTTGTTTATACCATGGTAAACATATACCCAAAATATTATTAAAATTAAATAATTTTTTTAATAATTTTAAATATTGTTTTTCTATGTCACGTAGTATATATATCATCATCATCATTCAGACATTGTCGATCAGCAAGATGAAGGCCACCCCAGCATGCTTCAAACTCACGCGGTCCTGAGCTTTGCCATTCGGGTCCAATATACTTGATGAAGTCATCCTTCCATCGTGTTTTCGGTTTTCTTCGTGAGTGTTTATGATCAAGCGGTATCCATTCCAGGATTGCTTTGGTCCATCTGTCGTCGCATCGCCTCGCTATATGGCCTGCCCACTTCCATTTCAATTCTTTCACCCTTTCAATGATGTCACATACCCTCGTTTGTTCTCTGATCTATATGCAGGTCTTTCTGTCCCGCTTTGTGATGCCAAGCATACACCTATCCATTCCCTTCTGTGCTACTTGAAGCTATTGAACTGATTGTAATGTGAGTGTCCATGTTTCACTCCCGTATGTCAAAACAGGCAGCATGCACTGATTAAAAACCTTTCTATTCAGACAAAGTGGGAGTTTGTTCTTAAACACACATATTGATCCTGCCAAATGCCTGCCAGGCATACTTAACACGCCGTTCCACTTCCCTGGCAGTATCACTCTCTATTGAAATGCCTCTAAATCGCTTCCTAAAATAGAAATTCTTTTGTTAACAGCAAATTTGTTGAACATCACCTGACTCTTTTTTAGGTTTATTTTCAAACCAAATGGTTCTCCCTCCCTTTGCAGTTCTTGTATATGTTTTTGTAGCTCATCTGGGTCTTGTGAGAGGAGAACGATATCATCTGCGAATCTAAGATAGCTTAGGTATGCACCATTAATTTTTATTCCCTCCTGTTCCCAATCCGGATTATGGAATACCTCTTCTGCAAGAACTGTTGGTCGAACTTGACACCGTACATTGGGATATCATAGGGCTATGTGAAACCCGAAGAAAAGGCGAAGAACTTATCAAACTAAAACAACTGGTCACGTACTCTACACCCGAGGAACGAAAAATGGACGATGTGTGGGAATTGGATTTCTCATCAATCAAAAGCTGAAGAACAGAATAGTAAAATTTGAAAGTATATCGGACCGACTAGCCCAATACATCATTCAGCTGAATAAAAAGTATAGACTTCAAATCGTCCAAGCTTATGTTATCGTTCCAACTATAAGCCATAGGGATGAGAAAATTGAGGAATTTTATGATGATGTGGCCCAGCTTTTATACAAGGAGAAATGTAGGTACAAAATTCTGATGAGTGATTTTAATGACATAATTGGTACAACAAGAACTGGTGACAATGCAACTGGTCCATATAGAACTGGTGAGCGAGACAATAGAGGTGACAGATTGGTTGATTTTGTTGAGGGACAAAAAATTTATATTATGAATTCGTTTTCTAAGAAAAATATCAGCAGAAAATGGACATGGGAAATTTCATCTGGACTCACAAGTGAAATCGATTACATCATGGCCAACGATAAAACAATATTTTGCAATTGTACTCTCCTTAACAATTTTAATGCTGTAAGTGACCACCAAATGGTACGAGCAAAAGTTAGGATTAACTGTCGAAGAGAGCGCGAAAGAATGGTAAGGTCAAAGAAAAACAAAGTGGATTCTGGGAAATTGCTGGAGAGGGGCAGCGATTTTGAGTCAATTTTTCAGATTTTTAGTCAAACCGCTTTGCTGTGTTACAAGATCACCAACAATGAGCTTCAAAAGGCTGCTTCGATAGCACCAGAAGAAAAATGTCTCAAGCAGACAAAAATCTCCAGTGAGACCACTGATTTAATGAAGAGATGGCGGACAATAAGAAAAGCGGGTTGTCCTTTTGGTAGAGTCGAGTACGCTGAGCTCTGCAAAACTATAAGAAAACGTATCAGAGAGGACACGCGCCGATTTAACATGCAGTTGCAACACAGCTAAACAGAAGCTGAGAAACAAAAGAACGCAAATTTATGCCTTAATGGGTGAGGATGGCACAGTGTGCAGGGCATGTGCGCAAATGTTAGAGGTTGTCAGAACATTTAATTTCCAGTTATATGAAGATCAAAACCAATCAAAGACAACAATACCCACAGAAGAACAAATACCAGATATACTAGTGGAGAAAGTAACAAATGCTATAGAATCGATGAAAAACGGCAAGGCTCCAGGAGAGAACACTGTAACTGTCGAAATGCTAAAAGCTGGTGGTCGGACGTTACATAAGACACTGGCAAAATTATACTCAAAATGCCTCAAAGAACATAAAGTGCCTGACTTATGGAAAAATGCAGAAGTGATCCTTTTACAAAACAAAGGAGCACACGAAGATTTAAAGAACTACCGTCCAATAAGCGTTCTATCAGTAATTTATAAAGTTTTCACTAAGGAAATCATTCATCTGAAATAATTCAGGAAACTGAATGACGCACAAACAAGAGAACAAGCCGGATCTCGAAGTGGAACCTTGACACTCCCATCACAATCAATTCAAAAACTTCAGGTAGCACAGAGGGGAAAGGAAAGATGTATGTTTGGCAAGACTGACGCACTGTGCAGGGATCGGAGAACCATAAAATATGACATGTCTAAAATTTGACTCCCAATAATTAATTGGAAAATGATCAACGCAGGATTCATAAAAATATAGAAATAAAATAAAATTAGAAATCATTTAAGAGAAAAATAGCTGAGACGGGGATAGAAAACTACAGGACGTGGAAAATATTTTAGAAGATATACGAGAAAACATCGAGGAGCGCCAAACAATATGTTTTCGAAGTTGCAGAAAAGATAAATGGTTGGCCATAGGAAGAGGAACTGGTTGCGCTAATTCTGGTTCCAAGAGGTGACGCTACTAAGATCTCACAAGTCATCTTTCGTGCAGAACCAGATCATTTGAAACAACCAAATGAGTTGAATCCAGATATGATGAAGCTTAATTTAAACATGTCTACCAATCGAAACCGAATGCAATGTTGCGAGTAGTGTAGATGATCTTCAGGGAAGAAAAGACTCAATGTTAGTTAAGTCAGTTGTGGTTAAGTGGCTTATACGAAGGACCTGTATAAGGAACAAAAGAAAACTATAAAAACGCCATTAGCCATTTAAAACTGAGGAAAAATTACTGAAATGATATATGTTAGGTTTAAAATCGTGATTTTCTGTAGAGATGTTGATATCAATTTCAATATAGGGAACACCTCCAAATATATATAATTATTGAGGTCATAACCATAAATAATTTTAGTAAGCTTCCTAATAGATTCAAAAGCATCAACTGATAAAAGTAAAAAGTAAGATCTTGCTGAAACTTTGCGAAATCTGTCTGGTCGACCTTCAAGGTCTACTAACGACGAAAAAATTGACAAAATTAAGAAACTTGTACTTGAAAATCGTCGTATGTGTCTGGTTTAAGAGTTGAACATATCTCTATTATGTTCTTATGTTCGAACATAAGTCCGTTCATAACATTACCGATATTTTGGGCATGAAATGCGTCGCCGCACGACTGGTTCTGAAATAGCTTAATTTTGTTCAAAAAAACATCGAAAGCAGGTCACCGAAGAGGTGATTTTCCAAGTTTCTACTGACCCCACCTTCATGAAATAGTAACGGGCGACGAAACAGGGGTTTATGAGTACGACATGCAAATAAACAGTTCGGAATGACGCCTCGAAAACAAGCCGAAATCCAAAAAACCGCGTCAAAGTCGCTCGAAAAACAAGGCCTTGCGAACAGTTTTCTTCGATTACTGTAATGTGTTGCATCCCGAACTTTTTCCAGAGGGAAACAAGCTGAATAAGGAGTACTATTTAGGCGTCATGAGGCATTTGTGCAAAAATATCTGCTGGATGTGACCTGATTTGTTGAATGGTAATTTAAGGATCTTGCACAACGATAATGTTCTATCGCACAAAGCTATCGTTATGCAAGAGTTTTTGGGGAAAAACTCAATCGAACGTAATCGACCAAGTACCGTGTGATATGGCCCCGTGTGACATTCTTCTATTCGCGAAGCTATAATTACCACTTCGAGAAAGGCGTTATGAAACAATTGAGGCCATAAAAGAAAATTCGCTGGACGAGCTGAATGCCAATACCCCAATCAGCGCACCAACAATGTATGGAGGCATAGCTGAAGCATGACACTCAATTGGGCCTGTTTTGAAGATGACAGAATAAATTTTGATAAATAAATATTTTTTTTGTGATTTAGCCGATAAATCACCCCAACAAACACTATAGTTCGAAAGGTGACAAATTAAATGGCACCCACCGGGTCGTAATAATCTGATTGTGGTCTCTCCCACGTGGGAACAATTCCTTCGTGTAATCAATGAAAGCGGGAGAACAACAAGGTAGGCGATATGCAAAAGGCTGGAGCGGCGTGTTTGAGATAAATAAGCGGCGTTTATGGCGGTAAAGCGGCTTTACGGAAAATAATCCGATAACGGCACTTCCTCCCGAAAACTCGACCAAAAACCGAAAGCGGAGATTGGGCAAATAACAATATAATAACGTAAAGTTTTTTACTGAGTGCGCTAATCCGTGAAATATTTACGTTTTCCATTTTTTTTTGATTCATTGGATGGTATAATGTTACTAACTTTATAGCTAAAAATGTGAGAAGTGCTTGGGAATAAAAATTTTATACAGTAGAAACAAAATATCAGATATATATACATATATATATATATATATATATATATATATATATATATATATATATATATATATTATATATATATATATATATATATATATATATATATATATATATATATATATATATATATATATATATACAGAGGTAGTGGCGATCGCCTTTCTTACTCGGACGACCTTTTTTCGCAAGCGATTTGTTCAGTTTCGAATACAATATTGCATAACGTTGCTCGAGTAATGATTTTATGGTGTTTCGTGACACAGGCACTAAATAGGGGTTCGCGGAAACAACGATTTTGAAGCCCCAACGGCTTGGAGCAGACTGGCTGGAAGGCATCGCTTGAAAGCTCAGAATCCCGCTCCACCTAATCCAACCGGTTGGAACGCTCTGCGGCCACTTTAAGTACCAGCATAAAAAAATTACATTTATTTCCGGACCCACCCACAATTTTGTTGTTTTAATATATATATATATATATATATATATATATATATATATATATATATATATATATATATATATATATATATATATATATATATATATATATATATATATATATATATATATATATATATATATATATATATATATATATATATATATATATCCATGGAGGGGAATACCGCCCGGGAGGTGGAACGGCGTGTTAAATGTGGCTGGAAGGCATTTGGTAGGCTCAACATAGTGTTTAAGAGCAGACTCCCACTTTGCCTGAAAAGAAAAGTATTCGATCAGTGCGTTCTACCCGTTATGACATACGGAAGTGAAACCTGGACACTCACATCGCAATCAATTCAAAAACTTCGGGTGGCACAGAGGGGAATGGAAAGATGTATGCTTGGCATTACAAGACGAGACAGAAAGTCCTGCGCATGGATCAGGGAACAAACAAAAGTCTGTGACATCATTGGAAGAGTAAAACAGTTGAAATTGAGATGGGCAGGCTATATAGCGAGGCGATGGGACGACAGATGGACCAAGGCAATCCTAGAGTGGATACCGCTTGATCGCAAAGGTCCGCGAAGAAGACCGAAAGCACGATGGACTGATGACATCGTTAAGTATATTGGACCCGAGTGGTAGAGGAAAGCCCAGGACCGTGAAGGTTGGAAGCATGCTGAAGAGGCCTTCATCCTGCAGTGCATCGATACGGGCTGATGATGATGATGATGATGATGATATATATATATATATATATATATATATATATATATATATATATATATATATATATATATATATATATATATATATATATATATATATATATCGCAGCCAACAACATCGGTTGTTGGCTGTGGACAGGTTCTTCGTATTCTTGATGGTATGGTAAATGTCGGCGCCCTAAAGAGTCTGAACCTCGAGACACGAAACATATATCATTCAGTTGAAGGGATAGGTGGCGCTCATTCCTGGTTAAGTAACCAACAAAAGTGTTCATTTAGGCGGAGACAGGTTGTTGTGTTTTCCACATGTGATTGTGGAACCCAACGGTTGGGTGTGTGATGACACTCAGCTACAGCTACTGCTGTCTCATTGAACGCAGTCCAAGAAAATCTAACATTATATATATATATATATATATATATATATATATATATATATATATATATATATATATATATATATATATATAAACCATAAATTAAATAAATATTCTGAACAGTTGAACAATTTAATAAACCAACCTTTCGTGAAAGAGCACCATAGCTGGTTTACATTCTTAACAATTACAACAATCATTACCTTGGTACTCGTGTACATTTGTTAGAAATGCAAAAACCGATCCATATTTAAGGACAGACGCGGCGAAGTCAAATCAATTAGTGATAAACAGTTATAGACAAAAGATAAAAGTTAAACAATTATACGATATTATTAAACAATCATTAACTTATAACAAATATGAAAAATATTAATTGTATTAAAGTAAAAAGTAATATATATATATATATATATATATATATATATATATATATATATATATATATATATACAGATCTTCCAAGTTGATCTTACTTAATTTCAAGGGTTTCAGCTCTGGTTATATACAACAATTATATGGTATCTGTATTATAGGTTATTTTCGTAATTATCGATTAGTCTTTGGTATTGTATTCTAATGCTGCCAATAAACGCATTGCATTCTGGCTGTAATTTCAAGAGTGTATTTTCATTTATTAACTTTGTTATCATTTCCCTTGTTCCATATTAAAGTGTTACAGGTTATTGTTCTGCTATAATTAGTAGCCAAAAATTGATACTCAATTGATATACGTTATAGACTTTTGCCATAAATATTGAAGTTTGACAGTTTCTTGGAAAGTAATTTTGTTGTTTTAATATTTGAGCTTCATATATAGCATCATTATCTATCAGGTATAGAAATATATTTGAACATATTTTGTCTCGCCTATCGATTGAATTGCATCTCTCTGGATTATCTATTGCAGTGTATAACAACGAATCATCGCTTGGCGCAATGTATTGGTATGTTGCAGTCAATATATGATGTAGGAGTGTTCGATGATCAAGCAAAGGCATTGGATAAATGCGATAAAGAGTATAGACCTCTTGGTCGACTAATGGAATGTCTGAAACAAAGACTGATTTTGTGTCTGACTGATACTTTTAAATCGATTATATCGAGATACTGTGGTATCGATGTAGCTGATATCGGTAATGGAAGATTATTCCTTTTAAGTGACCGATATATTTTTCAGCGAGTCAATCAAATCAAATGGTGTTATAATTGAGCTATGCAGGATTTTCAATCTGGCAAATGTTATTGAATTTATTATATCGCTTATAGTATTCACGATAAAAATGTAACTTTCCATAACGGATTCACAAATGTTTAATATAATGATTTGAGATTGGAAATAATTTAATTGATCTGAAATATTTATAATTGAATTTCTGATTTCTTTAATATCATTATTGAATGTCTCTTCATCGAGTAACCTTTGGATCGTTGAATTAAAATTCTTTAGAACTGACGTTGTTACTGATATTTCATTTTTCAATAGATTTTCAATCGGGAATTCATCTTGGGTACTTTTACTAATACATTCGTTAAAATATTAGCCATTAGAAGCGTCAAGGTTTCCGGTAATAGATTTCCATATTGTTCCGATTTCCTTTTATCGCTCGTTATTTCTGTATATTTGATAATGCTTGATGATGATAATTGGAAGAATACTAACAAAGTGTTTACGATATTTCTTGCTTTTTTTATCTAAGAGGGGATATGCGTGGATAAATTTTGTTAACTCATCCCTAATGGTCAAAGAGTAATTTCTGGTCGGGTACTCAAATCTGTCAATACTAATTCTTGTTGTTTTTGGTGTTTCTGTAATGACTAATGGTCTATTTAAATTTTGATGTAGTATTTTAATCTTTTGGCAGGTTTCGCAATTCTTTACGAAATTTTCGACATATTTCGTTATTCCTTGCCAATTGTATTTTTCTATTATCCTTCGTATTGTTTCATTAATTCCTCGATGTAAGCTGGTTTTTCCGTTGAGATAATGATCTAGAAATTCGGGGTTTTCAGTTTCCTCGGGTATTTTTACTATATTTTGGCAAATAGTTAATTTGATATCTTTATCAGCGAAAATAAACGAAAATATTTCGAGAATTGGAAGTTCCAATTGATTCTCGATATAATAGGTTAATGATAAATTGATCTACTTTTGGTCTTTGTATAGAATGTAAAACAAAGGTGTTACTACTGTAGTTGGATCGAAATCTAAAGAAATGATAAAGTATTTCCTGTTTTTAACTATTTTACTATCGAATATATGTATTGTTTCCGATTGTAATTCAGTATATTCGTCTAATATATCATCAAGTACTTGGTGGTGAAGATCTTGGAGTTTGTTTTGCCATAAAAATGTTATTATATTTTATGTGTCTTTTCTAATAGTTGATCATTTGATATTTCGATTTTGGAGTAATCTATTAGAGATCGGTTGTCATATAGATTTACGAATCTGTTATATTCATTTGTTATTCTTTCATCGATATCTGTTTCTACTTGGTTATCTTTTATTTCTATTTCACTCTCGTTGTCTTCACTTGATGTTAAAACTGGAACATTGGTTTTAAGACAAATTCTGCGCATCTTTCGAAATGATTCATTTTTATTCTGGAAAGTGCGTCAGCATTCTTGTTTGTCTTCCCTGATTTGTGTATGATCTTATAGTCGTATTGTTAGAGTTTCAGACGCCATCGAGCTAATCGGCTGCCTGGGCCTTTTATTGAAAAAAACATGTTAGAGGACGATAATCTGTTATAAGGGCAAATTTTCTTCTGTATAGGTATGGACGAAAGTGTTTTACGCCCATGCTAATAATTCTCGTTCTGTCGTTGAGTATTTCGTTTCTGCACTACATAGTGTTCTTGATGCAAATGAACCTATAGTTCTTTACCAATTGATCCTTGTGAAAGGACTGGTCCTAAACTAATGCGCTATCATCTGTTGTTAAGAAAAATGGTTCATCAAAATTGGAGTATATTAAGATTGGACTTGATATTAAATATTCTTTTAATTTTTCGAAATGAGTCTTTATAGTCTTGATTAAATTGAAATGGTACATCTTTCTGTAGCATTTTCGTTAACGGTTTAGAAATGTTTGCAAAATCTTGGAAAAAACGTCTATATTAATCTGTTAATCCTAAAAATCATTTTATTTCCTGGGGATTTTTCGGTTCAGGATAATTTTTTATGCAGTTTTTTTTTCTGGGTTTGGTTTCACGCCATCAGGAATTATAATATGTCCGACATATGCTACTTCCTTTTTCAAGAATTTAGACTTATCTGGTTAAATTTTTAGATCTGCAGTCGTAGAGTCGGGTAAAAACGTCTTTTAATCTTGAGATATGTTCATGGATTGTTGCTAAATAAATTATAATGTCGTCCATATAGACTAAAGATATTTCATTTTGTATTCCCAAAAGTATATTGTCCATAACACGCTGAAAAGTTGAAGCATTTTTTAATCCAAACCGCATTCGTATGAATTCATAATGACCGTTTTCGACTGAGAAGACTGTCTTTTGAATATCTGTCGGGTTGATCTGTATTTGATGAAAGTCTGATGCAATATCTAGTGTAGAAAAATATTCACATTGTCCCAATTGATCTAGAATGTCTAATTTGTTTGAAAATGGGTACTTATGGTCTGTAGTAAGCTCGCTTAATTTTCTGTAGTCGATGACTACGCGCCATTTTTGTTTATTGGATGCATTTAACTTTTTTGATACGACCCATACATGGAGGACCATGGAGAAATGGATGGTCTAATTATTTTTTGTTCTAACATTTAACTAATCTGCTTTTTTACTTTTTCCTTGTGTATTTGGAGATATCTATGACTTTGTGTATGTTGGTTTTGTGTCATTCGTACCGATAGTGTGTTTGATCTCGTTAGTAAGTATTAGTTGATTCAAATAAACTATATCTTTTAATCAAGACATAGATTTGTTATTAGTTCTTTCTCTTTTTGATTTAGATGTTCGGGTTAGAATTGTGACTTTATCTTTTGTATTCTATCGTGTTGGAGAGGATTTTGAGTTTGATTGTTAAAATTTTGATCATATTTATTAGGTTCAATGTTTATGTCTAAAAATGTGATCGATTTTGGTATGGCATTACAAATTACGATGGAGGAAAGAAATTCGCCGTTTTCATTAACTTGAAGTAAAGCATTAAGTATACAGACCATTTCTTTTTCTTGTCTGTATATTATAGCATCAGTATTTATGAGGTTACATTATAATTTAAAAATCTGTTCCGTTCTAGCATTAATGTTAATTTCGTTTTTTGTTTTTTCCTGCCTTTGTAAATTTTGTTGATCTTGTGAGTTTCTGGTGGAATTTATCGAATCGTTAATTTTATATAACGGTAGTGTTTTGAAATTTGTTAACAATTGTTTGTTTTTTAAATCAACTGTGCATTCATGGTGCTCTAAGAAATCTAGACCTAAGATTCCGTCAAAGTCTATATTTAGGTTATAAATGAAAACTTTATGCGAATCGTTTTTTGCGAAGGGTATTAAGGTCGATTCTGTTATTCAAATTATTTCAAGTAATGGCCAGGAACTGTTGCTTTTTGCTAGATAATCGAACAATAAAATTTATAAAAAATAAAAATATTATTAGATGTTCGTTGTACTTACAGTACTGATGAAATCATGCCTTTACCTTGTTCTCTTTTCACTGGTGTTCTGCCTACGAGTAAGGACTCTGGATGATACTGCTTGTTCTTGCTTTGAAGAAACGATGCCTTTGTTTTGTTCTCTTCCGAGTGAGGTCGTCGGATGATACTGCTTTTTGTTTTAGATAAACGAAGCCTTTGTCGTGTTCTCTATCAACATTGACTACCAGGGGCTTCACCAGGTGTTCCTTCCGTAGTTTGATGATGACTGAGGAGGCCGGGTGTTTC
This sequence comes from Cosmopolites sordidus, assembly GCA_031761425.1. NCBI lineage: Eukaryota > Metazoa > Arthropoda > Insecta > Coleoptera > Curculionidae > Cosmopolites > Cosmopolites sordidus. Next base: position 190,529 of record JARFXV010001686.1, on the reverse strand, counting down.
TGATTTTTGTTTTCTTTGTTTTTTTTTGTTGTTTTGAAGAAACGAAGCCTTTGTCGTGTTCTCTAGCAACATTGACTATCAGGGGCTTCACAAGGTGTTCGCCATCTAATGTTGGGCGTGGGAACCTGAGTCAGCAGTTGCGATTTGAATGGATGCAGTTGCTTGTTTGCTTGTTTTGAAATCTGATATGTTTTTCCTAGATAAGGATTTCTAACTGAAACTGATCTACGTTTCGTTTGTAAATAAGGTTATTTGAAAGTGGATAATTATGATTATATAATATAATATAATATATATATATATATATATATATATATATATATATATATATATATATATATATATATATATATATATATATATATATATATATATATATATACGTGTTTTAGATCTTCAGGCGCTTATGCTCAATTCCAGGATTGCTTTGGTCCATTTGTCGTCACATCACCTCGCTATATGGCCTGCATGTCTTCATTTCAATTCCTTCAGGCTACCCGAAGTCTTTGAATTAATTGTGATGTCAGTGTGATGTTTCACTTCCATAAGTCAGAACATGCAGCACGCACTGACCAAAAACATTTCTCTCCCAAATAAACAAAGTGGGAGTTTGTTCTTAAACACTATGTTGAACCTGTCAAATACCTGCCAGCTATACTTAATGCCCCGTTCCACTGCCCGGGCTGTATCACCCTCCATTGAAATCCTTTGCCCAAGATATATGCAGTGGTCCACAAGTATGTGGACCACTACGATGTGCTATTTAAAGTATTAAATCGCTTCCTAAAATAGATATTTTTCTGTTTTCAGCGAATTTGTTGAACATAACCTGACTCTTTTCCAGATTTATTTTCAAGTCAAATGGTTCTCCCGCTCTTTGCAGCTCTTGTATGTGTTTTTGTAATTCATCTGGGTCTTGCGATAGGAGAACGATATCGGAGTTCGTATATGTTAGGTATTTGTTGTTCTTTGAGGTATTTTGAGTACAATTTTGCCAGTATTTTAGGTAAAGTTCGACCGCCAGCTTTTAACATCTTAACTGTTACACTGTCCTTGCCTGAATATTCTTCAGCTTCTATAGCATTTGTTACTTCATCCAATAGAATATCTGGCATTTGCTTTTCCATGGGCATTGCTCTCTTAGAGACTGGTTCTGATCTTCATATAACTTGAAATAAAATCTTCTAATAACCTCTAACATTTCCGTACGTTCCCTGCACACAGTTGAAGAACTAATAAAAAATCAAAGGAATTTAAAGAAGGATTTTCTTCAAACAGCTCTGTTAATTCAACAAACGAAGAATTACAAAAAAATAGATGAAAATGCGGAATTGAATAGTATAGACATTAAAAGCATTGTAAACGAATTATCAAAAAATGCAAAGTCGATCACTGGTTCCACACATGTATTGATGTTATCTCAAAATAAAGAATAATGAATTTGTTATATTAATTGTCTTTCATTTCATAATTTGTCTAATCTCCTAATCGGATTAAATTTAATATGTATATTTCTTATACCGGTATAGTATGCAATTGTTAACTATTGACAAAATATTTGGTATACTGTCCTGACAAATTCGGAATTTATAATATTTGTGTGACTCACTAATTGAAGGTCATTGTGAATTTGTAATTGTGATGATCTCATAGTATTTGTTTTATTGTCGAAATTAATTATGCCACCCAAACGAAAAGCTAGCGTCCTTGCAACGTCGAAAAGCAACGGGCAGGTCAACGTCCGTCGGGTCCGCTAGTAAATATTATAAAAATAAGGTGTGTCTCAGAACGTTTTTCGTTTTTGATACTTAATAACTTAATAAAAATTAATTCAAGCTTGTGTAATTGCTGCTAAATTACAGTTTTGGAATTTTTATTTATGAGAAACAACCGTCCTTAAATACGCACCATCTCCTTAGTCACACTCATTTAGCCTGAAACTGAAATTTTCATTAACTCGCTGGAGCATCGCTCTTGGAATCGCGTGGATTTTGTATGTTATTCTTTGCTTTAAAACATTTAAGTTGGGTGGTAATAGATTGAAAACCTTACTTTTTAAATAGCTTTATTGGAAAAAGCCAGCAGGTATTAAATCTGGATTTCTTGGTGGCCAGTTGATGTCTCCTCGACGGGGAATACATACCTCTTTCAGGGAATACATCGTGAAGAGCTGGTTGATGACATACAATCGTGAAGAACTGGTTGATGATGATGATGATATATACACATGAAGGGCACATGTTCCGTCTGTTGGTGGTTAGAGTCATCAGGGCCCCGACATATGCCCTCTCGCCAAGAAGAGGAAGTCCCTCTCCACAATCAAACAACTTTTATTTTCGCTGACTTCTCGTTGCATGGCTTATAAATGCAGTTTTTTGACTTCTTTGGATTGCGTCCAACGATACAACAGTAGTCAGGAGTTATATAGCCCTGACTGCTGGGTCCCACAATCTCATGTCGAACGCACAACAACCTGCGTCTCCGTCATGATGATCTATGGTTAGCCCGACCCATCTCTTGCATTGGAGGGTACATGTTTCGTCTGTTGGTTGTTAGACTTATCAGGGTACCGACATATGCTTTCTCGCCAAGAATTGGGAGTCCCTCTCCACAATCAAACAATCCATATTTTCGCCGACTTCTCGTTGGATGGCTTATAAATGCAGTTTTTTGACTTCTTTGGACTGCGTCCAACAAGACAACAGTAGTCAGGAGTTATACACCCCCGACCGTTCGGTTCCACAATCTCATGTGGAACGCACAGCAACCTGCGTTATTCAAATATTAAATATATTTTCGAAATGCAAAGTACAAAATATGTAAATATGTATCAAAAAAATTGATATTGCGACAGATCTTATTTTACAATATGTTAATACGATCAATTATCTTATTTGGGCAGATGAAACTCGTTTTATTTATGGAAAATCTGATGGTGTGCATTTTGTGTAAATTCATTGATTAATTTTTCTTGCTATGGGTACGGTTATTGTGAATGTTGACTTTAAAACAAAAATGTAATAATATTGATGTATTTGATCTATATTTCTATCAAGATGTTGCTACATATTACACAGCTAGAAAAATCTTGTAAACTTTGCAAGCCAAATTCCGTTATCGGACCAAACGACTAAAATCGGACTATCGCACTAAAGATCTGGCAGTAGTTTAAAATTTTGCGGTATAACGTAATAATATGCAATTTAGAGTTTGTACATACACTAATATAGGAACACTGTTATTAGAAAGAAGTTTTGAGTAGAATGCATGTTTACTTTCTAAAAACAATATGTTTTATTGTTATATTGTACAGCCTAGAAAATATATTGACTTAATAAATATCTAAAGAGTTAGATAATAAAAAGGTGTGGAGAGTAATCTCTTGAATCAGAAAGAAAAATACATTTTCATTCTTTTATAACATGTCACTGTCCAAAATTACAGTGACACGCGATTTCAAAAGGAGTTAAACGAAGTGACCCTGAGTGAGTCATAGTAATCCGATTGTGGTCGCTTTCACTTGGTAAGAATTCCTTAGTGTAATCAATGAAAATGAGAGGAGGGCGATACGCAAAAACCTGAAACAGCTTGTTGGAGATAAATAAGTAGTATTTATGACGGTAAAGCGGCTTTACGGAAAGTAATCCGATAATAGAGCCACCTTCCTTCCACAAACTAATAAGCCAATAGACCTATTTTGATGGAAACTTCTATGATTTATTCTAAAATGCAAAATATCCATTTTACTTGGATATTTGATTAAATGATTGAAGAAATCGCAATTATTGATTGTTCGACAAATTTTGAATTATATGCATCAGTTTAGTCCTTGATCGATATTTTTAGTCCATCGTTGGGGTAATTTTAAAATACTATCAAATTTATTTGGTTTTCAAAGAGTACGATATTTCAGCATGAATAATTGTAAAATTATGGTTTAAACCTATACCGTGTTTGAAATAATTGCGATGAAAACCTAAAATAGTACGTGATATTACAAATATCACAAATGAATACCTGGATATTAATGTAATCTAACATTTATACAAACAAGAGATGCCAGTGTCTGTGTGTACTACTTTTATTATCTATATTTATATATATTGTAGCGATTTTCCTACAACTACAAATCGCCACCAAGGTGCAAATAAAAAATGTCTTTGTTAAAGAAAAAAATAACTATTTATTTACAGTTGAAAATTATCTTCATTCCCACCGCTGGTTCACTATCACAGTTCAAATAATCAAATAAACAAATTAAAATTACTCTCGTCCTCTTGACATTTATACCGATACTGACACTGACCATTGTTTATCCGTTATACCGGTTTGCTTCACTGCCCCCTCCTTAAGAATATTTCGTCCCGAAATCCATCCTGGTCCTCTTCTCCATGTCGATATCGGCAACCTCGCCTTTCTTGCAGCCCGACGTCCCATAGAAGAAAGAGTCCACTGTCTTCTCTCTTCTGGCCATTCGCCTTGGGTGGAAACAGCAGACCAAAATGGCGATCCCGGTGAATTTGAATATCTCATCCAGCATATTCCGCACCAGCCTCCAATTCAGACGGTCTAACCCGCAAGCCAACTTCGGTATTGCTAACTTGCTGATGTTCTGGCCCAGAAGCTTTTCTCTCAGGTCGCACAAGGTATCCCAGACGGAGCGATATGACGGCTTCTCATGACTGGTTGTCTTGTTCACGAGATAAAAGATTTTTCTGTTGATGCCTTGCTGGTTGGTTGTTATCTGCAAAGCATCACCAACATGCGGATTCTGCCTCCTAAGGTTGGATACCTATCCGAACTTCTTCCTAAATATGACTGCGATTCCCCGGGACATCTGCAGATCTTCGGCTATACAGTGGGCCAATGCATATTCCTCTGGGACAGTAAAAGGTCCGGTTGTACTTCTATAGTGACGCCATGTCGACTCTTCCGACCAGTGGAATATCTGTCCATAAATTCTTCAAAGGTGAGCTCGGCGGGAAGGTCTATCCGACGTACCCTGCCTTCTCCATTACCATCGTCCCGATCACCGGTAAAAGGCATCATTCGGTTGAAATGGATGATTTTTGGTTTCCCTCGCGGTAGTGTTCGTATGCGATACACCACGTCATTGATCCTATCGAGAACTTCATAGGATCTCTCCCAGAATGTCTGGAGTTTCGGAGATAACCCACGACGACGCCGAGGATTGTAGAGCCATGCCAAGTCGCCAACCTGATTTCCCCCTTTCTCAGCTCGCACATCGTAGGCGTCCTTCATTCGATCATTGGCAGCCTGGATACTTTGGCGAACCCTGTGATGGATGTCATCCATTCTCCTTCGGAGGTTACAGACATAGTCCTCACCGACTGTGTCTTCTCCAGGTGGATAACCAAACTTCAGGTCACAGGGCAGTCGAAGTTCTCTGCCCATAATGACGCTCGCTGGGGTCTGCCCTGTGCTCTCGTGTACGGATGAACGGTAGGCCAATAGGAAAAAATGGACGAACTGGTCCCAGTCTCGTTGATGGTCGGAAACTACTTTCGACAGGTATCTATTTATAGTCCGATTCAGCCGTTCCACCATTCCATCTGACTGCGTATGTAATGCGGTAGTTCGGGTCTTATGAATGCCTAGTGTGACTTCCCGAAAAAGGGCGGACTCAAAATTTCTCCCCTGATCGGAATGCAACTGAAGGGGTACTCCAAAGCGACAAATCCATTCCTTCACAAGGGCATCTACAATAGTAGCAGCTTCCTGATTCGGCAAGGCGTAGATTTCCGCCAATTTACTGAAGTAGTCCATCCCGGCCATTACGTACTTGTTCCCCACTTCAGTCTCTCGAAATGGGCCGGCTATGTCCACCGCCACACGTTCAAACGGGCTGCCAACGTTATACTGCCGCATGGGAGCTCTCGGACGTTTCTGAGGCCCGTTACTGGCTGCGCAAATTAGATATTTTCTGCACCATTCCTTGACATCTATCTTGCAGTTCACCCAGTAGAAACGCTCCCTCAACCTGGCTAGTGTCCTCGTCAATCCAAAGTGACCCCCCGCTTGTCCCGTTGTGGACCTCTGTCAGTACTTCCTGAACTCGATTCTCAGGAATCACAACCTACTTCTTCGGCTCTCGGCCATCAGAATTCTCTACGAGCCGCGTCAGAACACCGCCTTGAATTTCCAAGGAATTCCACTGGGCCCAGTAGGATTTCACAGCTGGGTTATACCGGGCAACTTCCTCCCACGTTGGCCTATGATTCTCTCGTTTCCAACCAATAACCAGCTTCAAGGTGGGATCTTCCTGCTGGTCTTTCTGCAATTCAGCTGGCGTCCATAAATCGCCCACCACCGTTGTTCTATTTGCTGGTACTTCTTTTTGCTCAACCCGATAGCAGTGTTGGAAATCTTCTAAGCAGGGTCTTCTGGACATGGCATCGGCATTCCTATGGATCGTTCCGGCACGATGTTCTGAGTCGAAGTCAAACTCCTGCAGACGCTCGATCCATCGCGCTACCTGGCCTTCCGGGTTCATAAACTGGAGAAGCCATTTCAAGGCGGCATGGTCGGTTCTCAATAAGAACTTTCTCCCGTAGAGGTATTTGTAGAAATGCTCCATGGATTTGACTACAGCCAGTAGCTCACGGCGAGTGACACAGTAGTTGCGTTCCGGCTTCGACAGGGTCTTACTAAAATATCCGATGACCTTTTCCTCTTGACCGTCTTGTATCTGTGACAGCACGGAACCTATCCCAACGTCGCTTGCGTCTGTGTCCAAGACAAATTTCCCTTCAGGCAGTGGATAACCCAGGATAGGTGTGCTGGTAAGGGCCTCTTTTAGACGCTGGAAGGCTTGCTGGCATTCTTCAGTCCATTCAAACCGTATTTCTCCTTCAGTGAGCTTTGTTAACGGCTTGGCGATGTTAGCAAACCCTGATACAAATCGTCGGTAGTAAGTACATAACCCCAAAAAGCTACTAAGTTCATGTTTGTCCTTAGGTAATGGCCAGCTTTCGACAGTTTCAATTTTAGCAGCGTCGACAGCCACTCCTTTTTCCGAGACAAGGTGGCCCAAGTAGTGTACTTCCTTCCGAACGAGATGGCATTTCTTCGGACTCAGCTTTAAACCAGATTCCTTTAACCTCTGAAACACTGATTCCAGGTTTTTCATGTGGTCTTTGAAGGATTTTCCAACTACAATTATGTTATCCAGGTAGAACAGACATGTCTTCCACGATAGCCCTTTCAAGACCAGTTCCATCAATCTCTCGAAGGTGGCGGGGCATTACACAACCCAAATGGCATGACGGTAAACTGCCATAATCCCGTACCCGCGGTAAAAGCTGTCTTCTCTCGGTCACTCCGGTCCAGTTCCACCTGCCAGCAACCGCTCTTCAAATCCAGTGTGAAGAAAATCGTTGATCCCGCCAAGGTGTCCAGAGTATCGTCTATCCTTGGCAATGGATAACTGTCCTTCTTCGTCACGTTGTTAAGTTGCCGATAATCCACACAAAATCTTGTCGATCCATCTTTCTTCTTGACAAGAACTACTGGTGAAGCCCATGGACTGCTGGACGGCTCAATCACACCTTCTTTTTCCATATCGTGGACGATCTTGGTTGCTTCTTCATACTTGGCCAAGGGTAGTCTTCTAGCAGCCTGACGAATTGGTCTAGCATCGCCAGTGTTGATTTTATGCCGAACGATGTTAGTTCTACCCTTGCTCGTCGAACCGATGGCGAAGACATCTCGATACTTGCTGACAAGATTCTTCAGAGCAGCTCTCTCCTGGTTGGTAAATCCATTTGGACAGGCGTATACAAGGTCTTCCAATTCTTTCGGGAACTTACCATTGCTACATTCGATAACGTTCAACTTCCTGACAACTGAAGACACTGGAGAACAATAACCCAATGCAGTCCCTTTTTTAATGGACACCGAGTAATAATTGGTGTTCATTACTCGGATGGGCATCCCTTTGACGACACATAGCAGAACTTTTCCTACCGCCACTCCCCGTCCTATCTCCCTATCGTGGCTTCTGGGCTCAAACAGCATGATGCCTCCCATGTCAGACTTCTTCTCCGGGCAAGCGTTCACAATAACCTCACTACGTTCTGGTATTACGCAATTCTCGCTCAGAATCACACGAAAGCCACCTTCCTCGGACTTACGGTGTTGCACGACTTCTTCTCCATTTATGTTCAATGTTCCCCGCTTGAAGTCTAATTCGAGACCCTTGGCATTTATGATGTCCATGCCCAATATGACTTCATCCTCTATGTCGGCTACCAAAGCTACATGACGAAATGAGGTGCTCCCAAGGCGAAACGTGATGTTGATTTCGCCGTGCACGGTAGCTGGAGACGTGCACGGTAGCAGTTGCAGTGCGCAGCTTCCATGTAGTGGCCATGATTTTCGTTGAAGACGAAACGATGCTGGTTCGGACGATGGTCTTTGTCGCACCTGTATCCAGCAGCATCAGATGTAGCTTATCATCAATATGACCATCTATGAACGCGCTGTTGGACCGATGTTGAATGGTAGCTATTTTTACTGTTCGATGAGGGGCATGCTGAGTACAGGTCGATGATCGCCCCTTCTCGTCAACCTGCTTTAGTTTTCCGGAGCCGAAGAGGTGGGTGCTTTGCATTGGCTTCGCACGTGCCCCAGTTTTCCGCAGTTCCAGCACCTGACTGTCTTCTTTTCTGGCTTCCGCATTCTTTCTTCTAGAATCCGCCGTTCGACCCCTTCTATGACGTTCTCGGAGTGTTCATCATCCATCCATAAACGCCTGTACAGCCAAGCGTTCCATCACATTCTCCGGAGTAGCAGGATAAGCTAAGCGAACCAATCGAGCAACGTCAGCTTCGAATTCCTGCAGGGTTTCGCTAGACTTCTGGATGCGGTTCTTTAACTGGGAATGGTAAACATGCTCCAGATGGATCTATCCAAATCGTAGTTCCAGGCGTTTTACTAGCTTCTGATAATTCCTCTGCTCTTCCGCTGGAATGGTCTGCAACACATCAGTGGCTTCTCCCCGCAATGCCAAAGTCAAGGCAGTAGCCCTCTCCCTATCAGTCCATCCGTTCGCTTTTGCTGCTGCCTCAAATTGAATCAGGTAATTGGACCAGGAAGTTTTGCCATCAAACTGTGGAGGTTTCATCCGCACGCTTGTCATGTGGTTCTTGCTGGACTCAATGGACGCGTAGTCATCAGGAACGGGTAACATGCTATTCGTTAATTTTTAAGCTAATTTTTGGTTGAGTTCCTTATTCAAACAGTGTATTGCCTCCTGAATTTCTGTTCCAAATTTTTTTCTCAGCTTATCCTCCAGGTCTTCTAGATTTTTGTGGACTTTCAAGGTTTTCCAGGTTTTTATTCAGCATCTCAGAATTTGTCTGTAACTCATCTCGCAAACTGTCCACATCCTTTCGCATGCTTTCGGCGTTCTCCTGCAATTTAGTTTCTATCTTGCTTTCGAGGCTCTCAGCATTGCTTTGAAGCCTACTTTCTATCTTGCTTTCCAGGCTTTTAATCACAGAATTCGTGTCGCACGGAACTTCGAACAGGTATTCCTCAGAATCCAGATTGTCGTTCATCAAAGCCTTCATCAATCTCGCTTGCAGCACACTTTTCACACCAGAGATCTCCAAATCACGTTTTTCCAACTCTCTTTTCAAGTTCGCCACTTTCAAGTCTTTCAAAAGTACTCTTTGCGAGGCCATATTGTCTCTTAAATTTATTTATTAATTGTCCATACAAATTTATTAGCACCTTCTGGGAGAATAAACCCCACATCTGACACTAATGTAGCGATTTTCCTACAAATCGCCACCAAGGTGCAAATAAAAAATGTCTTTGTTAAAGAAAAAAATAACTATTTATTTACAGTTGAAAATTATCTTCATTCCCACCGCTGGTTCACTATCACAGTTCAAATAATCAAATAAACAAATTAAAATTACTCTCGTCCTCTTGACATTTACAGTTTGATATCAAGTTTAAGATATGTCTTTTATACAACACAAACAAATATAAGTCATATATCATTGGTAATATTATCAGCATGAAAGAACGTCAGTGGATGATGTTGTGTCGATCTGACGATAATGTTAAAATAAGGTAAACTTCCTTCTCGAACAGCAAAGTCCGTATATACATAAAATCTCCTTGTTATCTGTATCTTTAAGATAGCATAACTAAAAATCAGCACTAGATTATCGAAATTAAACGTCAAAAACTGTATTGGACCAAAAAAGAAAAAGTGATTACTTTTCACCTTTGATTGCCTCAAAGCCTTTGGTTGGAAGAGACAAATTTATATTTTCACCCTTGCATATTACGCTGGGGTTTACGCAGGTATTTGAGAAAGATTTAAATCGAAATTGACTTTATTTTGACTACTGTAACCCTTCTTTTTTGCTTATTTGGATTTTTTACGGATGGATCAGGTCGGCAATTTGATGAGGCGCCACCCTGTTCTTGGGAATCAAAAAAAAACCGATAAACTGGGAAAAAGGTCTACCTACTAAAAAAAAGACTCCGTTAACTGTAAAAATCATTTAATAATCACAAGCCCAAGTTCAGATATAAACAAAAAATAAAACTTATAAAAATTAATTATTATAACACAAATAAAATAAAGGTGATGCTTACAACTACCGTGTTTAACTAACAGTATTAAACAGTATTAAAATGTAAGGGATCTTATCTAGCGTTCGTGAAACACAACATGACTATAGGCAAATAGAGATTGAATAATAAATGAGTAATAACAGTGAAAATAATAATAATTTAATGTCTGACTTTTATCCTTTGTGATGCTGTTTAAATATCTGGTTATTAAAAAGTCCGGTAATTAAGATGAGCGTCTGGAGTCTAAAAACCCTCTACATACTAAAATCCCCTTAACATGCCTCTAATGCAGGGGTTACTTAACTTGGACTTATTATGTCTGACTTTTATTCTTTGTGATGCTGTTTAAATATCTGGTTATTAAAAAGTCCGGTAATTAAGATGAGCGTCTGGAGTCTAAAACCCTCTATATACTAAAATCCCCTTAACATGCCTCTAATGCAGGGGTTACTTAACTTGGACTATCTGCGGCGTCGACTACAAGGTCGCTGTGCGTTTTCTTGGTATGGAGACGAGTAATCTGCACAAGGCGTGGTTTTTGACTGCCGCTGAGTCATCGCGGAGTATCGGATTTTGCTTTCAAGCAAGATATGCGCAAGGCAGTACTGCGTATATTCCTATACCGGTCGATAATTTTTAAATGTTACACTACTAATCGCAGGAATTTGCTGATCTTAGCCTGAAAAAAAGTGAAGTTTAGAATATTTGATGGCCTTTACATAACACAACTTAATAAACAATCGTCTTTTGACCCAATTACTCAATGGGATTTAATGTAATACCTTATGTTCGCTTGTTCAAGTGTTTTATAATTCCCCTGGTAATCATCAGCCAGACAATTTCGTAGAATTAGCGGAAGGAATATTTTCCAATTTTAATGCACCCTTTTTTAATATAGACAATAAGATTCCGATCCTACAGGGAATATTGGTAATAGGCAAGATGAAAGATTCCATTAGGTCATAATAATTATTGAAAACGATATCAGGGGAATTGGAACATCCATGTGATTCCAGCGAAACTGTTTTGTTAACCCTCCTCTAAGGAAACAAAAAAATTAAATAATGATGGTTATATTTTAATAGGTAGTAACAATATCAACCTTAAGAAAGTTAATTTTGTTGTGGAGGTATCGGTATAGCCAAGAAATATAATCCGCAAAAACTAGATACGATTAACCAAATTTGACAAAAGTTTTTGTTTCGCGCTTAGAAATTGTCTTACTAAGAAATTACTTAAGAAACCTACTAAAGAAATTTAATTTTAGATTAAATTTACCGTAGTTAGTAAATGCAGAAGTTTGGGTAGTAATGAATTTAATAAAAGAAAATAATGATAAATTCATTCATTTCAATTTTATAGACAAAACGAATTTGCCTCCACTATTGCTCTAGTAATTTACTATCTCCCTTTCCAATATTATCAAATTTTACAACCCCCTTCAGGATTTTTATATTCAATTGCAGCCTACAAACCGCCGTTGATAATTAAAGGCGGGTTCATATTTGGGCATGGTGGGCCCATAAATCGCCGGCACCGTTATCCAGGCGGTCGACGCCGACGCCTCGTCTCTATCTGGCCGTAAATCACGGCATCGCCGCTCAGATAGCGAGCGCCCTTAACCGGACAATAAACAACATGATGACTCCGACGCCGGACGCAGTTTTTCATCCGCCTGGACGCTGATCTCTTTTATTTTTTCGGCGATAGCGGAAGGGTCGCGTATCGTCCGACAAGTGACCAAAAAATTGCTTATTTTACCGCTTTTCCGACCATTTCGCAGAGCCACTGTTGCGATTTCGGATTGCTCCTTGAAAATTCAATTTACCGTTCCAAACAAATTGCCGAAAGTGGTCATACGAAATTTAATTTATTATTTTTGCTTGCCGTCCTCTCATAGGGGGTTGCTTTTGTTATCAGTTCTAGTAAAATTTAAAGTTTTTTTCCTGCTCAAATTTTTCTAAAAAATTAACTTACATTGTAAAAAAATCATTAGCAAAACTCTAAATTATTGAAATTATCACTAACAGATTTAAATTGAATTTACAAGATTTACAACTCTTTTAGCTCATAAAATAATCAATTTCTTCGTAAATGTATTCTCTTTCAGGGCGTTAATTCATATTTGAAACAAGAAATATATGCGAGTGAGAAATTGAATAATATTTAATCAGGTTACCTAAAATTTGGAGAGATTTGATGTGTCACACTAATTAAGATATAAATTGCCTAAACACCTAAATTTTTGCACATTCCACACACCAACAATGATTGTTCGATTTAATTATGTTACATATAAAACATTAATGCTATAGAAAAGAGTAAAAGATTAAGATTCCAGAAAACTACTAATTATTAACAAATATTATATAATTTATAGAAAATAGTTTCTGCATCCAAGTTATCTACACACTTCCACACGTCTTGCCACCGATTCTATTTTTTCTTGAGGTTCGGTTCACTCTTTGCTACTTGTTATCCTGAATATGTGTGAAAAACTGCGCTTTAGGAGATTGAAATTAGTAATTGAATAATTCTGATAAGATCTCATAAGTCTGGCTGCCATGAAAGCCACTCGACTAAAGATCAAGTTTACAGTCTTTCAAATATAATTGTAGAAGTCACTAGAAAAGAAAAAGAAATTGTTGGGCTATTTTTCTTCATATGGTTATGAAAAAGTTTGGCAATACCAAATATAGAGCATGCTATTGGAACCGTGAATATTCGGTTTGGCCGTCGGCGTGTAAGCGTGGCCGGGATATCCACTTGATTTCCGACGCTTGGAGTTATCGTAATAAACTTATTTTTCGTCTCTAGTCACAATGCGATGCAGAAATCCCTTCCGTTTTTGCCTTTCAAGCAACTGTTTACAAATAAACAAACGGCGCGCAACATCTCTCAGTTTCAACTCCTATGGCACCCAATATCCTTGCTTCTGAGTAATTCCTAGATCTTTGAGGCGTTTTGAAACTGCTTGTTGAAATTGCTGTTTAACATGAGTCTTCATTAAGCAATGCCTCTATTTCTTCATCTTCAAAAACTTTCGCTCTTCCACGGCTATGCCGGTCTTCGACGTGAAAATCACTGCTCTTGAAGCGTTGAAACCACTCACGACAGGTTTTTTCACTCATAGCGGCCTCAACATAAGTATCTGAGAGCATTCAGCCGCAGATTTCTGATTCATGAGTCTCAGCCGCAGATTTCTTCATATTCAAGAAATAAATTAACACCTTTCGCAAATGACGAGAATTTGGCTCATAAACTGACATAAACTTTTAATCACGAGTAACTTTATGATGTAAACACAAATCGACTACTGGTGTTATGGGGTTATGTTTACAAGATGCCCAAAGGTATTGCTTGTCATCTATGATTTATTTTGACAACTAGTTACCGCAAACGCCATCTATAGCAAAACGACGGGAGCAAAGTTGTATACCTTTTATATCGGAGATATTCCCAATCTTGACCAAAATATTACGGCGACGTTTGCTGACGATATTGAAATCTTAGCTTAAAAATGTATAACGCAAACAAGAATATAAAAATGTATATGATACAATCAAAAAATATTTGTGAACCTAATAAATATGTGGTAGACAAACATAGTACGTAGATATTATATAAACGCTATTACAGCTCTTCTTAAGTTATTGCTGTTCTCCATATTTTTATATAGATCTGAGTTATGGTCCAAAGCCTATCTCATTTTTAGAAGGACATTAGGTACGTTTAAAATGGTTGTTTAAAAAAGGTGTTGCGCATTTCATGTGTAACAAGAACAACGAATACGTTTATTATTAATAAAATAAACATTATTGACAGTCCCAGTGTATGCGGTAAATGTATTATTGAATAATTCGGACCTACCATGCGAAGAGGCCAAAACAACCTGGAAACATTTTTTATACGGTAATTATAATTATTTATAAGGCAAATAATTATTATGCCTTATAATTATTTATATGGCAAGGTATAAAACGTAAGAACGTAAGAAACCTAAAGACTCATTTCTATTACGCTGATTAGACCAAATAAAAGAGATCACAGTGTAACGGGTACAAGGTAACCCCAAACTTGAAAGGCAGTCAGATAACATTTTACGTCTAGCACCACTCTCGAATAGCGTCAAATCGTGGCATTTTACTTCTCCGTTTCCGTGCGAGATCCCTCTTCCTTTGTTACAGTGTACTGAGCAGAGTGTGGTTAGAACTTGGAGCGCGTTAAAATATGAAGTATCAAATTTTATCCCAGCTGATTGAATGCATAAGAATAATTCCATTTTACTTTGTTGTTTGATAAGTCAGGGCCAAATATATACTCCAAAAATATTTCTTAAAAATAAACTTAAAATTTAAAGCTAGGACACCACGTGCGTGGTCTTCGACCAATTTACGCCGTCTTCTCTTGGCTACAGGGGTAAGCCACAAAATTGTTTTCTTTTCTTTTGAATATCTTGTTTTTATTATTTAGAGTCTTTGGACGGAGCCGAATTTAGGTGGGCCATACCGTCCCACTTTCTAATCACCCTTGTGGAAAGTCTGACTCCGTTATCAACTTTTCTATTTATTTTTTCTTCTCTCTGTTATATTACCTTACCTATCTTTCCTTTTATCTTAGAGAATAAAGAGACCGATCTTTCTGCCGTGAAAGACCTTTTTATGAACCTTTTTTAATTTACTTTTACTTCTTTTTTGGGGCCGAGGTGGCGACGTAGCTAAACACCAATATTATTGTTCGTATATTATGTATATAGTTAGTAGTAATAACTTACGTAGTACCATAGTTCGGTATACTTATGGTAAATTTTGCCTCTATAACGGTGAGCGGAGTGAACCAGAGCGAACTCCTAGAATATATATTATAAAATATAGTTGTAAACGTCACTGTAACTTACAACACCTTTTAAATTACAACAAATTATTTTCAATTGTTTCTCTACTTTCTTTTTCTTTTCTTAACATAATAACAAAGTGCGTCGGTCCAGATCAACTACTACAATCGATTATTTGTGATTAATTGTTAAAGGACCGCTGTAATAGTTACTAAATTTTCATTTTCAAAACAACAAGGATCAATAATACCAATAGATTATATTATACTCCCAACTATGTACTGTATTAGAATTTTTCGTGCAGTTGGCAAAGATTTTTTTTCATCAGACCAATATCGAAAATGTTGTTTTACACAAAATCCAAAAAGCAAAATGTTATTTATGAGATATACAAAAATTGTGAATAAACATTTCATTTTGAAGCTAAAGAGTCGAGAATTGACAACAAAAATGTATGCTGTTAACCCCATCTTTATTTCTTCATGAATAGACTACCTGAATGACTACCAAAATAGATATCCAAGAAACTGATGTCCGAAATATTCAACGAAACTACATGATAATGATAAGAATGCCGGTGATTACGTTGAAAAGCAGTTCACGGTCTTTAAGATTGATGGTTGACGTACCGTTCTATCTCTGCCTGGAAGATTTTTCAGGCAGAGATAGAACTTCAGTGCAGAATCAGTTTCTTCAAAGTTTTTAAACCATGGGTGGAGCATAACCATGTGTTACCAAGTCATTATGGTTAATGTTGAATTAAATTTTGTAGTACTTCATGATGCACAAAGCTATGATGCTGCAAATACAGTGAAGGCAGTCGCTCTGTCCCTACCCGATAGACATATGAGAAATTTGATGTGGAAACTCGCTTGTTTTTCTGCCGCTTTCTGTATGATATGGGACATGAAATTTTATAAACGGTTAAGCTATTTAGATCAAATCGTAATTGCTCAGGCCTTATTTCACCTTTGTAATTTCATTTTAATCGCATTTTAGTTTCAATTGAAACTTTCTATAAAAGGGAATTAAAAAATAATCAAGAACAATTAAGTAGAACGTTAACGACTTTTTATATAGGACACAAAAAGTGTCTATTTCCTTTTATATACCGTTACAAAAAAACTAATGACAATATGCCTTTTGTTGTACTTTCACTTTATAAATTATGACATAAACAAGTTAAATCATACTAAACGATACATCTACAGATCGATAACTAATAAAGGTAAATATTGTACATTAATTTATTTAATTTTCCTAAGATATGTAAGTGAAGCATGTGTTTGAAGCTGCAACTTTATTTCGTTGATAAGAAAAATTTAAGTGCAGCTCTCATATATAATTTCATTAGAAATATACAATATAAATAAAGAATTCGTTTAAATTGAAATGCTGAAATGATGAAAGTTATTGCGGTTTTTAACCATTAAATTGAAATGAATATATCTCAGTTTAAACAAAACTTGATTAATCGAAATAAAAACTATTATAATCAACACTTTTTTGTTGACGAGAAACAAGTTTATTTATTCCGGTTCCATAAAAGTCCGGAGCTCTGAAGGCGACGAAATCACTGAAGGCAGTTTTTACATCCTCTTGATATTTAAAGCATTTCTCTGGCAGGAAATTGTCGAGATAGTTGAAAAAGTACTAGTCGGTAAGCAAGATCTCAGGTATGGCGGAGAGTCGAGAGTTTCGTAGCTAATTCATTTAACTTTTGTCACTTGATCATTGAAACGTGTGGCCGAGCGCTATCATGGAGAAGAATTGGTCCCGTCCTGTTGGCCAATGCCGGGCAAATCCATCGCAGTTTTTTATGCATTTTATCGATTTGCTGGCAGTACTTCTCCAGTCTAATCAATTCGCCCGGGTTCAGGAACCTGTGAGGAATCAAACCGGCCGCCAAACCGACCATCTTACAGTCATCATGACCTTGTTCTGGTGCATTTTCGCCTCTGGGAAGTGTTATGTAATTTTGTCGTGGTCCAACCATTGAGCCGATCATCGTCAATTATCGTAAATAATCCACTTTTTATCGCACGTCACAAACAAGGGCAGAGGATAGTTCAAAACGACGATTTTTTGACTTTCATTCAATTCGTGCGGCACACATTTATTTTTTTTTTTACTCTCCAATCTCCTGTATATGGTCAGAAATCGTTAATATACGTTACGCCTAATTCAAAGGCAAACTCCCAAACAGTTGTACACGGATTGGCTTCGACTCAGGCCCTCAATTGGTCGTTGTCAACATCCGATAGCCGACAACTGTGCTCATCATCTTCAAGGCTCTCATCACAGCTAGGAACTTGTTTTCCATGTTACATTTAAAGCTCTGAAAGAATTGGCCAAAATTATTTTAGAACAAAACTTATACAACAGATAGAGCGACAAACACGCTTTAAAATTATATATAAAGTCAAAACAATTTAACACAAATTTATTTCAAAATACAAGATTTAATACTAAAATAACAAAAACCGCAGTAACTTTCTTAACAACCTGATACAAACTTTCTTTAATAGAAAATACGAGGGTTGCTATTTATGTATCCGGAATTAGCAACAGTGGTGTTGCTAGGCGCCATCTGACATATATATCCTAAAGTTTGACATTGTTGACTGTATACGTACGAACTTTTTATCATACGGATGATATTTCTGTAATAAATTCTATAATAACTTGCCAGACAGGCTTAAGAATGTTATGGAAAACAACGTCTTTAGAAGGCTAGTATGGGACAGCCTTTCTTGTGCGCGCAGCGTTGTATAGCTTAGAGGAGTATTTTTAAGTAAGTGTTAATAATGTTCTAGGCTTTGAAGAATTGTTTTTTCTCTTTTTTTATTGTTTTATTATTGTTATTATTTTGAATATCTGTATTACCGTTCAATGCTATGTATTGTTTATTTGACCTAATCTATACATTTTGTTAATGTCTTTTGGATTTAATAAACAGTATTATTATTCTCATCGACTTGGTATCACTCTTTCAGCTCAAAAAGCTGGAAACCATAAACCGATTCCTCCCTCGCGATGTTGGAGTTCGGCTCGGAGCTTGGGGATAAGTTTCATTATAATCCAGTATTCCGTTGGCATTGTCCCATAATATATCTATCCTAATATATAATCCAGCATTCCGTTGTCCCACTTTTATGATATTTCTATTTAGTCCGCAATTTGTTAAACTTTTGGAGAACTAGTGGCTCACCAATCCCTCTGCGGAAATTACAAAAGGTTCGATGTTCACTTTTTCAAGTTGCCAGATGTTCTTCAATTCATAAGAAAGATTCTCATACTTAGAAATCTTTATTATTATTATTATTTGTATTGTTTAGTGACTTGAAGATTTCATCTCAGAATGAGAATTTTCTTGTGAGGATTTACTACGAATTTCGACGTGGATTATCTCGACAACAGTATATCGATCAACTCACTTCGACTTTTGTCCATGACTCACCATCTAAAACCGCTGTATATTACTAGTTAAGTGAATTCAATTGTGGTAGTCGTTCGCTCACGGACGAATTTAAAGAAGGTCGTCCAAAATCGGTTGATGTGCCAGAAAACATCGATACTGTGCGCGAACTGATAAAGCAAGATTGTCGTGTGACATACCGTGAGACTGAGGCATCCCTGGGTATTAGTATAACAAGGATACACAAGATTTTACATAGACATTTAGCCGTGAAAAAGATTTATGCACGTTGGATTCCGCATAATTTGGCAATCGCTAAAAAAAACAGCTTGTGTCGATTGATGCAAAGAAATGCTCAAAAAATACAATCCTGACGCATAAAAAGCCGTGTATAAGTGACGAATCTTGGATCTATACGTATGAGCGTGAAAGTAAACAGCAGTCGACTGTATGAGTCTTTCAAAATGAGGCAAACCCAACAAAAGTTAGGCTACACTGCCAGTAGACAATTGTACAACGGTCAATTCTGAATGGCACACAACCATTTGTTTGCCAGAAGAAATAACAAAAGGCAACCAGCGACGCAGGATTATTTTACACCATAACAATGCGAGCTCTCACATATCGGACCGAACAACTCAATATTTGACAGGTTAAAACATCGAATTGATGGGCCAGCCATCTTACAGTTCTGATTCGGCACCCAATGATTTCTTTGTGTTCCCGCCCGTGAAGAATAGACTACGAGGTTAACAATTTTCGATACTAGAAGAAGCGGTTGATGCGTGCAAAATGCATGTTTTGGAGATGCCTTAATCGGAATGGAAAAAATGCTATAAAAATTGGTTCAAACGTATGTAAAAGTGTATCGACCATCGCGGAAAATATTTTGAAAAACAACAAACACAAACAAACCATTTTTAAAGAAAAATATTTGTTTTTATTTATTATTTCGGATATATAAACAATGAAGCAACCCTCGTAGTTTATTAAACATATGGGGTATGTTTATGGGGTATGGAAATATTAAACATACGAGGTATGGCTATAAAATAATGAGACTGACGCTGCTACAGAAGAAGTAAACATGGGCAAAACGCCAGCGACCAACGGCTATTTAGCGTAAAGACTTCTCTGTCAAATGCAGTACTTCTCGCTTCTGTAAACAAATCCATATAATCGTAGCCTTCATTTCAATTAGAATTGTTTTTTGTTTCACCGGAAAAATATTAAGTGTAACAATAGAACAACGAATTGTTGTGATATTTCACTTGAAATTTGGAAAAACCGCTACAGAAATTTATAATTTATTGAAAGAAGTGAATGACAATGAATGTTTATCGCGTGGACGTGTTTTTGAGTGGTTTAAGCGTTTTCAAGATGGCCGAGAAGACGTTGAAGATGATCGACGTTCGGGTCGCCCTTCCACGTCAAAAATGTATGACAATATCGAAAAAATCGTTAATCTGGTTAGATTTGACCGTCAGTTAAGTATTCGTGCGAATGCTGAAACTGTAGGAATTGACAAAGAATGCGTACGGAAAATTTTACATAACAATTTTAACATGCAAAAAAGGTGTGCCAAAAAAGCTCGAATGAGCAAATCAAAATTCAAAGCAATGATGATTGTTTTCTCTCAGTGCTTCTTCTAGGATCTACAGCTACAGATGCTTTTAAAACATCAGTATTAAGAGACCATCGATTACCTGATCGTCCTTTATCCTCAAGACCCACCTCCCCCTCCCACCCTGAACTTTTTAAACCAGAGCTGAGTTGTGCAGATTCATCGACGAGTCCATCACCTGTTAATTTATCTCAAAACACACCAAAACCACATTTTTAGTAAAACAGTGCTCGCCTCCATGTAGCAAATGTAACATTAGATTTTATAGGGGTCTTCAAAATCCATCTTTTACCTCAGCCACCAAGATCTCTCGATATTTCATCAATCCAGCACGACATTCTCGACAGGCGACTTTTGAATTTAGCCACTTTATCAGTTCAGTCAAAAAAAAAATCGAGTAGATCCAAACATTATTAATCCATTAGTTGACTTTGATCCATTTAGAAACTTTAACCGCTTATTAATTTTTGATGTAGACACGTTCATTTCTGAAATGAATAAAATCTAATAAAAAACGCCTGCCCTCCAAATTTTTATATCAGTGAGCATATTAGAAAAAAATATGCTACTAGATGCACATTAGTTTGTCTTAAGATTTAATAAAACTGATTGTGTGTGCAATAAAAGAAAGTATTATAATAATAAAATATATCATTAACTTTCTTAGCCATTCTGAGTGACTCAAGATTGCTATTGTAGCGAATGTAAATATTACCGAGAGAAATTCTAATCGACCTAGTACTTATTGCCCATCCTGTATAACCGTTATAAAATACTTAGATTAGTAAAGAAATAATTCTTATTTAAATGATATATATTTAAACGTTTTAAGAATGTAATATTATATCTTTCTTGAATTAATAAAATTACGTCGCTATTCTAAATTTTACTCACTATGAATGTATATTTACGAAAAACCTTTTATCTCTAACGATAAATTAAAATAACTCTCTGCTTTAATTAGCTAACAGCGTGACAAATATTTGCAAGCCTCACAGATCAAAAGCAAATTGTTTTTCGCGATATTAATTACCATGGCAGTTAAGATGTCGTTGACAGGAATAATTAACTATTGTATCCGGTCTATTCTTGTTGACACTTAATTATCCTTTAAAGGGTTGATCAATAAAGTATTTCATCAACAAGTTTTTGTACGCACTAAATAGTTTGCGCTTACATTAAGGCAAAAAATGACTTTAATAAACCAAAGCAACATTATTGAAATAAATAAATGGATTTTATGTTTGGCTGCATATGTTGAATTCAGGAACGTTTCCCATATAAATTGTTTTATTTAAATTAAACTAAACAAATACAATCGTCCACATAATATACTTGTTTAAGGTGTGTCTCACGGAAACAGGAATATTAATTCTTTTCAGCAAAAAAGCATTATTTTTATTCAAAATAGCCTTCTTGCGCATCAATACAACGTTTTGCACAGTTAACTAGGTTGATGAATGAATGAATTTGAATGAATTTTTGAGCTCGGCCAAAGATATGGCCTTTTGAATGATTTCAATTTCTGCCTAACGCTATCCTTGTATCAGCAATTACAATTTTTCGAAGAGGTAGATTAATGGTTAAAATGCCAATGTTGGTAAAAAAATCAGTGATGAGCGTCGAGTGATGGGACGGTACACTATCGTGCAACAAGCGCCACCTGCCGTATTGATGGCAGTGAGGCCGCACACGACGAATACGCGACAACGGACGCTTTATCACACCAAGATAAAACACAGTATTGATCGTTTAACCAGATGGAACGAACTCCTTGTCCACAATTCCCTACTAATCGTACATACAAATCAACATTGTTATGATTTTTGACTCCTCGAGGCGGCTTTTCTTCGGATTTGGCTCGCTCGGAGGCTTCAATTCCGCACTTTGCTTGGTTTCTGGATCATATTGAAAACACCATGTCTCATCGCTAGTAACAATGTTTTTAACAAATCTTTGCAATGTTGGATTCGGAGCAATTTTTGGTCGTCAGTCAATTTGTTTCGAACCAAGCGTGCCCAAATCTTCCGAAGTTCCAAATGATCGGTTAAAATGTGATGAATTGAATCTTTGGACATGTTTAATTCCATTTCCATGTATCGCAACGAAAGTTTTAGCTGATTTTTTATACATTCACGCACAATTTCAATGTTACTTGGAGTAACCACGGAATTTTTCAGGATGTTCGTCGTCGGATCAGGATGTTCGTCGTCCTTGATGTACTCACGACCTTCTTTGAATCATTTAAAACAGTTGTGGTCACGGAATAAATAATCTTCACCATACACTTCTTTCTTTAATTAAAACGTTTCGGTGAATGTTTTGCCAAGCGATGGTATGAACACATCGATCGATGGTATAAACACACCGACCGATGGTATAAACACACCGATCGATGGTATAAACACACCGACCGATGGTATAAACACACCGACCGATGGTATAAACACACCGACCGATGATATAAAACACCGACCGATTGTATAAACACACCGACCGATGGTATAAACACACCGACCGATAGTATAAACACACCAACCGATGGTATAAACACACCGACCGATAGTATAAACACACCGACCGATGGTATAAACACACCGACCGATAGTATAAACACACCGACCGATGGTATAAACACACCGACCGATAGTATAAACACACCGACCGATGGTATAAACACACCGACCGATAGTATAAACACACCGACCGATGGTATAAACACACCGACCGATAGTATAAACACACCGACCGATGGTATAAACACACCGACCGATGGTATAAACACACCGACCGATAGTATAAACACACCGACCGATGATATAAACACACCGACCGATGGTATAAACACACTGACCGATGGTATAAACACACCGAACGATGATATAAACACACCAACACTTTAAGCCCGATAACTTCGCTCCTAATGATCCGAATATCATGCAATTTTGTCAGAACGTCAGGGAAGGCTGCATTTTTCTAACGCTTATCTCAGCCAAAAGATGACGCCACTAAAGAGCGCTATGTGAAAATGTGAAAAAGTGAAATGTGAAAAAGCGAAATGTGAAAATGTACTTCATCAGACATAAACAAATAGCGAAAGAGGCTTTCATTGTCTTCCAAAAGTGAGGAGAAAATACGATTAACTTGATTTTGATCTCTCCATGAAGTTCAAATCTTGATGCAAAATGTGTTGTAAATTCCTGTCCGAACTGTTTATTGACACAGGATGACGGAATAGAAGGTCGTTGATTACAACAACCAGTTCTCATTGCAGGCGTAGGTATAGATTTTTATGTAGCTGGTACTATTTTTCCAATGCATAACCAGTTCCTTCAAAGTTTTTCACAAATATTTTGATAGCATGACCAGATAGTAGTGAATCATTAGGTTAACGTTGAGTTAGAAATGAAATAATCGTTAAACTATTATAATATCATTAAAATACCATAATTACAATTACATATTGTTTACCATTCCGTGGATTCATAGTTACTAATGCTATGGTACTGCAAATACTATGGTACTACACATTTGATAGTGAAAATTACACATTACTCAGCTGTACCTGTATTAATATTTCGTGCACCTTAGGAACTATACATTTGACATTGAAGACGAAGTGGACGAAGTATATATTTAAGTTAAAGCTAAACTTGAATATATTTATTAATAAAGGTATATACATAAAATATTAAGAACGATTTAAATACTTTGGATACTGATATAGATTTTTAAAAACACAAATTTTATTCGCAAAATATGAATTTAATCAAATCGTTCAAAAATTCGAATGTTCACAATAATAAATAACTATATTATATATATATATATATATATATATATATATATATATATATATATATATATATATATATATATATATATATATATATAAAGTAAAAGTAAAGTGTTTGGGTTAGAGGCGCATCAGCAACTAGGCTATTTAGCGACTGGACCTACAGCTTAACGTGGGTTCCGAACCACGGTCATCAGCTTCCGACAAACCCAGGCCAGCACCCCCCTCGGGCTATAAACCCTTGGTTATGTGCCTACCCATAAGTCTATCAGGAAACCTACCGACTGGCGAGTGACCAACGTAGAACACTTCTCAGAAGGCATCCGGCCTTACCCAGCCTTTAACTGGCGTGACTGAGGGGTAATTCGTAGTCGGATTTTACACTCTTGCCTAGAAACAATCACAAACATTTAGGAAAGATAAACGGACAAGAAAGAAAAATAACCATCCGAGCGCTGGAATCGAACCAGCTATCGTCGCTCCAGCGCGGATTCGGCAAAGCAGGCGCTCTTACCGCCGCACCAACGCGACCGGCGATATATATATATATATATATATATATATATATATATATATATATATATATATATATATATATATATATATATATATATATATATATATAAAATTGGCAATGTCAGCTGTTTAGGCTTGCGGTTCTCAACGGTCTCCTGGAATAGGTCGGGGACCTCTGCACTTAACTTCTCCATCCCTAAACGGAAGATTGTCCCTCGGGGTTGAAGAACGTTCTGGGTGTTGGTTGTGATTCTTCGACTTCGGTCCTTGGATCGAAAAAAAAGCATCATAATAATAATTAAAATGGAATTTCGGGAAAAGCAGTTCATTATTTGAATATAGGTTTACGGCTGTATCATACATTGATTCTAATTCATCGATTTTAAGTAGACTCAAGTGTGCGATCTAGCGATCTAGCAAAAGTCATAGTTGTAAAATAACGCTAAGGCTTATATTAATCTGATCTAATACATTTTTAGAGTCTAGATAATGATTTTAGATCCGCTGAAATTAGTTGGTATGACACTGCTTTATGAAAATTTTGAAGTTCAAAATAAAAAGGATTATGTTTTATCTCTAAAACATTAGTAAGCTCATCATAATGCTTCCTGAGAACTTTGAGTTGTCTTTTTATAGGTTCTAAGTCATAATAATGAGGGAAGGTATGAACTTTTGATTTTAAACGCGCTGTTCCTAGCTTATATGGAAGAAGTCCCGGGTTTTGAGCTAAATTGGTTATTTTCACTTCTTGAAGAGCTGCTGGCAGCAGAAGCTGAGACCTGTAACTGATTACGTTTCAATTTAGGTCTTTTTAAATTTTGTTTGTGAATTAATTTTGATCCTGAATGAGTTTTGATATTTTTATTTTTATTAACTTTCTCTTTTACATATTTCATGAAAATTTTTGTGTTAATTTATGTCTATTATTTGACTTTAGTTTTCTATAAACATTTTCTCCTTCTTTATATGATAATTGATCTTCTCGCTGTTCGTTATGTTTACTGATGATACATTCCTTTTGAGAAGTCATGTTTTCATTTAACTTCTTATAAATTTCTTGGGTAGCTTAGCGATCTTCTACGATATAATTGTTAATGAGTTTTTGATTTAAACTAATATTAAAAGGATGTTTTGAATTAAGATGTTCATTTATTATGTCAATTGGTTTTTGTTTTGTTGCAGAATGTATTAAATTGTTGTAACCAAAAATTATATCAGGAATTTGATTTAAAATATCAGTTTTTTCGTTTTTACAAATAATCACTTGTAAATGTTCTAATATAGTAGAATGGAAAAGTTTCTATGGACCCATTCGATTCTGGATGATTTTTAGAGATATAGTGAAGTTCGATATGGTGTGTTTGAAAAAATTCTTGAACAACGCTGTTTTTTGGTTCGGTACTATTGTCCATTGTAACTATGTTTGGTAATCCATGATGTATTATGAAAGTAAGTAATGATCGTACAATTTCAATACCGGCTAGACATTGTAATGGGTAGGCTTGAGCATATTTCGAAAATGTATCTATTATAGTTAGATGTTTTTGTCCTTGAGCCTGAAAAGTGTCTATATAAATTATTTTAAAAGGCTTAGAAGGTGTTGGAGTAATCATTAGCTTTTGACGTGGTGGGTTTCTATCATATTTATTTAATTGACTAATGTTCGCACATTTTGATGTAATCTGTAACATCTGATTTAATTCCTGGCCAGTAATTTTTTTTCTGATACGTGTTTCTGTTTCTAGAATTCTACGGTGGTTGGTTTTTCCTTTGTGATAATTTTGAATAATAGTGTTTTGTTTGTCTTTCTCTTTAATGTCTTCCAAGATAACATTGCTTTTAACAACTTTTAATGCTGAATTTTTGAATGTATTTCTAAGTATGTTAAATATTTTCGGAAAACAATTATCATCTTTGAAGTGAAGTGCGTATGTAATTTTAGGTTTGATAAATTCTTTAAAGTATTTTATGAGATCACTTTCAGGGTTATTTTTTAAAAGTTGTACATTAGTTCTTGATTTTGTAGGGAATATTTGTATTGTTTTTGGTTTCGCAGGTGAATAATAAACAAGGTCTATAATTATTTGCTTATTATAGATATTTAAAGGTTTTTCTGAAATTGCTATTCCAAGAATACTGTCTTCATGACTAGTGTGTACTGTTATGCCATCGTCGTCGTCATTTCGGCTTTCATTTTGAACATCTTCCGGTTGTTCTACGTCAGATATAAGAGGTTGTTCTCCTATATTACCAGATATTGAAGCGTCCAATTGAATCTTGAAATTGGTTTCTCTTAATCGTTGGAATACATTTTTCAAGTTAACGATATGTTGTTGCAAGGATGTCGAGTAGATAATGTATACTAAACAAATTTCGTTTTGTAATCTACGTAAGATGTTATCCATGGTACGTTGGAAAGTATCTGGTGCATTGCTTAAACCAAAAGGCATTCGGACGTATTCATAATGTCCGTTCTCGATTTCATCTCAATTTGGTAGAATCCACCTGCCAAATCGAGTATTATAAAATAGTTACAGTGACCTAATTTGTCTAAGACGTCAGTTATATTAGGCAAAGGATATCTGTCTCCAATGGTTTTCTCATTTAATTTACGGTAGTCAACTCTCCATTTTTTCTTACCAGAAGCATCTGCTTTTTTGGGGACAACCCAAATTGGCGATGACCATGATGAATCACTAGGTCTAATAATTCGTTGTTCTAACATGGATTTAATCTGTTTTTGTATCTCGTCTTTATGAATAAACGGATATCTGTAAGACTTAGTGTCGACTGGTACTTCGTCTTTTGTCTTAATGCGATGTTTCACTTGGTTGGTAAAAGTTAAAGGTTGGTTTTCGGTATAGCAGCTTAATAACATGATGTTTTTCTTCTGGGTTCATATGCGACGTTCGAATCAGTTTTTCTACATCAATAATTTGTCTGATTTCAAGGCTAGACATATCAATTTAGTAAAGTCCGTAGTCATTTTGTTTGAATGGAATTACTCTTATTGATGTCGTCAAGAGCAGATAAATTTCTATAATCGTTTTATTTAAGATTTGTACTGAAGCTAATTAATTTCTTGCAGTTGTTAAGGTTTCTGGAATTTCTATATTTTGTATCTTCTGATGTGGAACTAATACATCACCATTTTTAATGTTTACAGAAATTTTGGTTATTAATTTTGAATGCGGTTCGATTTTTATAGAATGAGAACATTTTTGAACAGTTGTTTTGTAATTTATAGGTATTTTACTGTGCCGTGTTATTAAATTTGAATTTAAAAAAATTTTGCGTTTAGTAATTTTGAATTGTCTAGTCCAATTAGGTTATCATAAATGTTGTGAAAATTAAACAAGTAAAATTTTAAAGTTTCGTTTTGATTAAATTCAGAAAACATTGGTATTTCGCGACAATAATCATGAGAAGAAGTTTGAAAAACAGTAGATACTGTAAAAGGTTCATAAAGTATTTCATTTTTAAAAAAATTATATGCAATGTCAGGATTAATAAAAAATTTTGTTGACCCTGTATCTATTAATAGTTTGAGATGAGGTTTCGAAATTAAAATGTAACGCAATTCTTTTTTGTCTGGCGATAGATGATACTCTACTAAGGTTCGGTCTCTTGAACCGGGATTTCCTGAAAATCCTGAGTCGTCTCATGTTCGTTTTTATAGAATTCGTACTCGCTGTTAATATCCCCGACATATGTTTCATGTTGCTCGGGAGTGTCTTGGGTGTTAAACAATTCTTCGACTATTATATTTTTGTTTGCTTCGCGATTTGCAAAATGATTGTAATTTTGATTCGGCTTTCTAAATTGGGAAGTATTTCTAGTAGATATACTCATAGGCGTGAATCTGTTTTGTATGGGTCTCGGATTGGAATTTCTTCCAAAAACTGGAGAATTACTTGGAATATTTTGTGCGGATGGACTCGGATGTCTTTGTAGATTTATTGGTCCACGAGGAAATTGTGTCTGTTGAACCTGAAGGGGTTAACGAATTCGATAGAATGATCGAAAATTGTTATTGAAATTATTTATTGGAAATTTCGCTGGTGGATTTTTAGAAATCGGTGGCGGAAATGCAATTTAATGAGTTGATTTTTGGTAATATTTAATATTTTCTTCTTCAGTTATGAACTGTAATGCTTGACTTAAGCAATTTGGATGCATAGCTCGTATAGTTGGACCTAGAGGATCTCTTAGACCTGCTAAAAATGTTTTTAATGCTTGCTTAGTGAAAAAGTCTCTCTTACTTGTTCGTTCTGCCGGTATGGTGCTGTGCAAATCAATATAATTACAAATAATATTGAGCAAATAAATTACCCTTTCGTGAAATTGTGCCAGTAATTCTTGTGGTTTTTGTTTTAAATTAGCCAAATCTTGGTTCAAGCAATTTTCATCTCGTTGATTACCAAAATTTTAAATTAATGTTTGTTTTTTGTTGTCCCAGGTATCACAACCGTTTATAGCGATAACTTCTTCAGCTCTGCCTTCTAATTTATTTAAGATACCATTTAATAAAAGAACATTTTGAAAACTACTTTGATCACTTACGTCAAAATAATATGATAAAATTGACCCTGATGTATTAATAAATCTGTGTAGTTTATTTGGATTTCCATCGAATTATGGAATGATGCTTAAATTCTTAATATCTAAAGCTGGTGGAGCCATTTTATGTGTTTTTTGATTTTTTTTTCATTAGTTAAGTTATTTGAAAGTTTTAATGTGTTAAATAATTCTACTATATCTACTTCGTTGTTCTTGATTGTCATTAAAGGAATCAATAGAATTTGGGGAGACTGACATGAATAATTGATTGGTACTTACAGCATCAGTAACCTTGCTATCAGTTGAATCATCGACCTACCAATTTTCTCGATGGATGATTGGAACTTGCAGACTCTCCTTGTGTACTCACAACGGTATTTTTTGTTATCTCGTTTAAGAGTGAACCTCAAAGCATAGATTATTCACCGTGAATGTCCCACGAGACTATCGTACCGACTGCGCCACTTAAATACTTTGGATACTGATATAGATATTTAAAAACACAAATTTTATTCGCAAAATATGAATTTAATAATATTTAAATCTGTTGTCTACTACAATCGTTCAAAAATTAGAATGATCACCATACTGAATAACAATATTATATATATATGAAAAATTGGCAACGTCAGCTATTAAGGCTTGCGGTTCTCAGCGGTTTCCTGGAATGGGTCGGAGACCTCTGCACATCACTAACGAAAATAATTATAATAATATAGAATCAACGCCCGTATATTTTATACCGGGGGCGTAAAAAGTAATAAACGGTTTGACATTTACCGTGGTTACCGTGTAAAGATGTAACTAAAATATTACAACCAAGTTAGAGGCATGAAAGTTATTTTTTAGGACGGATATTATAGACATTATTATCTTGTATACTAATATGAAAATACAACATAAAAGGAGAAACATGTTGCTAATTGTGGAGTCGTCAATGATATAGATGTCGACGAGATTTTAGCTTCCATAGGATTGATTTATATAGCAGGACGTAGAAAAGATAACCATCTCACTACAGCAGAGATCTGGTCAAAACATGGACCGTAATTATATCGATGCATAATGAGTGAAGCAAAATTTAGATTCCTGGTAAAGTGCCTCAGATTTGATGACAAAACCATAAGAAACCGGTTAAGATACATTTTCTCCAATACGCTGTATATGGGAAATATGCATATCTAACTACACAAAATACTATACTCCTCATAGTTATTATACAATTGACGAACAATTGTTGGGGTCTCGAGGCAATTACCCTTTTAGAATCTATATTTCATCAAAACCTGACAAATTCGGTATTAAATTTATAACGATTCACGCACTTATTATATGGTAACTGCTGTTCCTTTTATAAAGAAAATAGGCCAAATAAAGAATTTCTCCCAGATTATTACGTAAAGAAACTCACATAACATATTCACGGAACAGGACGTAATTTAACAATGGACAATTGGTATACTTCCATACATGACTAACAAAGTGATTGCTGATTACAACTTGACTATAGTAGAAAAAAATAAGAAGGAAATTCCTCCATCATTTCTTCCAGATAAACGAAAAGAAATTATGTCATCTCAGTTTGAGTTTGACAATCAAAAACATATATATTAAATAATATATAAATAATATATTAAAACAAAAACCCGAAATAATCGATTTTTATATTTCGACCAAAGGAGGCATTAATACTTTTGATCAAATAATGCATATATAATCTATCTCTCTCAAGACACATAGATAACCATCACGCTGTTTTATGATATGATGGATCATTAACTCCAACATTATTTTTCAAATTGTTGAAAGTTAGAGATAAAAAAGTGTTCGACTAAAAAATATATTTGAACTTTGACTACAACTTGCAAGGTCTCATATGGAAAGGCGTTTAACAAAACTATTACCTCGAGCATTAAAAGAATCAATAAAGGATATCCTGTTTATGAACTCAAACGAAATGGCTGAATTCGCTGCTCTTTATATCTGAGAACATATGATCGAAAAATAAAAAAATGCATGTGCGAAGTATTTTAAAGCTGTTTGTAATAACCATAGAGTTGAAATATGTACTGAATGTTTGAATTAAATCTTGTTTTATCGAAATAAAAGTTTATTTTTTTGTTCTTTTAAACGTTAAATAAAAATATATAACTGGGGTTACAGGTAAACCTGCTTAAGCAACTATAGGCACATGCGAATCATCTAAGCATTCTAGGGTTAAATGTCTCAAAAGAGCTTCCTTTCTAGGTAACGCTCTATAAATTTCATGCCGATATGCTATTTAGTCTTATTGTAACAGTCTACGAAAGCAGATACGTTCACGAATTTCGTTTCTTGATTAAACACTCTTTTTTGTATGCAGGAACTATCGCGCGGAGAGGTTGAAAACATATTATGGTGTAATGGGTACAAAACAACCCTAAATTTGAAATAGGCTTTTATTTTATTTTCAATCGTCAGGGCAAGGAGCAAGATGTCATTAACGAGACTCTGCAATCTGTAAATAGAAAATATACATAGCAATCTTATATATTCGTACATCTGAATTTGTGTTGTCGAGGACCCCCATTCGTGAACTTGAGGGTATGCCGAAATCTACGATGGATAATGAGGAGAGGTTATAGAGAGTAGCATTCTCAACATTTCCGTGGTTTTCTTATGCTCCTATTTGTTTTATCGCTACGTGCGTAAAAACAAGACTAAAATAAAACAATTTTATCTAGCACTACCCTCAATAATTTCGGACAAATATCCACCGCTGTTAATTCTGACAAAGCGCATTCTGTCAATTCAATTTCCGACCTCATTTTCAAGTAATTAGAGTCTACTAAAAACTTTTTTCTGGGCGATGATTGATTTTCCCATTCCTTAGAGTTTTCACAATAATTGGCCCGATCCTGTTGTTTCTATATTTATTAACCTATTTGTATGGTGTGGTGGCTGTTGTCTAGTCAGGGGCTGTTAATTTAATTATTTCTCGTTCTAAAATAGTAAACCTTGCGAAAAAAATTGCTCGATAATATCCCACGATTTATGTACTTGATTGATAAATACGAGAATCGACTTACCCATGGAGGTTTAGTGTCTCTATAGGTGTTTACCGTTTTTGTGAGTGGCCTAGTCGGCCATCTCCTTTAGGTGCAACGAAATTTCATCGCGTCTGCGTCAGTGAGCCGTCCTCTTTCCCTTCGTTAAAATGTTACTGAGCAATATGTGGTTCGGTCTTGGAGTTCGTTAGCAGGTGGCAGAAGTATCAAATTTTGTCCCAACTGATTATGATTAACATGTGATTAATTTCATTTTTCCTCCCATCTTTCTTGAGTCCACTACTCAACCATATTTGGTCATAATTTCCGGGAGCGAAGCTATTTTAGTAGGAGAATACCACCAAGGTTTCGTTGTACGCATCGTGGAAGTGAAATGTTACTTTTCCTCTTAAACTTCATGGTGTTAGGCCTCCATTATGTAATAATTTACTTTAACGTATTTTTACGGTTTTGAACCTCAAGGTCCCAGCCATAAGACCAAGTGCCTTTAGTTATGTGTTAGTTTGATTAACAGTTTTAGAGGTTGGTCCTTTTGGGATTTGAAACCCCCTAAGGGTGCCCAGTACACCGCGGCAGCCTTAAAACTCCTTTACAGGTAATTTTCTTGTTTTCTTTTTTTTTTTGTTGTTTGATAACTCAGTACTAAAAATATATGCATTCTTCTTTTTTTGCTGGTCACTTAAATTTAAAGCTAGGACAACACGTGTGTGGTCCTTGACCAATTTGCGCCGTCCTGTATTGGCTATTGGAGGCAAGCTAAAAAATTGCTTTCTTTTTTTAATTTTTTTTTTAATCTTTTTTTAGTCCCCTTGGATGAAACCGAATTTAGATGAACCTTACCTCCCCACGCCCTCCACTAGTTTTTGTGGGGATTCTAACTCTTTCCCTTTTCTTCCACGGCGTAGCCCATTTACTTATGGTAAATTTCGCCGCTATAGTGATAAGAGAGCGGGGTGAAATAGAGCGATCTCCTGCGACATCGTAGGCTAGCATCCGCTCATCGGCTGAGTATTGTTGTAAACATCATTAAAAGTCTCAACTTTAAAAGTCTCAACTTTTAAGTCTCAACATTAAAAGTTTCAAATTACAATTTTGTTTCGTTCATTCTGTCCTTTTATTTCTCTTCGCAACTGCTCCTTAACATTACATGATTAATAAGTAGTTTACTATGTTTCTATATGATCGAAGCAGTGATACACCGCGCTGAAGATGCCTCATTGAGGTTACTACTGAAGAAATGATCAATAAAATCCATGTTGTTATACAAATATCATATACGAACGTTTGAGCATGAGAGAGTTATCAGCGTTATGAGTGCTGCATTTGCTGACTGCGGGTTAAAAGCGGAATCGAGTGATCACCATACATATATGGTGATTTTGTAATACATCCGAACCTAAAATTTCAAGCAAAATAACTACCAGATTACATGCCTATTTATTTTATGTGAAATAAATCGGATAAATGTCCACCCCGGCTACTTCTGACAAAGCGCATTATGTCAATTCAATTTCCGACCACTTTTTCAAGCAATTGGGGTCTTATGCCAGCGACCACTGTCGGAAGTTCGGACACACTAAAAAAAAAACACCCGTTAAAAGCGAAATCTGAAGGAGTTTCTTCAGTAATTCGTGACTGTTGATGAAATTTGAATTCATCACTACTCACTAGAAATAAGAAATTAGTTAAAAAAGCGGGTTTTACGATAACACGACGAATGGGTTAGTACACATTCGTCCGTCGGAACAGTTAAATTGGCAAATTTGCGCTATGAATGGATATCGTATCCACTATGTTCTCCGGTATTAGCCTGTTGCAGTTTTCTGTTCCTCAACTTATTCAAAGAATTACTATACAATTAATTTTTTTTTAATCTGAAAAAGGAACATTAAGCATAATTTCGTCATCAGAATCACTTCAAACATAGGAATGTTTTACCTTTAGTAGATAATCTACGAATTATAAAATATTAACATAATTTAGATTTGAACTAATTCAAAATGTATAATAAAAAACTAAGAACTATACAAACATATACCTCTATATTTTCATTAACACATCCTTCCATTAAATTTATTAAAACTGAATAGAGCCTCCCTTATGTCCACCCTATTCCTGAACCCACGTTGCATTTTACTGATATTTTCTTCAAGTATATTATACGTTCTTGTATCAATTATTTTAGAGAAATAGTTTTAATCTAAGACATCAAACAGATAATTATGTGGTCTTCACATTTATTAACATGGAGTTTTGTAGAAATTAATAAGTTAACAATTCTAATAATTCCTGTACTTCTTAATAAAATATAATTTCTAAGGTCTTAAAAATCCTCAAGTATGTCAATGTTGCATTCAATTTATTTAATTCACTGAGTAGTTCATCCGGTACGTCAATTCTTCATATTTTCTAGTGCACACATCTCTTCTTCTGTAATGAATTTATATATATATATATATATATATATATATATATATATATATATATATATATATATATATATATATATATATATATATATATATATATATATGTATATATATATATATAATTTTGGATAGAATATAGATTAAAAATTTTCCGAAATATTCGATTTGATCATATTCAAATTTCATTTTTTTCCGAAAGTTAAAAAAATGCAGATTTTTCAATGCATAACCACAATATAGTATTTTTTAAGATGTTTATTTAAGCAATTATACGAAAGTAATATATGTAATGTATCACACTGGAACCACACCGAAAAAGCCGATTAATTTTTCTAAAGAAAATACGATCGGTTTAAATTTCTAGATTAGGATATCTAACACAAGCATTAGAGCATTAGTGTGCTAATACAAAATTCCTGAATTCTTCGAAAAGGCAAAACAACTTTATATATGAACTGATTAGGTTAAAAGGATAAGTTGAATATTTCGGTTTAAAAAATATATATTATTCTTCGCCTAAATCATAGATATAAGTGGTATAAGTTTTATACTGCTTAGATTTGATAAATTTATATTCCGATATTAATTCATTTAAGGATTCATTAAATAAAATGTACATGATAGTTATATAAATGAACAAACATTACATAACAGACATTGGAGTTTAAAATCTATTTTTGAAAATTTGTATTTAAAACATGCAAACATGCAATAATACTATAAATATAAAATATAAATTTAATATTGGATAATTTGATGAATACAATACACAGATTCATAAGATACCATCGACACGCCTCTTCTAAGCCGATATTTTAAATTTTAATACTACCCTCCAGAGAATACAGACGTGAGCACACCTGTGGCACTGCATTGCAACGGTACATTTAATCAGACATACACGCTATTCGAGCACGCAGTAATCATTAGGGAATAAAGCGTATCAACAACATCCTTCTGACAATTGCGTTAACTTTATCTCTGATAAAGTGAAAGATGTATATTCAGTATTCAGTACTTGTTTACTTTTGTTATAATATCTTTGTTTTACAGCCTGATTTATGTATCAAAATACTCACAATTTGATTATTTAATTTATATTCATTAATTTATATATATATATATATATATATATATATATATATATATATATATATATATATATATATATATATATATATATTATATACGTAGTATTAGATTTTCTTGGACTGCGCCTAATGATACAACAGTAGCTGAGTGTCATCGCATACCCAACCGTTGACTTCCACAATCTCATGTAGGACACACAGCAACCTGCTTCTCGACCTAAATGAACATTTTTGTTGGCTGCTTGACTGGGCACGAGCCCCACCCATCTCTTCAACTGGATGACATATGTTTCGTCTCTCGATTTTCAGACTTTTGGGTCAGACTTGGATAGGGTTTCCCTATTCTTGATGGTATGGTATATGTCGGCACCCTGAAGCATCACAATTGAGGTTAAATTTCATCAATAACTTGACGCATGTTTTGCTTCAGGTCATTAATCGTCTGCGGATCGTTAGGATAGACTTTGTCTTTTCAGGCCACTGAATATCACCATTTCGAGAAATGACGTGGCCAGGAAAACTTATCCGTTACCAATCCAAAGTTTTTCTGGTCGTATGACACGTAGCGCCATCTTGTGTAAAGAACATACTATTAAGGAGCTTATTATTCAATTGGGGCCATTAATTTTTTTTAATATATTGCGGTGGCGTTCGCCATTATTATTTGCTGTCTTACTTTCATTTTAATGAAAACAAAGGCCCTCTAACCACTCCAGTCCACGATATACAACACACCGAAATTGGACGTGTATATAAAGATACTTCTGCAATCACTCGAGGATTTTCACTTCCCCAATCCTAAAATTTTCTTTGTTCAGATAATCTGTGTGATGGAAATGAGCTTCGTCAGAAAATATAATGTTATTGCAAAATCCTCATCATTTCTAAATTCGTTATTCGTCCTCTTCGTTCTTCCGTCGTAAAATGATCCATAATTAAATTACCGGATCTCTAGATGACACATGCGAAATATAAAGTGTAAGCCATTGAAAAACGCCGCTAAAATGACGACACCCTTTACAAATTTTACTGATACTACTAACCTTTAGTGTAATATTACTAAATAAAGTACATATATTGTGCAACACGTTCTTTTTTTTAATGATAACCGGTTATCTGCACTTTCCCCAAAACATGTTGGCTTTAATTTAATTATGTGGTCTATTTTTTTCTTCAATAATAATGTTTCAAAATGCCTGTATATCATATCTTAGGGAATCTAATAGAGATCATATCTTGTGTCTGAAATATTAGAACCACCATTAGGAAGAATTTGTCCCATATTTTGGACATTTTTGAATCAGTTAACTATAGTTGATGGATTTAAATATAGATCATATTTAATGATCTTCAGGTCGATACCAATTTGCATGTCCTTTTTGTTCATTGTTTTACTGTAATAAACATTTTATATAAATCTTAAAAGTTTTGGAGATACTTTTACCCAAATTAAAATAAAACACAACAAAACAAACATTTTCTGTAATTATGAATAAACAAGAAGAGGTAAATATTTTAGTTATAGGCGCATCAGCGTCTTGAGCTATTCAGTGATTCGACCCCTGGCTTAACGTGGGATCCGAGTCACAGCTATTAGCAATCATTTAGCTTACAAACAACCTAGAAAACCTGAAAGAAGCCACCCAACGTGATCACAAATAATATTGAAAAATTGAAAATTGGCGTAACAAATATTCAAACAAAATCGAACCAACCACCGAACCATCACGTTAATGGGGATAAATTAGAGGCTAGCATATCTTGCTTTTTTCTTGAAATTCGTGCATTCATTAAAAATGGGGCTAATAATTATGCAAAGATTTAGCCAGCAGTCACCATATCATTGGACATCATATATTCGAGAGTAGAGTGAAAAGTTCTTAAGAGAGGCTTCAGTAGGTTGATAATGTATGGATGGGTGGAGAGTGAAAAGTAAGATTCTTTTTAGATGAAATATATTTTTTTATCGAAGATCGATTTATTTTTCAACATAGTCTTCTTTTAGCTCGAAATACTGCCCTCAACAATTTTTTATGCCTTCGAAAATTACGACTTTTTCTCGAACTCTGCAAAATGGTTGTTGGTTTTAAGGATTTTTTTTCAGCTAGTCATTTTTTATGTTCGGAAAAAGAGAGAAATAGG
Organism: Cosmopolites sordidus; assembly: GCA_031761425.1. Classification (NCBI taxonomy): domain Eukaryota; kingdom Metazoa; phylum Arthropoda; class Insecta; order Coleoptera; family Curculionidae; genus Cosmopolites; species Cosmopolites sordidus. Next base: position 152,455 of record JARFXV010001686.1, on the reverse strand, counting down.
AGGGGGTAATTCCGGAGAACAGGCTGGATATTGCATCAATTTTTAGCACAAATTGACCAATTTTGCTGTTGCAACGGTAAAATAGCACTTTCGCAAATTTGACCAATGAAGCAGCATAATACTATCCTGTGATCAGCTTACCTTTTTCCAAATAGTCTATGAATATAATACCTGCGTATTTCCAGAAATACTGACTTTGACTTTTTCGGTCGATGGTAGCGTCTTCCCCTTCTTCAGGTCACGTTCGCCATGTAAAGCCCACTGTTTCTTTATGTCTAGTGTATAGTGACGAATCTAAGTTTCATCAACAGTTAAGAATTATACATATTTATACATCGCTATGAAGCTGTCACTCAATTCCGTTTTTGGTTCGCAGTGGCCAAAGGTGGTACCCACCCCGCTAATAGCTTTCTTATACCTAAATATTCATGAATGTACCATACACATTCGTCCGAAATTTTTGTCATCTCAATAATCTCTTTAACATTTATTCCATAATTGGTCAACACCATATTATAGATTTTTTTTTAATTTTCTTTTCATTTCCTTAGTACTGACCTTAAAAAGGCGTTCTGAGATCAGTGCTGGTTCAACAACATCAAAACTCAGTAAACCACATAAGAACTGCGATATGTGATGAAGCAGAATCTCCATAATACTCTTCAAATTTTGCTTCGGTTGCTTGATAAATTTCCCCCACAAAAAGTAGGGTCTTTCCGCTTTCGAAGACTGTCAAAACAAAACTAGTTATCATGTCAACTTAAAATTCATGAAACGTTACTACATTGAAAGTAAACTACTTTTCAAGTTTTCAGGCATGCAATCATCTTATCATCTTGCACCTCTATCTATCGGACAAATCTGAAAACATTTCATTTTATCGTGGTATTGAACCTTTCAGTAGTCGCGCGCGGACTGTCGCTCCGCATTGGTTTTGTTTCTACAATAATTTCCATTGCACTCCCCTCCAAGTGATGCGCTTCCCAATATCTTCCGGGAAGAGCTTGTATTAGTAGGCGATTGAGTGAGCCAGTGAGTAGTTTCGGGCTTTGATGAATAATTCTATATTACATTTACGATTTACGTAACAAAACATATTAATTTATTTTTCTGTGTTCTTTTGATAAGGTTTGTTCTTTTCGCTATTTTTTGTTGTATTACTATTACACATATACGTTTTTATAATGGCCTTCTATGAAAAAGAAGAACAGCGGCTGCATAAATTAATGGAACAAGGTTTACACTCCTCTAATGAAGAGGGATTGCCCGTTGATGAATATGATAAAAAGGAAGAAGAGGCCATTGAACTGGATATACTTGAAACAGATAGTGAACAGGATATTTCAGATAATGAATTGGGTGTTTTGTAAGAAGCTATTGGTCCATATTTTATAGGTAAATATCAAACTACCAAATGGAGGAAACACTGTCCTCCAAAAAATGTAAAAACCCGATCAGAAAATGTAGTTTCCCATTTACCCGGTCCAAAAAGAATGTTTCTACAAAGATTTCGATTCTTACTGCGACATTTGCGGTGTGACGATCTTGATTCGCGAACCTAGAAGGTCTGTTGATAGTTGGCAGTGGTTCGAGATATTTTTGAGATCTTTGTAGAAAAATATAAAACTTCATTACACCCTTTCAGTTCACAAAAAAAGTAGAAGCATTTAGGGGTAGATGTATTTTTCGTCAATACATACTCAATAAACCGAACAAATACGGAATAAAAATGTATGATCATTGTGACCGCAAAGTTTCTTGTACTTGTAACTTGGAAGTATATACTGGCAAATAGCCTGCGGGTCCTTGGGAGGTAAATTTCCCAGATGCTGTTGTGGAAAGGATGTATGAACCCATAAGAGGAACTGGAAGGAACGTAACTGCTGATAATTGGTTTACCAGTTTTAAGTTGAAAGAAAACCTAAAGAAGAATTTCAGGATGACTCTCGTAAGAACGGTTAGGAAACATAAAACAGAGCTTCCTGTTGAATTTACCCGCCTAGTAAATGGGCCTAAAAAGTCGTCAATTTTTGCCTTTCACGAAAATTACACGCTCTTATCTTATGTTCCAAAAAGAGGTAAAAATATTTTGCTTATGTCAAGTTTACACCATGATGACACTATTGATAATGATACAAATAAGCCAGTCATAATAGGTACTTACAATCAAACTAAAGGAGGAGTAGATACGGTAGACAAACTTTGCGCTGCTTATAATTGTGCACGTGCTACTCAAAGATGACTAATGATATTCTTTTACTCAATATTAAACATTGCAGGTATAAATTAGCAAGTTATTTACAATGCATATGATGTAGATAAAAAAGTACAGAGATAATTTTTGCGAAAACTATCTTTTGATTTAATACGAGATTACATAGGAATTCACACAGGAAGATTCTTGACCTAGAACTTACGGAGCAACCTCGGGATTCAAAGAGGTCGATGTGCTATATGTGTCACACATGTAAAAATGTCACACTTATGTATGTTTGGAACATGCTCAAACAATTTGTCCAGAGTGTTTTGAAATAGAGCATGGTGAAACTTCATTTTATAATAGCTATTTTACACTACTTTCAAGTTATTTTTATATTCTTTTTTTACTGTAGTTCTTAAATGTATGTATTAGAAGTTTTACATGTTATTTTAAAAGACATTGTATTGAATATATTTTTATGTTCTTAAATAAGTACGTAATTCGATAATTTAAATTTAATAGGTATATTTATATTATATGATTGTCTATCTAAATCACTACGTAGCAAAAATACGACGTTCTCTAATGGCGGACAAGGAGTCCGCAGCGATGACTGTTATCCTAAAACTTAGGTCTACTACTGGAAGGTTAAATATTAGATTTTTACCTGAAACATTTCAATAGATAAATTGTAAATAGGGAGTTTTAAAATGTTATCAGCATACTCTCATGAACTACTATTGTTCAATTTCAATAATACACTCCAGAGAGCTCATACGTGAACGCATATATAACAGTGCGTTGCATAGTTATATTTAATCAGGCAGACATGCTGTTCGAGCAGGTGGTAATCTTCAGGGATTAAACAATATTTACAACATCCTTTCCCCAACCGCATTTGTATTCAGCCGTTCGCTTTATAATTCTGAAACTAGAGGATAATGCAGAATTCTCATTCAGTGCATGTAAATCGGTGTTATAATTACACAATCAATTTAGGAGAGGTTTATGTAACTATAAGATTGCAGATCGTTGTTTATTTTCTACACAAGGATTTCCGAAAATTTAATGTTAATTTTCTGTTTACTTAGGTGTTAATGTAAATGTGTTAAGTAAATACGTCAATAACGTGTTAGAGGAATTAATATGTGTTAATATTTTAATAAAGTAATGAAAATATTATAGTAACTGTTCAAATTTGCTTTATGAAAATTTTCAAAACACCTGCTTACTATACGTAGGTTAATTCTTCTAATGGAACCTTTGGTGTGAAAGACTAAACCTAAAGAGATTTAACAATAAACACCAAATCTCTTGTTTTAAATTGCTCGACCCGCGTTTCGCTAACCATGTTAGGATCATGAGGACATAATTCAATCTAAATATATTCTAATTTAGATCGAATAGATTTGAATCTCCAAATGATGCTAACATGGTTAGCGAAACACGTACCGAGAATTTTAAAATATACAATTTGGTGTTTAGTAATAAATCTCTTTGAGTATAGATAGATTGATCAAAAGGTTTCTAATCCAATATATAAATAGCGCTGTAATTCGGGAAAGGCCAGTATATGAAAATATGCATTTCGTTTTTTCACGTCGTTATGGCAGAGGCTTATAAAAACTGAATTATTGACTATTTGTATGAGAACTGCTGTTATCATGCTAAAATATGAGATTTGAATATACTTTGTCGCATTCTATCAATCAATTTCCAACCACCTTTTCAAGCAATTGGGATCTTATGTCCACAATTTTCCGAGTTATGTTGGCTTCTAAGGCATCAATAGTTGCTGGTTTATCGATAAAATGTTAAAAATTTACCATAACCCTAAAGAAAATAATCTAAAGGCGTTATATCACATAACTTTGATCCTCGAAATTATTTTCTCATCAAATTGTTCACTCAATAAATCGATTGTTGCGTTTGCTGTATAACATGTGGAGATGTCCTGTTGGAATCACATCTCCTTCAGATCAATACCATTCAAATTCGGAATAAAATAGTCTGAGTAGTCAAATAACAAAGTCCAACTTGTGCCGTTGATGGATTTACGCCTGCACTACTAATGGGCGCCACCCAGTTCTCTTATTTGCAAATAGGCCCTAAACTGGAAAGAGGATGGTTGAATTAATTGACTAAATTCAGAACTAAATTATTTTATTATTTAATTAAAAAAAACATAAATTCCGCGGCAAACTAAAATATCACACATTAAATTATATGTTATTCCTTTTTATGGCCTAAATAAATAATCGAACAAATAGGTGGATTATTATATAAATGTACACATACATCATTGTACACATAAATGAGTAATGAACTAAATCTAAATATAAATATAGGTATAAGTATAAGGGTACCCATGTAACATTCAAAGATAGGAATTAAAATTGATAGGTAATATTAATGGTGGTAATAATATTTGAAAATATAATAACGATAGTTATAATAATTTCTGGTCTGACTGTGTGCTCTATTAAAAGGTTTCCGAAAGATGAACAGTTCTATCAGAGGTGGATGTCTAGAAAGTTACCTTTAATGTGGTATCTAATTTCTACTCCGATATCTGAAACCATCTGAGAAAATAAGCCCCTGCATGGAGGGGGCCAACTAATCTGGCAATTTTTTCGCTGTCTGTCTCTTCGCTCGGCACAACCGAACTACCCAAGGCGATATCTCCTACTATTCGTCCGCAGTCGCACCGGACTATTCAGCTAACCTAAACTACCGAAGCAAGACACGTGCAAGACCACTACTAGTGGTCCGTTATTTTTTAAAATGCTACAATATGTTCAAAAGAGGAATGGAATATTTTAATATACTGGATTTTTTAACATACGGATTATAGCGGTGTTTATATATTGGGCTAAAAGTTTTTGATCTGCCTCCCTATACGAAACTGAAAGAAATTTAGCACTGAATACCAAGTCATTTGTCCTAAACTTCTCGATGCGCATTTCTCCACCGATGCTAGCATCATCAGGAGATCATTCAATCTAAATCAGAATCTATTTAGATTAAATACTTAATCCCTAAAGGTTACGACTTGCTCGAACAGCGTGTCTGTTTGATTAAATATGACTATGCAACGTACTGTTGCTGCATGGATATACCTGTTGAGCTGTACTCCCTGAAGTGTATTGTAACTGATTAATACTAGGTCAAGAGAGGATGATTTATGCAATTGTGTAACTCCCTGTCAATAATTTATCAATCGAAATGTTTCGCGCAAAAATATAAAGTCTAATATTTAAATATCAGGATGGAATGAAATGTTTACATACTATTGCCATTGTGAGCATGCGATCACAAAGATGATTGCATGCCTGAAAAGTAGCTTTCTTTCTATTAACGCTCCATAAATTTCAAGTCTACACGACATCTAGTTTTGTTTTGTTAGTCACTACTAAGGAAATAATCATCAAAATCCATGATGTTGATCGATCACGGAATAAAAGTTAGAGGGATTGTTGAGATGATAAAAGTCTCGGGCGAATAAGTATGATACATTCATGAATATTTGTGCATGAGAAAGTTATCGGCGTACTGGGTGTTTTGTTGTTTATCCAGTGCAAAACAAAACCGGAATCGAGTGACCACTTTACAGCGATGTATAAACTTGTGCCTGGTGGTGAAACATAGATTCATCTCTACATACCGAAAACGAAGGAACACTCAAAACAGTGGGTTTTTACCTGGCGAATCTGTCCCGAAGTGCCCCGTGACTGTTTTCGGGGACTGACAAGGCATATACGTCGCCTATTTGGGAAATGGAAACACGATCACAGGAGAGTATTATGCTGCATTATTAGTAAAATTTGTGAAACTACTGTTTCACCACGACAATGCTCCCACCCATTCGTTCACCGTTGGTACAGTAAAATTGAACATCTGAAAATGGCACTGTGTGCTGAAACAATTATCAAACAATTTTTAAATATAGTGGAAATGTAGATATGTCTTTTATTTAAAATTAATTTCCAACAAATATTGGCTACCTCGCTTTAATATAAAGTTAATTGAAACATAGAAGTGGCTTTGAAAAAGTTGTTTGTTTTTGGGGCTGTTTTTCATTATTAGGCTAGAAAATTTAAAATACATCCTCAAATAATTAATGAGCTCTTTATGTAGAATAAGATATGATTTCTTGTAGATTCAATTTTTAACTAATTCGCTGGATAAAATACCGTACCATACATTACATGGTACGGTATTTTCGAGCCAAAGTTCGAAGCTGATTCCAATATATCCGGAGAAATCATTGGGTATATTGGATATTGGGTATATTTGGATTGTATTGGATATTTTGTAGATTTTGAAAATCTTGCCTGCAGTGAGCCCATCTATCAACCAGTACTTCAACATATTTGATCCGCTGAATTGTACCTGAAGATGGGTGTTTAATATGGGCAATGATTAGAGTATTAGCAATTAACAATATACGTGAACCAATGACGCAGGTTCATCAGGAAGACGCTTGATAATGTTAAGGAGCTACCAGAAAACTGCCATCGTTTATTAATCGAAACAGATTGTTTTCTGGACTAGACCTAAGGTTTAAAATCTGAATGAAGTCGAAATGGGGTGTTATTTTATTAGAATATGAATGATTAATGCAGATCTGATATTAAATACCCAGACTCAAATAGTCCTTATTTTTTGAAGTTATATTTTGTCGTAAAAAATTCATTATAAGTTTGCATAAAGTTATGATTCACCCTAATATTATAGGTAGAAACGCCTTAAGCAGATTGTGATCTTTAGAGATTAAAAATAATTACAGCACTCTTATCATTTCCATTTATCAATTTATCAATTGAATTGAACACAATATGATTACGTGGGGTCTTGCTATCGATTTAATCCGGGGTTCTCATACAGTTATTTATTATTTACTTAGGTTTTCAACAGTGGCATCTCGTGGGTTTTTAAAGTGGAAGGGCGTAGAAGAAAATAGTGCTGCTGAAGATTTTTTTTGCTTTCCCCTTCCCTCTTTTTACTTTTCGTGCTATTGAAACCCTATACAGGAGGTGAACCAGGAAAATGAGTTAAATAAAGCAAATAAACTAAACGGAAATAAAATATGGTGTTTTGCTGAAAAATTATTTACAGTGATAAATGCTGGAGGGGCGGTGCCCCAACGCTCCCTCTCACGAGCCGCCACTGGTTTTCAATCGCTCTGGGTTTTTAATTTTCTTTCCTCCGTAAAAATGTTTTAATTTTTTTCTCATATCTCTAAATGTTGCTTCTGTTTCTTGCTCAATGTCCATAATTCTGACCCATACAACACTGTTGATCTTATAACTGGTCTGATGTATTTTTCATTTTGTCTTCCATTGAAAAATAATTCGAATTAAATAGTTTTAATAGTGATTCTAACTTCTGTTCCGTGTGGCCAGTCTTGCATAGTTTCGCCTTTTTTTTATTTTAGATAGTAATACTAACTCCTAAATAATTCGTAGATTATTAACCTATAGTACCTATGGTACTATAGGTTACTTATAGTACCTATAGTACTTCTGAAAATTTATTCTTTTTTTCTATCTGTATCTTTTTACCTGATCTCATTTTCTTATATTTCATTTTTTCTTCATTAATTTTTTTTTAGCTTTTGCTTTTGTTTCTAGTCAAAATCAATAAATAGCCGGCATATGCTAAACACTAACTGATTATTAAGTGTTTCTTTTGTGTGAAAATCAAATTCTCTCAGAATGATTGCTAGTGTAAGGTTGAATAATGTTTTTGACATAGTTCGGCCAATTACATCACATTGTCGGTGACTTTCGGGTTATAATTAAATTTTTTTAGAAATTTACTATTTGTATTTTTCATTGTTATATTTACTACTTATTAAAATTACTGATAGTCTATTAATTTTTTAGTAGTAAAATATATTTCTTTTCTATTTAGTAAATGAATTTACTGTAATTTATTTCACTGTAATTTAGATGGATTTAATAGCTTATGTGATTGTCTAATATATTTTTCATGAATAATTTGTGAAATTGTTTGTCTGGTTTTATCGTCTAGAATATCAAATTCAATTGGATGGAGTTTATATGATAATTCGGAGTGCAGTACCTTGATCTGTAGAAATAAGTTGTCTCTAATACTGAACCATTTTCTTGTTTCTTCTTTTAGCCAGGTGGTTTTGCAAGAATCCAGGGCTTTCTTCACAGAAACTTCGCGTTGATTTTGAATTGAATAAATTTGGGATACACTTTCTACTTTAAACATTGTTGTGTGAACCATACGTAAACTAAGCACTTACAGATGTTTATCCTATGTAGGTAATTTTACACTTTTATTGAGTTTAATTTTTTACAATTACTTACTTTTAATAACATAAAAAATGAAAGCATGTTAAAAATACCTATAGTACTTCTAGTACTATTAGTTTAATTTTTTGCAGTTCTATTTTTAGATTATTTTCGGATAATGGATTTGTGAAAGCTCGATGGATAATAGACTTATATGCTGCATATTTATGTGTAATGGGTTGGATTGATTGTTTTGTAATTGTTATATCTGAGTGAGTTTTATGTGAGTTTTCTATATATATTAAATTCTAGTTTATTATTTTGTTTCGATATTGAAAGGCTCAGAAAACATATGGTTTGATTTTGTTATTTTTCAATTGTAAATTTTATTTTTGGATGGGTTATATTTAAATGCTGTAATGTTTCTTCTATTTGTCTGTCGTTTCCCGTATAATAAAACAAAATGTCTAAATATGTAAACCAAAACAATATATTTTTTCATTATCCGTTTTTAAAAAATTATTTTCCAAGTTTGACATTAACAGTTCTGATTTTGTCCTTTTGTTTGTAAAAAAAAATATTAAATTGAAAATAATTGTCATTAATGCATAAGTTAAAGAGTTCTAAAATATCGTGCTTAATAATTGGATTGATGTTACTTTTTATGAGTAAATTATCTAATAATTTTAGGCAATCCTTATTTGAAATATTTGGGAACATGTTGCTAACGTCAAAGGGTGCTAGAAAACCGTTTTTTGATATAGATAGTTTGCTAAGCTTTTTTGTAGGGTCTACCGAGATTTTTATTAAATGTTTAGGCGAGAAATTCCTTAAGTATTTGAAAATATTGTTTAAGTTAAATACTAGGTTTCTTAAAGGGCTATTTGTGTAGGAAACTACTGGTCCTATTGAAAAGTTTTCTTTATGAATTTTAATTAAACCGTACAGTTTTGGAGGAGTAGAATTCATATTGACTATTTCACATGTATCTTCGTTTGACAAAACTGTGTTTATATTTTTTATTGTTTATTTTAACTTGTATTACTGAGATATTTTGATGAGGTCTTTCACTATCTATTTTAGAAAGGTTTTAATTTTTGTTTCGTAAGTTTCTTTTTCCAGAATAACAATGGAATTACCTTTATCTGCTTTAGTCACAACTAAATTATTATCTTTGATTTTAGAATTAATGGATTTGATAATATAGCCTTTATTTGTATTGCAGTATTTTCGATTCATTTCTATAGTCTTTTCAATTTTTTCTTTTGTAAAATTAGAATTTAGAATGTTTTCAAGGAATAGTTCTACTTCACATATTAAATTTTTTAAACTTTACTTTGTTTGGCATTTGGGTTATATTTCAGGCCATGTTCAATCAAATTAATTTTTTTATTTGTGAAAACCGTATTTGATAAGTTAATGGATCTTTTGTAGAAGTTATAGTTTGGTAAATTGATTCTGATTGTTTGTCATTTCACTGTAATTTAGATGGATTTAATAGCTTATGTGATTGTCTAATATATTTTTCATGAATAATTTGTGAAATTGTTTGCCTGGTTTTATCGTCTAGAATATGAAATTCAACTGGATGGAGTTTATATGATAATTCGGAGTGCAGTACTGTAGAAATAAGTTGTCTCTAATACTGAACCATTTTCTTGTTTCTTCTTTTAGCCAGGTGGTTTTGCAAGAATCCAGGGCTTTCTTCGCAGAAACTGTGATCGCGTTGATCTTGAATTGAACAAATTTGGGATACACTTTCTACTTTAAACATTGTTGTGTGAACCATGCGTAAACTAAGCACTTACAGATGTTTATCCTATGTAGGTAATTTAACACTTTTATTGGGTTTAATTTTTTACAATTACTTACATATTACATACATTTTTGAAAGAGTAAAAAATGATATTAATTTTTAATAACATAAAAAATGAAAGCATGTTAAAAATTAACAGAGATAATGCAAATTAATTTCGGCGTGATCTAAGTATATTATATTTTTTTAATCCAAAAATGAAAAGAAAAACCATTGTGAATACAACTGGAATTTAACCCAAATCTAATAAAATGTCTTCTTTCTAAACTAGTTTTGTAAACACAGATTTGCCAATTTTGTTTAACGGTAGTCGAGAGCTTTAGTATTGCAAATAACTGATACATCTCGTTATAATAACCTATCTATTTACCGGACTGAGGAAATCAATAAGCTGCCCTACTAGTTAGTATATACCAAAGAATCAAGACATATTTACCTAAATTTCTTCTTCCTTTAGAAAACGTTTTTACTATAGAAGAAAATATTACCGAAAAAAAGGAACTAATCATGGCTTTTTAGAACTCCAAACTTATTTAAATATAAAATATTACATTTTTATAAGGCTACTTTAGAGGCTAGTTTAGATCTCCGACAATTAAAAACTGGCTAAAGAGAACAAACATCAAAGTATTATTAAAAGTACGATACGGGTGAGAGTGTGTGTACCCTTTGTATATGATAAAGATAGAGTAATTGCTCTTTGAGTGTTCAATATAAATCCAATGGGAAGCTCCAACTTATCGAAACAATATCGAGTACTTCTGGTAGAATCCCGTTTAACAAGATGAATAGTTTGTTATTCGACTCACGTTTCTTGCATGCCCCTGTACCTGTATCGAAAAAGCGTTGAGAAACTTGGAGAAATGTTTACCGAGCTGGGTGCAGTCTTTCTGGATCTCGTTGCTTGTAAATATGCCTAGCCCCTCGGAATATTGTAGAACTTCTCCGTAAATACGAAGCATCTCGTGATATTCGCGTACAGAATATATTTTTGGTTTTAAATCGAATATAAATGCACGCACTCACCTACACTGAAATAATGTTTGTCGCAATGTTTAAATTACATTATTTGCGACGTTGTCACTAATATTGCCGATCGATATTAACTGATGAGGTGATTCTTATATAAAAAAATGCTTTATCAATGTTCATTAGATTATTTGTAATTTATTATTTAAGTAATAACTAATTAATATTTGCTAAATATGCTTTTACACATACACATAATAATTATTATCATAGCTTTTCGATTGGTGATTTAGTAAGTTTGCAATATTTTTCTCGGGAGCCCTCAAGTTTTTGACCCTTGTTTCAAGGAACTTTTTTCTTTAAAATGACTTTAGGAATCGTTAGTTAAATTTACAAGCGCTTTCCCTTATTATTTATATCATTGTAACGATTCTTTACCGAGCACTCCCTGTATAATTGCTCTTTGGAGAGAAGACCTTTCGGAGACTTCAAACCCACCGGCCGATGACTCAACAGCGGCACAGTCCATAAAAGAAGAAAGGAAACTTGCCGAAATTAAAGGCGTTTAAAAATCGCCAACAAAAATAAAATGAATATCTGCAAGAATTTGAGACCGACATTGCCAAATTGTGTCGACTTGCATATTCCGATATCCAAGAGTCTCGGATGGTCTTGGAAATCAAGAAACGAGAAAGGCATTGATCTTAGCCCGATCCAAGAAGCTCTTTGAAGCCTTGGCATATGCCCTAGAGTATCAAGCCGCTATCGAAACTTCTAGAACGCTTCTAGCTTCTAGAGCTGTGCACGGATACACGGTAAAAATCTAGATGGTAAATTCTATTTAGTTTTTTAGTTTCAGTTTAGAGTTGGTCGTGAAAACATTGTCGAAATAAATAGATCATACCTTGTGAGAAATAAATACGAGTAGTTTTATAGTCTGTATGTAGTGTGTTAAATAAATACAGTGTTGTCATTTTAAATGATTTAATAAACTCTTTTGTAATAGACTGAAAGATTGTTTAATTTCACACTTAAACGGACAGAAGAAACGGTACATTACGTATATTTAAATGAAACAAAAATAATTACATTTCAAATGTTCTTACTCCCCAGTTTCGAAAAGCAAATATTACGTCTTATTGGTATTCAATAAAAAATTTATCGTAGAATAATTTGATAAATTGTTTAAGAATACAGGTTTACGACAAGTCGTTGACATGTCTCTCTTAAGTTAATATTGTAAAATTCAATGCGGCACTCCGGGAAGCTCAGACGAGAACACATATGTGGCACCGCATTGCACCGTTACGTTTAATCAGGCATACATGTCGTTCGAGTAACTGGTAGTCTACAGGGATTAAAGAATATTTAGAACATCTGTTTAGATGTTGTAAATACTCATTTTTTACATATCTGATGAAGTAAAAGATAATGCCCAATCAAAATTCAGTGTTTGTAAATATAAATTACAATTACCTGATTAGTTTAAAAATCAATTTGAATGTAAAAATTTCAAATTTCAAATCTTTTACCACCGAGCCTTTTTTTCAAGTTTATTCAAGAAAATAATCCGAAGAGGTTCAATCTGGCGAATAAAATGCGTGAAGAAGCAATTCGAGCTTTAACTAATTGATTTTGGCCATCGCGATAACGGATATGTGAACTGAAGCATTGTCTTGATGAAACAAAACTTTCTTTTTCGCCAAATGCAGCCGTTTTTTCTTGATTTCATCACTCTAACGCTGCAATAAGTTTGTATAATATTCGCAGTCCTTTGTCCTTTTTGAAGACAATCAATGAAAATTATCCCACGCGCATCCCAAAAAACTGACGTCATGACCTTGCCTGCAGACGGAACTGTCTTTGTCTTCTTTGGAGCTGATTCTCCCCTTTTAGTACATTGTTTAGACTGTTCCTTCCTCTCAGGTGTGAAGTAAATGGACCCATGTTTCATTCGTGGTTATGAATCCTGTGAAACTTTGCCAAACACTCGATTGAAATATCCTCACGACGCTATTTTTGTTCAAGTGTGAGTAATCGCGGCACCCATCTTGCGCACAGTTTTTTCATGTCCAAATTTTCAGTCAATATGGGTTGTATAGCACTTTTTGAAATACCTACCATATCTGTTATCTCGCACACTTTCAGTCGACGGTCATCCAACAGTATTTTGTGGATTTTCTTATTAACCATTTCTGGCGTGATCACCTCATTTGGTCGCTGTTCGTCTTAGCAGCTCATACGGCCTTGTTTATACATTGCCGCCATACAATATTTTATTGTTGTAAACGAAGGAGCAGACTCTCTCAGGGTAGAATTTAGCTCCGCTTTGATATCACCGGTAATATACAAATTCACTGAGAGCATTCACTGTTAATGGCTGCTGTAACAAATACTAAATAACGTAGCGTCGTCAAGGATTAATTAATGCTGCAATTACTTTATCTAAATAAATCTCTTTGAGTTTAGTTCTTTTCAAACATCAACCGCCATCTATACCTCAGGTCGGGTACTTCTGGGACTACCTCGTAGTATACTTAGTAATATACTTAATAATATAGTTTTAGGAGGACTAGTATTGGTGTATAATGTATTGTGTTCTAATCAAATCAAACCGTATTATAAATGTGATAATGACGATTGAAGCAGTAATATGCAAACGTCTCGTTATTTCACGAAAACTTAAACCTGGTTCTTTATTCGGATTATCTTATTCAGATAATTGCCTGAAATAAAGTGGTGCATGAACTTCTAAAATTTAATAATTTTTGAAAATACCAGAAGAATATTATATATTGAACAAGAATGATATTTAATAAACAAGAATATTGTATAATAAAGAAGAATATTATATAATAAACAAGAATATTATATAATAAACAAGAAAGGTAAAGTAAACATACATAGCTTACTTTATCTTTCTTTATTTAATTATTGGGGGACAGCAACCATTTTTAGAATCCATAAAAATCATATAACAATGTAATATATATCCTTACATGCAAGAATCTATTAGAACTAACGACATTTATTTTTCATTAAGCATACATGCCTTAAGATTAAAACTATTTAGTAGTTTTTAAATATCTTTTAAAGCCTGTCATAGAGTACTACTTTACCAAACCACACTTATTTCCATTAGAGACAATCCTCGAGTTAGGGGAAAATTTCTGTTAATTGCAATGGTGACGATCCTAAGAGAATAGAGTGGAACTTCTAGTACTTCTTGGTGGAACCTTTATGTTTATTGCACTCAAGAGAACAGGACAATCAATAATTCCATTAATGATCTTATAAAATGTCAACCCTAGCCCTACGTAAAGACAGAGTTTCCAATCCCAGCACATCTGCCACTTGACCATTAAACCGTACACATTTCCACTCTCCATATTAGAAAAAGCAAATAAACCAACATGTAATCGCAAATATAAGCCCCGTCCTGATGAACACTTTTAGTAAGACTGTACAAATTATTTCTAGAGCATGATAAAAACTAAAACTAAAATGCTTTATGTCTTAATACACCACCATTATCTGATGTACCATAACATAAAACTTTATCAAATTCTTATTAAACAAATGAGTGCAAAACAATAGAATATGTTTTTTAAGGTTTTTAATATGATACTGACAAATGTACAGCTAAGCTAAACAGTATTCTTATTGGTCTTTTAAAAGAGCTAACATTCCACAAGTTCATGCCCCACGTACGTACCTTACGTTCGTGCCTTACGTTCGTGCCTTACGTTCGTGTCCTACGTTCGTGCCCTACGTTCGTTCCCTACGATCCTGCCCTACGTTTGTGCCATACGTTGTGTTCTACGTTATCCTCCGGTGTGTGAAGATCCTGACCGTCAAAATCCCTAAATGTCCCACCGATAGAACATGCGTGAAATTGGATTGGTAGAATTCTTGAGCTATTGTACTAACCTCCAGCAGCTTTAAATGAACTTGAAGAATGTATACAACGGGCTTGAGATACCTGACTACAAAAAGGCCATATTTAGTCTTCCCATGGCTTGCAGAGTTACTTAGTGTTAAGATAACTATGGTGAACTTTGCCAGAAAATTGTGCATTGTAAAAATATCATTAACAAAAATTAATCTAAAAACATTTTTTTTTTCACACATTTCTGTGGTCTATCGTTTTGTCGTCGGATTGCTCAAGACGACTAGGTGTCAAGTCGAAAGGGTTCGACGGATAATTCCTGCTGTTCCCAGTATGACTGCCTTCTGCATCCAATTTATGGTATTGTATTCTATTTAAAAATTATTTAAGTGCAGCAATGATAGTTTATGCACTAGGCCATTCGCGGATATTATGAAAGGTTTAACAGTAACTCTTTTCATATGCCAAATATCTCGAATTTCATCAGCTAGTTCATGGTATTTTTGCACTTTTTGTTTATATGCCTTATTCAGATTTTCATAGAGAAATCATGAAGAGAGAATAGAGAAAGAGAGAATAGAGAAATCATGATATGACATACCTTCTTTTCCTTATCTACAACCACCATGTCTGACCTGTTGTGCACCGTATTATGATCTGTTATTAGAGATGTATCCCATACGATTTTTATTGTGGTGTTTTCAATAACGGGTTGCGGTTGATATTTATAAGGAGGCAACTCTTGGTTTACTAGGACGGCTCTCTGAGCTGTCTTTGAGTGGATAACTTTCCCCATGTTGTCATGTCTGCTTAAGTAAGCAGTTGGAGCTAAATAGGTGCAAGCTGAAATGAGATGTTGAACTGTTTCTTCTTCTTTGTTGCATAGCCGGATTTTGTTGTGCTTAGGAGTTGATTCATGATATGCTTCTTGTAATATCTAGTAGGGACCACTTGATCTTAGATTGCCATTAAAGCTGCCTCTGTTTCAGGGAACATATATCCAGAGATAAGATAGGTGTTGCTTGCTCTGGGGTTTGCGTCTTCTTGATTTAGGTTGTTATAAAACCTTCCATGCATGGGTTTTCTTTGTCACTGGTTTTTTAGCTCTTCTTTATATTTCTTATAGATAGGATGTACCATAGCTAAATTTAGTGGTGAAAGAGCCACATCATACCCAATCAAGTTTTTGAAAAATGGGATATCTTTAGACCGAACTTTATTACCGACATTTTATTAACCAGTCTATTTCTTTTTGCTGTGCTTCTTCGAAGCTGACAATTCGTCTGCCGCCTCTGCCTCGAGACAAATACAACCTTGCAACCATACAGAGTTTGGATGCAACATCCATTGCTTGGTTAACGTAGTGCGGAGCTTGCGATCCAGGGCTTTCACTTCTGTTGAGGACCAGTTTTAAATGGAAGGTGTAGGTTATTATTGGAGCGGCCCAGGTGTTTGTTTGTTTTGTTTTTTCGTTTAAATATGTTCAAATTTTGTTGATCCTGTTAAAATATTCTTCTCTGATCTTTTGTTTATTTATTTTTTCATCTATATTGAAGTCTTGTTGGAATCCTAGATATTTTTAGGTTTTATGTGAGCGTAGGGCTGGAATAGTTGTGACATTGTCCATTAATGTAAGGTTTTGAGATTGGGTGATTTTGCTCTTTTCCACCGGCAGTGCTGTACACTTTTCTATCCCCAGCTTCATTTTGATAGCCTGGCTAAGTGACTTAACTAATTCTAGCAAACTTCTAAGTTGTTGTTGATTTTTTGCGTATAGTTTCAAGTCATCGACATAGAAGAGACGTGAAAGCACAACTCGCTCGCCAATGCTGTAGCCGGTACCACTACTATTCAACATACGACTCAAATGATTGAGAGCCATACAAACCAGAGTGGGCTCAGACTGTCCCCTTGAAATATTTCTCTTCTAATAGCAATCTCAGCAGTCCTGTAGTCTGTCAAACACAGACTGGTCCTCCAACTTCCCGTTAGATGATTGAGAATATTGATTATTCGAGCATCAATTTTGTAGATATATAGTATTTCTTTAAACCAAGAATGGGGCATGGAGTCAAAGGTGTTTTGATAATCAACTCATTCTAGTGATATTTTTCTGTTTTGATTTAACTTGCTTGGTGATAATTGTATCAATAACCAGTAATTCCTTGCAACCGCGTGCTCGTTGTTTACATCCATTTTGCTGATGTTCAGAAAACTGATGTTCTCTTTTCTTTTCTCCTATCCAATACGCCATATCATCGAATTTCACACTATTAGACCATATGTCTGACCAGTACTTTGTCATATTTTCTTTATCAGGAATGGCGGTCTCTAACATCAATTTGTTTTCGCTGAGGTTTCTATAGAATTGCTTTTGAGCTCGATTAAACTGAGTATCTTCTTGGTATTCTTGGTATTGTTTTACTCGTATCCAATACCTCCTTAGTCTGTTTCTTAATGCTGCAATTTTCTGTTTCAGAGTTTCAAGATAAAGCGTAAGGTGCTGTCGGAACGTTGGATTGCTAGTCTTTATTTTAGCTTTTCTCGCAATATGAACAGCCTTTATTTGGACCTTTTTACTGGCTACTGCAACATGAAGGTAGTTATGCAACAGACCCACCTTACTCCTTATTTCATTAATTTTATTTTTCAATCTTCTTTCCCAAGGAGGGTCATGTTGTTTTGCAGCGGAGGGTGCATCAGGTCTTGGCCATTGTTTAGTAAATATCTACACGGCTGCGACGCAGTACATAAGATGGCAGGCAGGTTCCCAATAAATCATCACTACGCTCAATCATTTCCCTTATATTAGCATTTACAGATGCAACTGCATTCTTTATTTCCCTGGTGAGTTGAAGTTTGGGAAGTCTGGAGCGCAGTTTCATGGATATACCTCTGAACTTAGCATCATATTCCATAAAAAGGGATGTAGCTTCAGTATTGTCTTCCTCTTCAAGATCATTCTCTGCCACCTGGTCAGTAATCGGCTGTGCTGGTGAATTTAGGCTGGTTCGGGCAATAAATGATTTTCTCCGAATATCTCTTTTTATATTATTAAGGTCTGCATCTGATAGTGTTTTCCTTTTAAGAGCCGAGCGTACTTGATCTGAGAGTCTTTGTTCCGATAATTCACTTTCAGGATACTTGTCTTTCCATATTTTTTTCAGACGGTCTCTATATCCAGTCTTGTTCATTTCCATTTCCGTTATCATGCAATATGCGCGCAAAAGCTCAATATTGAGTTTTCTAGTCCAGCGCATGCGTGCCTTTCCCGTTCCGTCCCTTTCCGTCCCTTTCCGTTTTTTGAGCGGAGCTCCTATTTTTCGGAGAGCCCAAGCTGTCCCCTTAGATATTCTTTTGGGTTTTAAGTACGGGGTCGGTTAATTAATTAAATGTTATTAACAAAAAACAAAAAAATTAATCTTTTGAGGATTACAGAAAATGAAGAAACACATTAACAATATGTCCAATGCAAGTAATTTGATGACCAATTTTACGCGGACAAGGGGTACTGTGTTTATATTGCTACTAATAATGAAGTAATGTTGCTGAGCTTAGCAAAATCCTTAGTGGAGGATGCAGCTGTTCGTACTTTCTGCTATTATATTCGGACATAGGAAATTTTTATTTGAATTTTTAGGGGCTTGTGCGAGTATTTTAACTGTTTCTTTTATTTAATTTGGCTCAATCTTGAATATTGTTACTTCGTTGCCTCTTAGTGTATGGCATGATTGTTGTTTTGGATATTCCTACAACGACGGGTTTTCTTTAAATTCGTTTATAATGAATACTGAAATACGTTTATCAAAATCGGTTAAACAATATTTGTTTGTTATTGAAGTATTTTAGAACATTGCCAGTTACTCTTTGAAATATCAGTACAACAGTCTAGACCAAATGGATTTATAAAATATCCTAAATGTCCTTTAACAATACTAAATTATATTTTTAAAATATTTTAAGATGTATGTTAACTTAGCACCTGCTAACATGATCTAGAGGAGAAAATTAGAGGCATCCTCTGAGTTGGTAGAGAAATATAGGGTTGTAATATTTGGGCTTGGATATACAGGGTCGCTATTATGTATGAAAACGGTCAAATATCTCGAGAACGCTTTGAGATATCTGAATGAAATTTGGTACACAAACATCAGAAAATATTTCCCATTTTTAGGGTATATTTTCATTTTTTTTCCTTGTCGCATATTTGAAATCCAAGACTAACTTGATGTTTTTTTTAATGACTGCAGTACTTGAATTTGGCATTGTTGGAAAAAACATTTATTTCTGAATTCAACTATGTAAATATTATATGGTTTTTCTTTTTAAAATAGATTTTAAAAATGGCTAAAAGGTGTTTCGGTCTGTTTTAGGGTAAATATATTTTTCATTTAATGGGCTATAGAACTGTAGGTAACAACAGTGGCGGATGGTCCATAATGGGCACGTGGGCACGCGCTCTACCTAAAAATGAAGTGAAAGAAATAACTTCAGGTTTTATATTAATTTATTCTCTGTTCTGTCTATGATCACGCTTCTAGCGACTTCTATAGTCTACCATCCACCGATTAAAGAACACGTGCTGTGGGCACATATATTTGCGATTAATTGTGAACTAGAAATACTATTTAGATAGCTATGCAAAAATAAACTTAAACTAAACGAACTGAAAATTTAACTGATGATTTAATGAGTTAGGACTAAAAATAAATATATACAATTGAGATATTGGAGTTGTAAATTAAATTAAATACTTAGGAGTACTGTTGGATCCTCACCTAACATTTTGTAATCATGACAGTTATCTATATAGAAAGATTGGGAAAAAATAGGGTTCTTTAGTCGTACATCGTCACATTTATCGCCCTGGTCGAAGAGGCTTGTATATAATATTATAGTTTTACCCCCTTTTACTTATTGTATGTCTTTGCTGATGTTATATAATAAGAAAAGTATTGGTAGCCTCCAAATACAGCAGAACAAGGCTATGCGTGTACTATTGAACTGTAATAGGTATACACCGATACAGGTAATATTGCGGTCATTGGATTGGTTTTTCAGTTGCACGGGCCATTGAAGGGGATACCATTCGATTAATATATAAAATAAAACATAATTTGTTGCCTCATTATTTGAATTTTTTTTTTGTACAAAGAGTAAATATGCATTCTGACGATGTCCGTTCTAAGAACAATTATGAAATACCAATCGTGAGAACTACTGCTCTTCAGTAGACATTGTTTTGGAAAGGTGTTTGCCTCTTCAATGCTTTGCCCGTCCACATAAGGAGCGCTCCTAATGTGCATCTATTTAATAGACTGTTAAATTATTATTTGAAACAATAGAGTGTATTATCATTTGAACAGTGTTAGTTATTGCCTTTTGATTCTATTTTCTGTTGTTAAGATTTCTTACAATTTTTCTTACTTTTATTTATTTTTTTTGTATATTGATTTTGTTCTGTTACTGTTAGCTGCATATGCCAAATAAAGTGTGTATTTATATTTATTTATTTTTACAATGAGATTTTTTAATCTGATGGTTACAATTTAAACAATCAAATTGTTTGCCAAATTAGTTTATTTTATTATTTATTTATTTTTGCAATGAAATTTTTGAATCTGATGGTTACAATTTAAACAAACAAATTATTTGCCAAATTAGTTTATTTTGAAAAATCCCTTTTGAATTATGATGTTTACTTCTTTTTAAATTGGGCACAAATAGTTTTAATGATCTTTGCCACAAAAAGAACAATTATTACCATGATTGCTTGATATAAGATTGCCTGTATTTACAAGTAGTTAAAATCTATTTTACAGGTAGTACAGGAAGTGTACTGTTCTGAGATTAAATTTTAATTTGAGTTTAATATTGTATATTTAATTGGCAATTGTTAATACCTCCTATATTAACATTTATAGAAACAATGCCTGATTCTTTTGTCAGCCTTTTTCAATGATATATGAAAACAAGTGAACTTATAGAACCTGGATATATTATAACCCGTATTTTCTTGGATAGCACTATTCCGATTGAAGGAATATATAGCTGTATTAAATACTAATGCATGTGTTGATTATGAATTTAAATGAATTGTAGTTAATGCCTTTATGTTTTAGTTGAAATGCCACTATTCTCATGTATCATATGCAGACACTTTCTCTTATGCAAAAAACTGGTTTTTTATTGCAGGTTTTACATGAACCATATAAACTACACAATTTTTAACAATAACCAGGTCTTAAACAATTTTGGCATAGAATATTTTTTAAACTTTGAACAAGCTTTTTGAATCTGTTGGTTACAATTTAAGCAATCAAATTGTTTGCCAAATTAGTTTATTTTGAACAATCCTTTTTGAATTATGATGGTTACTTCCTCTTAAATTGGGAACAAATAGTTTTAATGATCTTTTCCACAAACAGGACATTTATTACCATGATTGCTTGATATATGATTGCCAGTAGTTACAAGTTGTTACAATCTATTTTACAGGTATTATATTCAACCATTTCAAACACTACAAGGAGGCCCTATTATAATATTAAATTTCTTCACTTGGTTTTTTCAATAATGCGCTGAAAAAGATTTTTCCTTAAAACTAGTTTGACAGAGGAAGCTATGACAGAGGAAGCTATGCATACACTGTGACATTTTTGATATGCGTAATGACCATGAGTGCTCAGAAGATAATCCCCATTATTTTGTACAAGTTCTCTATGAACATCGATTATTGTGTGCACTATCAACTCAGTTATTGATTGTGACCCGTTAAATAACCCAATAGGGTAAATGGGCAAGCATACAAGAGTATCTTGAAGAAGACTTATCACAACTTTTTGAAAATTTGCCATTAAATATTTGATTATAAAAATGTGATATCTACAGAGAGGTCATTTATCTCATATTGACAGGGTACTAAGTAAATATTTTAATGGATGGACAGGAAATCGCGATTAAATTCACTGGCCGGTCACATCCCGAGATTTATAACCCGTACACTTTAGTATAAGAAATATGTTAGAGTTTATAGTAAACGAGACAAACTTAGAGAAGACCTGTGGCAAAAAATAGAGGCATTTGATACAATTAGAAATGTGCTACAAATATCTCAAAAACATAAAACGGAATTTGAGAAGAAGAGTCGAAGCTTACGTACTTTTGTGAAATGTCACCGATAATTGAATCAGTGAGTTTAAACACACGTTCACAAATCAACAATGAAAGTTTCAATAATGTGATATACGAAATTTGTGAACTTGGGAGTCCTAGTAATGCTGGAAAACGTTTTAGTCAGATCTCTCAGATGCGCTTCTATATCTATTGATGCTAAATATAGCGCCAAAATTTTGCAAAACGAAAATAAAACGCTCTGAAGTTGTTCTGTTTTTCATATCATTCATCGAATAGGAAGGAAATGTTAAAGACATCGTTAGAAAAAAATTAAAGATGTATTTAAAGTGTTTAAAATAAAACTAAACAGTTTAAACATAATTATTTAGGTTAAAAGAGGTTATAGAAATAATTAAAATAGGCCTTAAAACATATTGAAATTATTTAAAAATTAAATTTTATTATCAATCATCATTTAAAAGACGAAGTTGTTTTCCAGTTTCGAATTTGTCCATAGAACGGAGGTGTCTCGCATGGAATATATTTTTTATTAATTGCTATATGCTCTATGTAGGCTTTATTGGCAGGAAGTCTTTGATTGGCTTTGGGTTTAGCCAACTTACAAGTTGAATATGCTAAACCACCAATATACTCGTTGGATTTTACATACTCAGGAAGAAGTCCATTGTCGACAAACATTCTGTAGCTAGACACCGCAAACGTTTCCTTCATTCTCGCATTGTTTATGGGTTTTGAAGTTTTTCTGTATCTAGATGGCCACCAGTCTTTGCAGTTTATATTGTTCTAATGTGTTATAATTGTTACCGAAAACGGCCTTATCGACTTTTTTCTACTTTTTTGAATAATTTTTTCGTACTCAGAGGATAAACTCTATCCGAATAAAGGATTCATACAAAAGGTGTAGCTCTTTAACTTCAGGTTAGATTTTTGTTGGAATGTAATCGTAAATGAAGCTACATACCTCATTTGGCTCTTTAGGAGCCTCCCTTTCGGGGTATATGTAACAGTGCCCCGTATTTTACTAAGTTGTAAATTTCAAATACGTAATATTTTTGCTATCTGTAGTAAAAGAGTTCCTGTACCGTTGAACAAACATGAACTTTTGGTCGTCCAAATTTTATATTATAATGTTCCTTAAAATATTCCAGATATAATTCATATTAAATAACTCCAGATCAGAAATTGTTTTAATGAAAAGTATGAACATTATCTTAACATTTAATGTATTTGAAAGATATTTTACTGCTTGTGTAGCATAGTGTGCGATTCGTAATGGAAATATCTCAACGTGTTTCTTTATATAAATCAATTTGTCATCATCAATAACCCAATGCCTATTATTTTGTTTTCCCCTCAAATGTGAGTAATGCTGTACAAACCCGATCATTTCCTTTCATGGCAAGATAAAAAAAATTACTCGCCCTTACATCCGAACGATAACCCTCTTGCTGATTAGAACGAGGTCTTCGTCTTTGCACAGGCTTAGTTTGTATCAGTCCTACCAGATAGTGGTCCTTTTTGTTTTTTGCTCCACCATTGTATACATTTGTAATAATCTCTAGTTTTTTACTAGCTGAAAATTTAATCGTACATTTATGTTTACAAGGACAATCTGCTTCAATCCATTTAGCTTGAACTACTTTACCTCTACTATTAATATATTCAGATCTGCAATTTTATTTTTTTTTCGCCCATGTTTCGGGGTAAGTTTTCCGTTTCTTTCCTCTCTTCCATTCTTCGTCACTGCTTTCTTACTGTAGAGATTGTAGACTACTACATTATAACTGACTGCAGCACTAATTTAATAAAAAATTAAAAAGAAACATTAATAAAAATATTAACGAACACAAACACAACATAACAGCGACTGTAAAATAATAAAATGCGCATATTAAACTAAAGACAAATGCTCGTAAAGCTGGATCCACACCAATAAAATTTTGGGTGTGTGTTGAATTTACTAGAACAATTTTTTTCAATTATCTGGTGGACCACAGCTCATCCGTGTGCGTGCTGTGCGGCGACAATATTTGTGTGTAACCTTGGATGTCAGAGCACCTACATTGCCACGCACGCACACCATGTGCTAACATACAACCCACACAACGCAAATTTTTATTGATGTGGACCCAGCTTAAGGTGGCGCTCCGATGCATGGAAGAGTAGTACTAGTCCTTTACTCATATTGTTTTTCTACTCATCGGATGGCTAGACTGGCTGAATCAGCAATACATTTTCGTCAACTTGTACTGTTTTTTGTTTCATATCATTCTACTTCATATATAAAGCAATTCTATAATATAAAATAAAAATTGCCAAATTTCAACTTGTACAATTTTTGCACTCACTGATTCGGTTAATTTTTTAATATGTTAATATCGTTTTGTTAATTAAAAAGCTATTACTGCTGCTAAAATAATACATAAATTTAGCTATTGCCCTTTAGATAGTTTTTTGTTGTTGTTGGTTTATATAAATACATACATAAATAGTTGTCCATCTTAATTATTATTCTTCCCCTTACGACTTTGTGTTATTTATTTTATTTATTATTGTTTATATCGAAAACTGCAAATTAATTGTGAACAGGAACTTTTAAAATTAACCTCTTATGTATTTGACACAATTTGTCATATCCAATATCCAAAGCTTACTAATGAATTTGTTTACTAATATTTGGTTAGTGTACTGCAGAGTTGTGAAAAAAAATTGAATTGATATTAGGTTTGTTCTAGCAAAGATTTCAAACGGTTTCAAACGGTTCCAAACCGTCCGGAGTTTCTGCAGATGACCGAAACATTCGCATACATTCGCCTGCGCAAACTTCAGTCTATTTGAAACCGTTTTAAATCTTTGCTAGAACAGACCTATTATGTCATAAACGGTACCTCCTACTAAAGATATAGAAGTGATATTTTTAAGGACAAAAAACCGTTATTTCCAAAAATATTTCAGAGTGCTTCAAACAACACCGATTTACTATGTTATTTGTTTATAAAAACCAGTATCCCTATTTATTAGACTATTTATTTTATTTTTTTTCTGTAATACCATCAAATTACGCTTCGTAACGCCTTGTGATGTATATGATGATATATATTAAGTAGACCATAATGATTGCGAATCTATTTCAATGATTATTTTGTGCAATCTATGGTAACGATATATAGCAATAAATACAAATGAACGTATACATCAGGATCGGTTTAAGAAATTAATCTGTTAAAAATGCCCTAGATAACCAGTTTATGAAAATAAGTAAATAATGTTTTTATAACCAGATAACCAGTTTATGAAAATAAGTAATAAGTAATAAGTAAGAAAATAAGTATTAGTGAGTAAGTGGTAAGTAAGTAAAAACAGACAGTGATCATCGCCTAACTGAAGACAGCTTGCTAGCACTTGAAGTACATTGAAAATAATCATTAATGGCCATTTGAGGAAGCTTAATAACATTAAAGCTTTAACGTTTGGATTAGTTATATCATTAAAACTGTCCACTAAAAAGCAGAAAGGAAAAATAAAATGTCAACACCAAATCTCGTGGAATAAATATGAATTTAGCAAGGCCAACTCTAAAAATCTCTTCAGAGATCGAAAATCACCAATGACTATTTTATTAAATAAAACTGCTTCGTGGAGAATCAGAAGTGGTAAACCCAATTGATATTTTGCTGTGTAGATAGAATTATTACGTAAACACAAATGAGTATTCAAATTAATATAAATTTCAGGGTAAAATTCCTTAAAAATACTCATTTCTGAAAAATGTTTGGAAGAAGTAATTATCGTTGTCCTAAATAGTAAATGAACAAAAATAGGTTTATATAAAGATGCATCTAGAAAATATTTGGGAACAAAATCGCGTTGTAGTACATAAAATGATCTTGGTTTTCTTTGAATCAGTATTGTTATAAATGTTAATTGTGTAGTTCAGAACCTAGAGAGATGAACGCGTATGCGTCGCAGCATTATATCGTTATACTCAATCTGAAACACACGACTACGATATTGTTTTGCAAACTGTGTCAGTATTCAGCCATTCCCTTTTCATTTTTAAACTAAAAGATGATATAGTATTGTGTAAATGCGCAATTAATAGTGGTGTAAAATTATGAGTAGGGTCACTATGTAAAACCACATATAAAACTAATTTCCTGTGTCAATATTGTAGTAAATCAATTAATTGCTGGTTTAGCAGTTCAAGATATTAAAAGGATATAGATCAATATAAGTCGTAGCATGTAAAGTCCTATTTATGTATACAAGAAAAACAAAAGAATATAATATCGCTTATTAATTTCCTCATTTAACTCATTCAAGGGTCGATAAGAATAATTTTGAATATGTGTTTTCCTGATTTTGTATATATATTTCCTGTCCAACACTCATATAAATATTAGCCTATCCATTAAGTACATGGATACCAAATTTCAAGTCAATCGGATGCATGGTTTAGTAGTTATAACGGAACATCGGTAATATACATCGAAGTATATATATATATATATATATATATATATATATATATATATATATATATATATATATATATATATATATATATATATATATATATAGCTGTACTCTGCTATACGGTTCGCTATGGCACATTGTGGTTGCATGGATGAAAAATGAGGAACAAAACAAAGCATATGTTTCATATAAGTTTAATTTTGCAATACATGTGGGTATACAATATTTTTTGTTTTTCCATTGTCTGCGTAGATATAAAGATTATCTGGTTTGCCGACACGGCAACACGCAACATACGGTTGTCCATGTGAGAAGCAATCCGCATCCAAGTCTAAACCACACAATTCGAAAGATTGACCTTGAGCTCTATTGATTGTGATTGCGAACGCCAATCGAATTGGAAATTGCAGTGTTTTAAATTGAAATAGTGTATCGGTCGGGATCATTGAAATTCGAGGAATGAGGACATCTTCACCTTTGAAAGGCCCCGTTAAAATATTTGCTTCCACTACGTTGTCCATCAATTTCTTAACAGCGAGTCGCGTGCCGTTGCAGAGTTTTGGCTGATTAATATTCCGCAACATAATTGGCACAGCTATTTTCAATTTTAAAATGTGTGTTGACATACCTGGCAGATCAAGTGAGTTCAAAAATTCCTTTGAATAATTAACTGCTTCATGTGCTTCCACAACGGTGTCTATCGACTTATATGTAATTTCCTCACTTTGAATGCTAGATTGAATAAAATTATTAAGTTTATTGACATCTTTATTCTTCACGGCAAGGATAGCTCGTTCACTGAGCCAATCGTGATTCCTATAATTAATTTGAATATTAGGAAATAGTTTTTCGATCATTTCTTCTTTCGATGTTACAAATTACAAAAATTATCAGGCAATGATATTCGTCTTAACGTCTAATCGACTGGCAGCTTTCCGCTCCCAATGTCCAGTAACTGTCATGAGAATACCTTGGCTGATTGATCCTTCTGCAGCTGGAGACGCATATTCGTAGTCAACTGTAATGTACGTAAGTGTCGCCACATTGTTGAATATTTCAGGCAAGCATTTATTTCGTCCGCTGGTGTCTATCGAGAAATTACAGTTAATATTTGCCTAAAATCTCTTGCAAGCAATATCAATGCATTCCCGAATGGTTGAACGATTTCACGCAAATCTCGCAACGATCGATTAAGAGCCTCAAGCGATTTTTTATGTGCCATCGTGCATTCATCCCAAACAATGAATTTACATGTTTGTAATACTTTTCTTATACCGGATGCTCAGGAAATATTATACGTGGGAGTCTCGACGATTTGCATGTTCAATGGTAACTTCAGAGCTGAATGAGCAGTCCTTCCACCTGATAATAATGTCGCAGCTATTCCAGACGAACCGAGAGCTAAGGCTGTCATTTTTTCATCGAACCGTTGCGAAAATCAATCTAATAAGGAATGTTTTCTCAGTTCCTCCTGGCGCATCCAAGAAGATGGTCTCCCCCAACTCCGTCATTTATCATTTGCATTATGCGATCATAAATGCCCGCCCTTCTGTTCACGCGTTAATTTGGTAATGTTTGATTGGATATATGACTGGAGATCATCGGTGTAGTAACTCTGTTCACGGCGTAAATCCGCCTCAAGTGAAACCGTCGCAGCTCGGGTGGGTGCCGAGTCAATTGCATTCCCAATTGACTAAGAACTTTATTTGCAATAGCTAAGCACTTGTCTTCAATATTTATCAATGTTTCGTTGTCTTCTGTAAATTCCATGGTTGTATTGGCATTTTCTAGGCGTACTCTATGCAAAATATGCTCAGCCATATGCGATCGATATCTTTCCCATAACTCTGTGGGAGAAGAAGGGAAGCAAGCGGTTAATATAATTGCGAATAATGCGCGAATTTGGTTTGGATGTGCAGTGTTACAGGCATCATTTATACATATATCCAACTGTTGGTCGTTCTCCAATAAATTCAGGGCTTGGCACGCACTGCGGAAAATAGCATGTGTGACGCAGTCAACAATTTTCAATTGATGGAAACATCTAGGACCAGACATATTTACCAACAGCATGCGAAGGAAGAAACATTCATCTAGATTAGGATGCACTGTATAAACTCTGCCAATTGTATGTTTGCTCTGAAAATGCCAGATTGACCCGACGATCAACCGAAGGGGAGCCAGTCGACACTGGCTCCCCTCGTCTGCGTCGTACGAATACTTTTTTAGTTACGTTCCATTTGTAATAAGAGGGCACTTCTGAATACATCAGCGTTATGGCGAAAGCGTCTTCCTAACATAAGGTGAAGAAAGCAGTCAGAGTTGTACCAGGTGGATTGAGGGTTCTTTGTTGCACATTTGCATCTGTGAAATAAACAGTCACTTAGCAGTCCATTCCCTAAATGGACTGCTATGTGAACCATAGCTGGATTGTATTCATGCATGGGAAATATATCTTCCAGCCTGGTATTGTCCAATTTCATCGATAACTCGTACTACATTCCTGTCACTATTCTCTGGTTGCACACCAAAAACTACCATATCGCTGCCTTTATTCACATAGTAACAGATGTATTTGATCGATTAGATGGAATTACAATATTCTACGTTTATGTGCGCTTTGTATGTTTTTGACAACAGAGGCGAATAAGGAACCACCCAATGGTTGTCTACCTCAATATCACCATTTCGCATGTATATAGTTGCCGAATTCCCGTCCTCTTCAGTTGATTGTCTTCTATATTGAGATTATCCATCGTCTCCTGTTACCGTGTTAGCTGCAAATGTTCGAGGATATCGCATTTCTTGTATACCATGCATGGTGAATTCGGATTTAGTGTACCGTATGGTCCATGTATAATGTTTTGATAACAACTGCATGCAAATCTTTATCGACGTCGGCCCGTGAAATCTCAACTCATATCACATCGTCGATTTCGTCTGAAGTTATTTTATCGTAGAGCCAGATTAGTATATGGGCATGTGGCAATCCTCTCTTTTGCCATTCTACTGACAACATGGCGACTTGAACTATCAACTATCAATCAACAGCTGGATTGTACCGAAATGCAAGACGATTGTATTGCAAATTCAGATCTGCTGTTATTTGGGTACGTGTTTCAGCTATCCTCACTCTCTCGCGTTCGTTCCGTTGAGAACGAACCAAATATGTTGCTGCAGAACGTGACTGCCGCAATCGTGCTCGCAATCGTGCATCCTCAAGCTTGGCTGCTCGTTTTTCTGCTGGTTTCTCGTTACGCATCTGGATCGTGCTTAGTCTGTTTCTCTCTCGTACGGATGCCCGCTCTTCCTCAGTCATATTCGAAAGCCGTCTTCTCGATCCTTCTGTGTGTCGAGTGCAACGACCCAAATTCGTTTTTCTGCGAAGGGATAAGATTATAACCTAATATGGCTCTCACAGCTCTAGGTTAAAAACCACGAGAGATACGAGAAAAAGTCTAATAATGATAAATTTTTATCTTGGGGTGGGCAAAAAAAAATATTTAAACTTTTTTTTACCTATCCCTTATGGTTCTCACAGCTCTAGGTTGAAAACTATAATAGATAGGACAAAAAGTTTAATAACGAAAAATTTTCATTTTGAAAAGACCAAAAAAATGTATGTTAACTTTTTTCACCTATCCCTCATGGTTCTCACAACTGCAGCTCGAAAACGATGAGACTGAGGACAGAACGTATTGGTTGCAAAAATTTCGATACAAAGTACACAAAGCTTAAACTCTACTTATATTTTGGCGAACAGCATGTTTCTGTTAATAATGTCGATTTTTCGCAAATTTTGAGCGTTTATTTCTATAACAAAATAAATTACAATAATAATAATAGTATTGGACATCGTTAGCTATTACTTTTTCTCATCTTTCTGTGAATGAATTGATTCTGCGGCAAAAAAATTTTTGGTTTTATTCATCAAACCAGATTTTCAGTTCTTCTTAAGAATGTAAGTGTTGTTCTGAAAGTTCGTATTGTGATAGTCCGAAGGGGCTAATTCCGGTAAATACGGCGGGTGGGGTAGGACATCCCATTTAACGTTTTTCCAAATAATTTGTTACACATTTTTTAATACACAACTCTCCTTTCCATGTTTTTGGTCTGGCAAGCAAAATTTGACAAGTCGCCTTTCAATGTCTCTTTTCTTGAATTCAGATGGAACCTATTTTTCTGCCTTCTGGATCTTCCCTGATGCGTGTAGTTGTTCAGAAGTGATAGATTGGGCAACATTCAATGATTCTGCCAATCGTTTCAACGTATAAGTTGAGTCTTCATCCAATAATGCTTGCAAATCTGCATCTTCAAAATTTTTCAGCGGTCCTGGGCGTTCCTTGTCTTTTATATTAAAATCACCACTTTTAAAGCGTTTAAACGATCGTTCATAAGTTTCTTTGGGTTAGAGTATGTTTACCATAAGCTTCAACTGACGATCGATACCTTTCAACAGCCATTTTCTTTAAATAAAAGAAGGTTGTTAAACTTCCCCCCAAAACATACTTTTCTGATACATAATTCCACATATTCAAAGCTATCAAAAAATATGTTTTTTGCACAATGACAATTAATAACGAACTGACTTTTGATGGCGCATGCTTACTCTCCAAAATGCCACAGACGTTATTAGTCTATACCAACAAATGTATTAGTAACGCTATCTCTTAGCAAATGCGATATTATTAACCGAGACGTCTATTATATTGTTTGATGTTTCTTCACTTGCGTTTTCATATGCTATGTTTTGGCCCTTTTTATATTTGATCTAAGTTTTCTTGCAAAACTGATGCTACTACCTTAGGATAACGATTTTCAGCCAAGATGGCTGTGTTATCAGCAAAGGTCGAGGTCGTTATTTCTTAATTAGTTGTGTCTGAATGATTGTGGCGTGTTCATATATTTTTTATATTTTTTGAGTTGTAGATCGTGGCGAAAAATCCAAATAAATAAAAAAATATTCTTAATTAGTTGGCCGATCAGTTGAAAATATTCGAAATAATATTGGCTGAAGCATGCTATCCTGAGGGACTAAGTTTGATCTTGAGTAGCCCGTGATGCCAAACTTTATCAAAATGTTGACTCACATCTAGAAATATTACTGTCCAGTAACTTCTTTTGTCAAAGGTTCTATTTATTTGGTTCATATTTGATATTTTGAATATAGTAAATTTATTTTTCTAACTCAAGTACGAAGATAACTTATAAATTATTTCTTTCCTTTTTTTAACATTTGATCATGAAATGTAAATATATTTTGATAAATCAATCATTTATTAACGTTTCTATATAAACATGTTGAAGTATATGTCTTCTTTCGTTCAACATTAACTAATTTCAATCTGTAGTAGGGTTTAAATATGTTTAAACATGGATAGAATTCGGGCTGTCATATAGGATATGCTGAAAGGGTTTATAACCACAAGATATTCACAATCATATGTTCGATGTATTAGGTAATTATGTGTACTTATAAGGATGACGCAACAGCAGGTATTCTCTTTAAAATGTGAAATCCTTATACTACAGCACCATTCTGCTGAAACCAATATACCCCGCCGTCTCATAATTCAGCCAAGGCCTATAGTGTTCGATATTTCCAGTTTCTGATCGTCTTTCATATGAAATTAAGGTCCAATAATTCTTAGTCGGAAAATTCATGCAGTCATCTAATTATGGAGTTGCCTTTCATGAATCAATTATAGATTTTATGTCACCCAATAATGTCATTTGTATTTATTAAAAAATTAATTTAAATAAAAACGGACTTGACAATCCACAATTTCTTGATACAAATTTTATATGCATTTCTAAGAGTTAAAGAAACGACTGAATTTTAATCGCAGCTGGAAATTATGAGATTCCTGCACTATCTGAATTTTGTATGAGTTGAGTTGTTGAGTAGGGAGCAACATTTTTTTTCTACACGTTGGATATTTTCAGCTAACCTTACTATTCGTGGTCTGTCTTGTCTTCTAGCATCAAATACAAATTCAATCTCCACAAATTTGACTACCAATATATAACATATCTAATATATTCTTCAGAGGCATTATGCTAAACATTCGTCGAAATAATACTTCTGAATTGAAATAACAAATTTTAATAATTTTTATTGATTCTATATACAAGTAAATACCGCTCCATTTTCAAAATTTCTTAGATTTTAACTTCCTTTTAAACAAAAAAAAACATGTTTAACCAAAAATAATAATCATAAAATTGAGAACCTGCTCTTGTTACAATCTGTGTATGAAGTCATTTAGATCTGGTGTTGGGATTTAAAACTGCACCGAAAACAGTCATGATAAAAAAAGTGTATGCTTGATCTATTGTATTTTACACAGTTATTGTAAAAGTAGCTATGAATTTTAAATTAATAGAGCTGGTATTTTAGTAGGCAGTGTTACAGAACGACAGTAGGTAGTACGACAGTATTTGCTTAATGGATGCGTAACATGTTAACAGCTGATCATACAAGCCCATAGTAAATAGTCTCATATATTTAGAAAATAAACTAAAAGGATTTGTAATACTGGAAGACATTTGAGCCCACAAATGGTTTTGATTCAAAATCAGAGAAGATCAGGACAAAATC
Organism: Cosmopolites sordidus; assembly: GCA_031761425.1. Classification (NCBI taxonomy): domain Eukaryota; kingdom Metazoa; phylum Arthropoda; class Insecta; order Coleoptera; family Curculionidae; genus Cosmopolites; species Cosmopolites sordidus. Next base: position 119,101 of record JARFXV010001686.1, on the reverse strand, counting down.
ACACGACAAGATCAGAATAAGACCCCACTACACAAAAATTGTGCTTCAATTGTTGCGATTCAGAACGTAGGTTTCTAAATTTCCAAACAATCTACCTATTCTACAGATCGGAATTGGGGCTAAACGGACATGAAACTCATCACTCTGATGAGTATTTAAACGCCGTTAGAAAAATAAGTTTTGCCTCTCTTTGATGCCTTTGGAAAAAATGCAAAAACATCCAGGCTGCTCATCATCGATAAATTTATATCTCAGACAACCTGTATCTCCTACTCAACTAAGAATTAACAATATGAAATGTGAATGTATCATTTATACTTTTAAAATACTTTTTTGTGGTTGACATCCGTGCGGGCTTGGAATCTAAGTTCAAGCTGACATGGTGGTTCGGAATACATAATTCTCCTGCCTCCATAGAATTCGAAAACAACAATACGTTTTTCCGAATCCACTTTACTCTGGGGGTGGTTTATTTTTACCTTCTTTTGATGGCTTGCCACAAGGAAGAAAACGCATTTGAGAGGAAACGCACCAGTTCAACATGTAGCTGGTGTAGAAAATAGGGGAATCAATAAATCTAAACACAAGCTGAAAACTAAAAAGGCACACGTTTTTGTCTTAATGCGTGAGGATGGGACTGTGTGCAGAGCGGGTACGGAAATGTAAGAGAGTGTTAGAAAACATTATTCAAAGTTATATGAAGATCAAAACCAGACGAAGACATCAATGCCCACGGAAGAGCAAATGCTAGATATTATGGTGGATGAAATGACAAATGTTGTAAAGTCGATGAAAAATGGCAAACTGTCACGGTTAAAATGTTAAAAGCTGGTGCTGAAACTATACATAATATACTGGCAAAATTGTACTTAAAATACCTCAGAGAACAAAAAATACTCAATTTATGGAAAAATGCTGAAATGATTTCAGAGGGGAATGGAAAAATGTATGCTTGGCATTACAAAGCGGGGCAGGAAGACCTGTATATGAATCCAAAAGCAAAGGAAAACATGCGACCATAAAATGGAGATGGGCACGCCACATAATGAGGTGATTTGACGACATATCGACCAAACCATTCTTAAATTACTAAGAATAAAGTCATTTTTTCAACTTTAAACTTGTACTATTCACTCCGCGAAATTTTCAATTAGCCTAGTATATACTTAAATCATCATACATTATGCTGTATGATGCATAATTATGTTATGTATTATGAATTAATTAAGCATATACAGTACATGCAAAGCATATACATTCGACGATTCAGTAACCCACTATCCCAATAAGACAATGCTTATGGCGGTTATATGCCTGGAATATAATATGACTAATTAACAACAATTTCAAGGGTCCGTATATAACTTCATTGAAAGATTTTTCATGCCAACATGAAAATGTTATGAAATTGTCACCTTAATGGAGAATGTACGGAAAAAGAAATTAATTTTTTCAACTATAAACTTGTTTTTTAATATTAAGAGTTAGTTTCAATTTAATTTAATTATTTTTTAATTTTTCTGCATATTACAAGCAGAGTTAGAATCGGTAGTTTATTAATAAAGTAATGATATATATTTTGTCCGATACTAAAATGTATCTTAAGAAAAAAAACCTAAAGTAAATCAAATATTCGTAGAGATTACCAGTTTTTTCGATACAAAATTTAATAACTAATAAATTTAATTATAACATTAATTTGAAAACAAATCAACTAATTAAGTTTAAAAATGGTCTAAATAAAACTTTTAAGAAGCTTTTCAGTAGATGTTATAAGATGCAAATGCGCCTTGGAAAGAAATAATCGGTGGTCTCTTCCGAGCCAATATTGCTGTTTTAATAATATTTCTGAAAAAGTCTGATAATTAAGAAGAAAATGATTCAAAATAATTTAAAATCGGTAGTTTCTGAATAAAACTGAACTTCACTCCCAATTCTCAGCTTCATTTTAACACTGGACAATTTTTAATCATCAGTTTTTTTTTATTAAGTATCTCTAATACTAAGATATCGGGTCAATGGAAAAGTTCGATTAATTTTTTTGAGAAAAATGGCAGAGGAAATTAATTTACTAAAAATTACGTTTTATCAATATACCGTAGTATGTGCAATCCGGTTCGCTACCTGAATTCGCTATTTTGAATAATTTCACGCTCATAGTATTTCTAAGGTTTCTAGTTAAAGAACCAAGCCAGGTGATTTTGCAAGTCTGCCAACGAAATAAAGTTTACTTTCCATCTAAGCTGTTTTGAAGCGACCTAATTAAATTGTAGTGGAAAAGGGCATGGTCGGGAGAGTGTGGTAAATGGACCAAAAATTCCCAGTCTATTTGTAAAAAGTATATGTCGGGTGGAACATTATCTCAATAGAATGCAATGTCCTTTCTGTTGACTAATTCAGGCCATTTTTGATCGATTGGTTTGCTTTACTCCATTTAGTTGTAAACAGTATTAATTTTCTGGTTTTCAGATAACAATTCATAATAAACGATTACCTTCCAGTTTCTCCAAATATATTTGCAAAATGGCTTTTGCACTGGTTGAAGGGGCATCTCCGTGCTTACCCATGATCTCTTATGCTTAATATTATTATATACAGTTTATTTTTCACCTGTAACCTGTAATCATCTGTTTTAAAAATAGATCGATTTCGTTGCGTTTCAATAGAAAATCGCAAGCACAAATTCGGTTGTTAATTATGACTGGTAGATTCCAAGAATTTCTTCGATCTATCGAGTTGCTCTATACTAGTCACTTTTAATTAGCGCCAAAAGTTTGTTATCAACAGCCTCGATTAGTCGTCCAAAATATCGTACATCGCTAAGATTGAAATTATGTTCCCGAAACTTTCTGAATCACATAATTACATCTGCGAAGTAATCTTGGCTTTTTGGAAATAAAAAGCATAATATCTCGAAAATGCGCCATATTTTCGCCCATTTTTAATGCTTAACAAGATTTAAAAGTACAACCCAATAACACATCTGTTTTCCCAAATATTCGGCTAAATTCCTTCTGTTAAACAACATCAAAACTTTTTATGTGTAAAGCAGATAACACTAGGGTCTTGCTATGCATTGCCATCTAGACCCAAAAACGGGACTAACTTTTGCATCAGCCCAATGTTATTTCTGACTTGTGTAATTCCGTTATATAAAGTTAAATATCAATATATTGAAAATTATGCCACAATCCATTTATTATACAACTTCAAATAATTACATGCTGGTATTTAATATTTATGTTTTTTTTTTCAACAAATAAACCATCAGTGAAAATATTAGGTTATAATATGTATATATATATATATATATATATATATATATATATATATATATATATATATATATATATATATATATATATATATATATATATATATATATATATCTGTGAGTGTGTGTGTGTGTATTTGTCAGATATATTTCTAGTTTTGTGATTTAATTACGTAATTCTAATAGAAGGTGGCAAAGACAGTTAAGTTAAAAATTGTATTCATGCTTAAGGTGTTGTAGATACGAAAGGACAAAATTTCATTAAACGGTTCATATCCTTTTCCCGACGACGACGACATTTTCATATCATTTTCCTCTTTACATGAAAATTCTTATATATGGTCAAGTTATATATGGTCTCTTGAAGCATTGTATATCAAATAATTGTAAAATATCTCAAACCTCAAAAAATTCCTACGTGGCAAGTTATAGCAGCCGTAGATGAGTATTTTGAAGGACTTCCAAAAAAATCACTTCAGAGATGGAATAAATAAATTGGAGAACCGGTGGAAAAAAATGTATTGAACTTAAGGGAGAATAGGGGAAAACTTGACCATATATAAGAATTTTCATGTAAACAGGAAAATGATATGAAATTGCCTTCGTCAATTGTCTTGAATATTCGTATCATCATCATCATCATCATCATCAGCCTGTATCTATCCACTGACTGCAGGATGAAGGCCTCTTCAGCATGCTTCCAACTTTCACGGTCATGGGCTTTCCTCTGCCACTCGGGTCCAATATACTTAACGATGTCATCAATCCATCGTGCTTTCGGTCTTCTTCGAAGGACGTTTGCGATCAAGCGGTATCCACCCCATTATTGCCTTGGTCCATCTGTCGTCCCATCGCCTCGCTATATGGCCTGCCCATCTCCATTTCAATTGCTTTGCTGTTCCAATGATGTCACAGACTTTTGTTTGTTTCCTGATCCATGCGCAAGATTTTCTGTCTCGTCTTGTAATGCCGAGCATACATCTTTCCATTCCCCTCTGTGCCACCAGAAGTTTTTGAATTGATGGCGATGTGAGTGTCCAGGTTTCACTTTCTTATGTCATAACGGGCAGGACGCACTGATCGAAGACTTTTCTTTTCAGGCAAAGTGAGAGTTTACTCTTAAACACCATGTTGAGCCTATCAAATGCCTGCCAGCCACATTTAACACGCCGTTCCACCTCCCGGGCGGTATTCCCCTTCATTGACATCCTCTGCCCAAGATATATAAAGCTATCCACAATCTCCAAATCCCTTCCTAAAACTGAAATTCTTCTGTCCTGAGCGAAGTTATTGAACATAACCTGACTCTTTTTCAGGTTTATTTTCAAGCCAAATGGTTCGCCAGCCGTTTGCAGTTCCTGTATGCATCTTTACAGCTCTTCTGGGTCTTGTGAAAGGAGAACGATATAATCTGCAAATCTAAGATGGTTTAAGTTTGCACCATTGATCTTTACACCATCCTGTTCCCAATCCAGATTCCGGAATACTTCTTCAAGGCAGGTCGAGAAAAGAATAGGCGATATTGCGTCACCCTGCCGTACACCTCGTTCTACATTAATTCCCACTTCAAGATCATCAAGGTGAATTGTGGTTGTAGCTTTACATAGGCTCTCTCTACACCTTGGCTAAGCAGTGCATCCATTATCGCATGCTTTGAGATGGAATCAAATGCTTTTTCGTAGTCGATAGAAGCCAAGCACAGTGGCATGGTGTATTCGTTGTACCTTTTTATGGCCTGCTGTACAACTTGGATATGATCCATTGTACTGAATCCACTTCTGAATCCTGCTTGTTCTCTTGGTTGTGCGTCATTCAGTTTTTTTAATATTCTTTTAGAAATTATCTTAGTGAAAACTTCGTACATTACTAATAGGAGGCTTATTGGACGGTAGTTCTTTAAATCTTCCTGTGCTCCTTTTTTATGTAAAAGGATCACTTCTGCATTTTTCCATAAGTCAGGTACTTTTTGTTCTTTGAGGCATTTTGAGTATAATTTTGCCAGTGTTTTATGTAACGTCCGACCACCAGCTTTTAGTATTTCTTTAATTACATTCTCTTTTCCTGGAGCCTTGCCGTTTTTCATCGATTCTATAGCATTTGTTACTTCCTCCACTCCTCCACTAGGATATCTGGCATTTGTTCTTCCGTGGGTATTGTTGTCTTTGATTGGTTCTGATCCTCATATAACTGGGAATAAAATTTTCTGACAATCTCTAACATTTGGGTACGCGATATATATATATATATATATATATATATATATATATATATATATATATATATATATATATATATATATATATATATATATATATTTATATATATGTAGTTCATAGTATCATTATTACCTCTTAAGTGCCAAAGAATACAGTTCATGCTTAAGAATTTATGAATAACAATCCGTAGTTACAAAACGACGTTTAAAATATATTTTATTCTTTCGAAAAGATCCAAATGTCCGTTAAAAAGTTTTACTTGACTCAAAGTTGTTTTTTTTCTCAAGTCCAATTCCTTTTTCAAAATATGATTTTTTTCTTGAAAACGGAAATTACCTAGAAGTTTCCTTAATTGAGGTCCAATAAATATAGTGGCTTGTTTTAGTTTTTTCATCCATGGATTTGACAAAGTTTTTCATTACTTTAATTTGGAGAGGCGGAATAAGTACCTTCTTTGGGTTAACAAGGGGGACATATTTTACGTTTGAAGTTTAAAAGAAGTTTCCTGAGGCCAATCTTTCTTATTGTAATGTTCTTTTGTTGCCCTAGTGTTCCACAGACACAAAAAACACCAATAGTTTATACCAAAGTACTCCTTAGCTTTGTATTCCAAAGTCAGATACAAATAATTTCAATGCACCCATAATATAGGATGTACTTGAAAATAGGACATGCTCACCCATTTCTGTGAAAATGTGTTTTAATTACTACCTAAATGAAACGCAAAAAGAGCATTATTAGCGATGTTACAAAATCATGTCAACCTGTCATGTTTCCGTTAAATAACCAAACTAAAGTAAATCAATATAAAAAGAAAAGGCCATATATAGTTAGAGATCTCCAAAAAGACAGATAAAATTTTTAAATAGCTGATTTTTTTAATTAACACATTTCCAACATTTTAACACGTCCGGATCCATACAAAGTCTTGTAAAACATTTTTTTTCTCGAATGGTATATTTGGAGTGAAAAAATATACGAAAATTAAAATTAAGCCATTAATATATTTATTATTTCAAGAATTTCAAGAATTTAAATATAAAAATGTAATGATATTTCAATAAATATTGTAAATATAACAGTGTCTTATAAAGAAACAGCCTGCATGTACCAAGCCAATATTGGTATTTCAATACTATTCTCCAAAGAGCGATAATGTAAATTCATATGTGGCTCCACATTAGATCGTTACATTTAATCAGCTAGATATGTTATTCGAGCAGATGTTAATCTTCAGGGATTAGTAGTATTTACAATGCCCCTTTACCAACTACATAAGTATTCGACCGTTTGTTTTATGCATTTGAATCCATACTAAAAAATAAAACTAAAACACAATACGTACAAATACGTATTTTATCTATAAATATAAAACACTGGAAGACAGAATATCTTGTAATCCATCGAGTCGCAGGTCGAAATGCGGCATCGTCTGTGGCGGTTAGTATGTGGATGGTAACCCTCCAAGGAAAGTCTTGGTTTTTGTTTTATATTTCATGTGACGTGTTTCGTATTGACGTGTCAATAGGCAAGAGTATAAAATCAGATAAGTAAATAACACTCAGTCAGTCTCTTGTTTTTAAATAATTTCGGTACGTAAATCTGGTCGATTGAAAGAAATAAACTTGGTCGTTCCTTGGCTTAACAATGCTTATTAAATTAAGGCGCTCAATAAACGTTTAATAAAAAGGACTCACAAAAGTGACTAACAAAGCTGATTAATAAAAGGCGCGTTTTTTATTAGGCCTTATTTTTATGCTTAGGCCTTATTAGGCCTATTTTATGAGGCCTTATTTTACATGAAAATTAATCTTTCAATTTACTACATACCTTTTGTTACATAGAAAAATCACTGCATTACTTATACGACTGATAATTTGCTTTAAGACAAAAGGTCGATAAATTCTACCTTGTACGGATCTAACTACTGTAAGCAATATAAAAATAATAATTAATACTCAACAAGGTCGTATGCCTTTTGAGGTGTCTTCTATGTTAATCACTCACCAGTCGATATACTTTCGACAAAATTAAAGGTCCAGCACCTAGATTACAGTTAACCTAGTATTAAGACCTTGGATATATATATATATATATATATATATATATATATATATATATATATATATATATATATATATATATATATATATATATATATATATATATATATATATATATATATATATATATATATATATATATATATATATATATATATATATATATATATATATATATATATATATATATATATTCTTCGCTGGGCATTTACATTAATTAACATTATTATTTATTGTCATTATTACAGTTCCTTTATAAAAACATTTTTAACTTCCCATTCCCGTATTAAATCAAGGTTACATATAGTGCCCTCAAAAATAGTATTTAATCTTCCTAACATTTAATCTTCGTCGTCTATCTCATCTTCTTCGATTATAGTTTCGATTGGCCGCAAATCGTTCATGAGCCGCATGTACTTATTAGTTAAAACCCCATCTTCTTCATTGCACCGAATGATGTCATTTGGAAAGCATCGTTGTAAGGTCTGATAGATTTTAAAAATGCATTTGATTTTACATGTGTTCCATGGAGTAGCGATTTTAATAGATCTGGAAGATGTCGCAAAGATTCTAGTTTTATTTTGCCAGCTGAACAGCATAAACCTTCACATTCACCAATGCACTTTAATGCTTTACAATAACTAGAAATTTGTGTCATTGAACTTAATTTTGATTCTTGTTTATAATCAACTGTAGGATCATATGAAAAACCACAATTTATTTTTACTTTCCAACGAATTTTTAATTTCATACGTCGTAAATCTTCTTTCCTTTTATATATATATATATATATATATATATATATATATATATATATATATATATATATATATATAAATATATATATATATATATATATATATATATATATATATATATATATATATATATATATATATATATATTATATATATTTATATATTTATATATAAATATATTTTTATATTTATATATTTATATATATTATATATATATATATATATATATATATATATATATATATATATATATATATATATATATATATATATATATATATATATATGTATGGGAATGGAGAATGGCAACCAACATTAATCGATTGTTATAGATCATGGGTCGAAGCCCAGATTAAGCAGTACATCCAGTTCAAAAATATAGCTATGGACGCTGAAGAGACTCAAATAAATATATCTAACCTATAGCGGTTATATTATAAATATTGGTTAGTTTTTTATTTGTTGAACTAAATTTGTAATATTGTAATATTAAATGCTCGTAAAGATAATGAAGCGTTAGAAATAAGTTTAAACATATAACGCTTGGAAATTTAGTTTTCTGTATATCATTTTAATAATCTTACCATTTCAATGTTACAACAATCAACGAAAAATGTGCAGTTAACCAAAAACTAAAAATTACTTCATGTGTAACTTGAAAGTAAAAGTTATTCTGACTAAGCTACAGGTCACAATTTTACATTAACTGTTTTGTTATTTGTATTTGTTCTATAGCCGACTCTCTATATTTGACTTGTACATATGGATATGTTTACTAATTGAGGCAGTTCGAAATAATTGTTGCATTACTTAATAAGTATGCAGGATAATAAATAAGGAAATTTTCTAAGGAATATCCGAAGAAAAACTTATTTTCTCCCCTATTCATCATTCAAAGTGGAACTACATACACAGTAAACTGGTTGTAAATTATAACCTAACACAACTGCACTCACACACTTCACACTTTTTGACGCTCGTTAAGGTTTCATGAAGATCATCTTTGAGCATCAAAGAGCATCTTTGTAACGAATTTTTCGTTCACCATATCATTTCATGATAGTATATAATTTTCTGATATATTTTATGGTACCATTTGATCCCCATCAGATTGTGCTTTCAAGAGCCGTCAGGCGTTTCCTATAAGACATCTAAGATTATTTAATTCACATTTCATTAATTCTATAATTATTTATAAGACAAAGAAATTTTCGAAATCTACCTTCGTGTTAGTCCGGTATTATCTTTATATTGGGGGCTTTTTTAATTTGCAATAAGTTTTTATAAGATTATTTATTCGAAAACTATAGGGCAAACTTACATTCGAGCAACAAAGAAAAGCAAAACCAATTTTTTATTCATTATCCAACATCGATTTTTCTATTAATTTAATATATAATTTTGAGATCTGTTCAGTTGGACCATATAAATGCTATCACAACAATTGTATGCGATTCTATATACACTAAATATGGTTTTCTTTGAATTGTTCTTTGTTATTGGTCTTAAGTTTTCTGATTTGGTTTATTTTATTGGCTCAATTTCCAAAGTAATTAATTGCATGTCAGTTATTGACTGTCTGTGAGTGTGAGTTTGCGTGAGTTTGTGAAGTGATTTTGTGAAGTGTGAGTTTGCGTGCCTCTAGTGTCAAAATTACTTAGTATAGCCTGGTAAATCATTTTAGAACGTTTAACACCAGAGAAGCGCTTGCAAATTGTCGAAATTTATATAGAATACTTCGTAAAATAGAACTTCTTCATGTATTCTCCGAATTATATATCTATATACCAGTCTATATCGATATACCAGCAAACTATTGACACCGTGGAAGCCTACATAGCTCGGACAATTGCAGACATAAGACACCAATTGCTTGAAAAAGTGGTCGGAAATTGACATAATGGCTTAGTCAGAAGTAGCCGCGGTGGACATTTGTCCGAAATTGTTATCAAACATTAATGCCATTGAATATTATTTCACATAAATTAAATAGTTTCGAGGCATCTACCATACATTTGGTTGTTGTTTTATTTGAATTTAAAGTTAGAACGTAGCAAAAAAAAGCACCCTATACAATAGTTCTTCAGCATCTCGTCTAATATTTTCCTTCTACCGTGTCTCTCTTTCTGTTATGAAATGACTTTCCCTGGTATTCGGCTTTTTGGCATTTTGGTCCCCTAGCCCCGCCCATCTGAATCCCTGAATGCTCACATAGTCTAAAATAACCAGATCTTAGCATAATTGCTTGAGTTCGTAGTTATACCCGATCATCTACACGTGTATGTGGTACTATTCTCTCCCTTACTATGTTTGTTAGAACTTTATAAGTTGAGCAATACCATCATAGATTTCTCATTTGAGTCATTTAGTTTAAAATCCAAATACATCAGAAAAACTAAATTTTTACAGGAACGCAAAAAGCTTATAGAGGTCGTGGATGAAAGGATAGAATTCTCAAATTGTGACCTTATTTAGACATTTGAGGCAGGATTAATATATGAAGGTCTATTGTTTTTTTAATTTTAGATATATCTGGTTTTAAAAATAAATTCATAATGTATCTGGTTTTGAAACTTATTTATGTGATTTATCTGTTTTTGAAAATAAACAAAAGGTGCACATAGTAAAAAATATGTATTTACAAAAAAAAGTAACCTTATTTTTAATCTTAATTACCATTTTAAACAACTAAATCGGTAACTTCATGAGCATATTCACACTGTTCTTCAGCAAGGTTCTCTTCTTGATTCACATTTTCTTCTGTAATATATTAATAATTTATCTAATGGGTGATTTGCAGATTGCGTCTTCACCCTCTATGTTCTCCTCTTGATTTCTTTCTTCTACGATCTGAGATTGCGTAAATATAGAATGATCAAGATTCCAAACTTCTACAATTCGCCAAATGTTTTACCATTAATGCTGAAACATATCGTAATTTTAAGGGGGAAACTTTTGTGCCGACAAGTATAGATTTCGGAGTTTCGATATCCTAAATTTTTTCCTTCCTGCAAACAAATTTGTAACTTCCTACGTCAGTTTTATAGCACACCTCGCCCCTAACAAGGATGTTACCGTTTTTGGTGTTACGCTGGAATATAAACCTGTTACAAGGATTAAATTCGAAGTGCCACTGCCCAAGTGGACGTCCAACTTTTTCAACAAATGTTTTTCAATCAAAATTTATTCCAGCTAGTGAACAGTTGCGAATTAGGAAAAAAGATTTGTGTTTTCCTGGAGATAGATCTATTATGATATCAGGCCTTTTAATAGTTTTTTCAGTATGTGCGAAAATTCTGTCAGGTGGAAGAAATGATTGCCCAACAATAGGAAAAATGTATTCTATACCCATGACGTTCTGAGGAGCATTTTTCAAAAACCATATACTTAATATTTCCATCATATAAAAATTTTTATTTTGTGCTCCATATCCATCTGAAGCCATACGAATCACTGTAATTCATTTCGGAATATTAATATCGGATAAACAGTGATATACTGCAGAGCATATTTCGTTCGGTCCTTTATTATGTTCTGTTTCATTCCATTTATGGGTAAATATATTTTCTTTTGTTTGCTTACATTTTATATCACCGACGACTATAGTGAGGTTATATTTGTATAGCTGTCTAGAGTAATAAGCACTTTGATCTGGGACCCGAGGTAAAACTTGATTCTTCTAGCAATATAATGATATTATTAGATCATATATTTTTTTCCTGTAACAGCGAATAAAATGCTTGCGCCTTTAATTTATGACATCTTTTTTCAGCTATCAACATTTACTTCTTGATTCTTTCTCAATGTTTATTGTTTCATCAAGGGAAATGCAAGTTGAACATTCATCTGTTCTTCGGCTTCCAAAACCTATATAGAACACTGTCCGAAATACATGTCTATAATATGACGGTTTTACTTTCAGTGATTGATCGACAATCTGTACATCATACATTCTCTATATTTTGTTTATGTTAAGATCAGAATTCAAATATATGCGGTTGCGAGTTTTACTCCTACAAGTTAGTAGGTACGTTAGTAGGTTACAAGTACGAGTTTCTTCTAATTTCAGTTTCCGAGAATCACCTCGGCGCTCAGTGGGCATTTCACCAGTTCGGGCGCGTTCTGTAACAACAGCTGTAATTCTTTTTTTATATAGCCGTAGAGTATCCAAAAATGACTTTTAATAAACACGAATTTTATTCTTCTTTACTTTTGTGAAAATAAAATTTTTCACAGTCATTGATTTTGGTCCTTTCTTATTATTAATAATCCTAGTATCTGTATACTTCAGTAAAAATAAATCTTGTCTTGTCTTTAACTCTGAAACTCCACTAGTGTAAAATTTCTTATGAAAAATTAACTGGTTATCTCTTTATTATCTCAAAGTTTATCTCTTTATTATCTCAAAGATATGCTGATCCTTTCTTGCTATGTTGGTATGAGATACTCTTTGGTGGACCAGTGGAGGCATACTTATAAATATAAAGTTCTGTAGCATCAAATATCCCGAATATGTTTGATAGTTACACTAAATCTTAGCTAATAGTCCTATGTGGGGCTAAAACCAGAAGAATTTAATATCCACATACACTGACTACTAGATAGCGCTCCGAACCGAGGTCATATAGTGATAAAAATATGCACAGCATAATAGTGATGCTGTGAAATTATAAATGCAAAAACTAAGTTGAAAACTGAACATACATTTGCTTTCTTAGTTTTGCTCTTCCCGATAAATCTTCATTTCTCTTTTTCTTACACGAATTCTTAACATTTTCGGAAGGATTGATTTCCATTACTTCAACCGAAATTTCTACACTCCAAATAACAATAATCGAAACTACAAGCCAGACATATAACGCTGTTGACTACTAACAGCTGACACATGTCATCTCTTCTTAAGTCTATTTTACAGTAAATGTAATGTAACCGTCAACGCAACGCACATAATTTTTATTAGATCTATCCGATTTTGCAAGTATTATTCTGATGTATATCTGTTTTTGTACCAAAATAATTATAAGCTAATATAGAGTTGATGTATAGGGAATTTAACCTTAAAGTTTATGGTATACGCAAAAATGCTTTAACCTTCTAAATCTGTCAAAATCTCAATTATGCAAGAAGTTTATGTATCTGGGTTTGAAACTAAACGACTTCTTTTAGTTTATATATTTTCTTATTAATTGGGCATATATACAATTGTGATTATCTCACAAACTTTGCTTCCTACTAAAAATTTAGAAGAGATACTTTTTATGGGCAAAGAACTGTTGCTTATAAAAATGTTACAGGGTGCTTCAAAAAACACTGATATACTATTTTGTATTTACAAAAATGGAATCCATACGCCGCAGTGTATTTTATATTTTCAGCAACACTAACAAATTATGCCCCGTAGCGACGTGTACTGCACCTGCAAGTTTCAATTTTTTATTCCAAACTTATTAAGAAAATTGAAATTATGTTTTGAAACTTTGCAGGGTCACACCTCTTTAATTAGGCCCTACTGCCTAAAAGTTAATTTAGAAAATTTGTATCATTTTCAGCTTATTCTAAAGTTCCAGTATTTCAGTGAAGAGATATTGCCACCCAAAGGAAAATTTGCAGCACGTAAAGATAATGCAGCATGTGAGAATATATAATAATAATAAACATAACAAACTTATTGAACGATTTATCTGAATATTAGATATAGCTAATAGAACGCCAGAAGTAATCTCAATATTTGTTGATGCGCTCTTTATCTTGTTGGGATCATTCCAAATTTTCCATTAAAATGACCTTTATAGTGAATTTGGAGATGGCAATGAATTATTCAACAAATCTAGCAGATAAAAATCATAAAACAGAATTTCACTTTTGTAATTTTGGACAATTTGTTCAGATCGAATTGTTCCTGATAAAAGTGCTAAGCAATTTTCAGAAAGTATAAACAGTACCGCATTTACAAAAAAATCGTTTTATAAACCATCATAAAGAAATGCGTATTACAGATTATTTTACAAAGTATTTTGTTTAATCTTAATTTATATCTACGTATGTTTTTAAGTTGTAAAAACCAAATAAATTGGTTTTAATTTTTGTCATTTATCACGATAAACTATTAAATGAAGAGTGGGGCAAGTATTAGGCTACCATTTGGTTTTGGCCTTGTTGGTTTTTAGTGATATTTGTTACAGTTTGGGTTTAGTTGTTCTGTAATGCAAATGTGCAAGTTTTATTGTAGATAAATACTCGCTAAAAGAACACAGTGAAATTCCTGTAGTTTACATTAAAAAAATAATAATTCAATTACTGTAACCCAACGTGAATATAAGCATAAATATCTTAATCGCCCGACGCCTCATCAAACAATAATTTGTCATTTATTCAAGCAATTTCAACAACTCGGAATAGCTGGAGATAGGCCCGGCATCCCCCCGGCAAAGGTGTGGCAAAGTGTAAAGGTGTCTCCCGAAACGTTAAATTTAAGAGGTTCTAATATTTTTTAATATACTTTAATTTGTTGGGAATCACTTCCAATTTTTCATAAAAATTAAATGTATAGTAAATTTACTGACAAATAGTAATCATTTAATGGAATTTCAGCCACTTTTTGGACAATTTCATCAGATAGAATTTTTACTGATTGATCTGGACTATCACAGTATCTTAAAAACATCCTATAGGGCATTGCTTTACTTATATTTTTGTTTGAAGTTATTACAAATGAACATGAGAGATCCCTATTTTGAAATATGGGATGATGATAACATAAATCAAGAAATATAGAAATAAATGAACTTGTAATCCAAGACAGATAGTCTTAATGTGGCATTGATTGTCGACGTTAAAATTTTAAGTACCAAAATAACAAATGAGCGAAATATAAGATAATTGTCATAGATAATATATAGACAATATCGATTACATCAGGTCATTTTTCGTAATATTAATTTATCTTTGTTTCACAAATTTCCTTATATAAAAACATTATCATACAATTTTTTATAACTTATTAAATATTATAATTTTCTGTATAATAGAAAACAAACTAACAAAATAAAACAAATATGTACAAAAATTGTCAAAAAAATTTAATACAGCTTATAAATATAAATTATTGCAAAGTAACAGCTACTTAAAATAATCGCCATCTCTTAACTCCTTAAATTGACATTCTGCTCTTTATGTTTCTTCATATTTACACATTTCCGGGTACATAATAATTATAGGAATACTCCTTTCTTTTCCAGATTGCCAAATAGATTATCAATATAATTTAAATAACTTATTTACATGAAACTCTTATAATTCAGTTCAGTACATTCTTTATAATACGGCTACACGTTATTTAGAAAACTCATTGTCATGTCTTTTTGGGTTAGCACTGGAAAATTAAATGGTGCACTAAGAGTTACCTTTAGCTCAATGGTTTATTAGCTGTTGATGAGCCAGATCAAGAAAATCACCCTTGATTGCGTGGTTAGTTAAATATACTTTTAGACAAATAAACAAAGATTAATATCTAAAATTTCCACTATATTTAAAATTGTATGTATGACAACTGTTTCGACATACAGTGCCTTGTTCAAATACAAACTATGTTAAACTAATAGTAAAAAAAGTGATTACAACCTAAACTGTCCATCGACCTAATAACACCATAAAATGATAATGGGGAAATCTATTTTTTTAATAACGGTGAACCATTCAAGTCCAGCTGGTCATTTAGCAAAATATCCAAATTTTTCGTTCTATTAATGTCTAGGCTCTCTAATTTAATCTTTTAGATTTCTTTTCATTATGTAACATTATCATTAAAGGTATGATATTCTAACATTAAGTGGTTAGCATAATGAGAAATATTTTGTTGTTTAGTATAGTAGTCCAACATAGACTTTTGGACACAACCCGCACTCAATTAAATAAATTCCTGTTTTATAGAGTTTATTGGGTTTGACTTATATTGTTTTTAATAAGGCGTCCAAGACTATTGTTTTGAAAGCAATATTTATATAGTTTCTTTTGGATACATTTTTAGAATTGAAAGAAATACATTTTTAGAAAAAAGAATACATTTTTAGAAATTTGAAAACTTTTCCTGTATATGTAAATGTTTTGTACGATGCGTTCTTGATATTATTTACAGAATATATTAAATTCATGGTTTTATTTTAAGTTTTTTTATTAAATATTTTATTTATAATGTTTGGGTCGTATCCGTTATTTATTGCGATCTGTTTGATATCATTAAATTATTTATTATAATTATCAATTGGCATTGGGATATTTTACAATCTATCTATAAATGACAAGATTTATTTTATTTTTTATTTATTTTTTTTAATTTAATTTAAGTCACGTCAATGCTCTAGGTATTATTTAGTGACCCAACACCGACAAACACATACAATACGCACACAAACATCTATGCCCGCACCAATATTCAAACCCGGAACCATTAACCGGCACCAGTAATGGTGATAATAAGTGATGATTTAAACAACTGATGTTGATTTATCTCATTTTCAAAGTTGTCCATAAAAATTTCCGCCTGGATTTAAAAGGTTCCCCATTATCAGACGTCAGTTGAAACATAAAATGGATTATCAAATTCAAAATAATTTTTATCCAAAGTGATTGACAGCAGCTCGAAAATTCCTTGTTTCATTATTAAATTAGTTTTACTTTTAAGAAGTAATTTGTATTACTAATAAGAATTCTATTACGCCGTTTGGTGGTATACTCGGGAATAAATGTTGTACTTCTTCCTCTTGTCATTCTATTGTCACAAAAGATGGCAGCATTTAACTTATTTATACAGAGATAATTAAATATCCCAATGTCAACAGATAGTTATAATAAAGAATTCAATGTCATCAAACAGATGGCAGAAAATAACGGATAATACCCAAACATTATAAATAATATAATTAATAAAAAAATAATAATAAAAAATGCAGCCTACAAAACAATTATATATATACAGGGAAAGTACTAAACTTGAAGAGATTTTCCACTAAACACCAAAACACTTTTTTGAACTGCTCGACGCACGTTTCGCTAACCATGTTAGCATCATCAGGGGATGATTTAATCTAATTCTAAAACTAAACTATGTTCTATTTATATGAAAACCATACCTAACGAAGCGTGTAAAAATCATGACCCGTGAAGTGTACTAAGCTTTATATTAATAATTGAAAAAGTTGACTGAAAGGAATCGGTCCTTTATCTCGGTTCATGATTTTCTTACATTTTTCTATTTGAATGCTTTCATATGCATCCAAAGCCCTATTATTATTAACACTTTTAATTAGTCTTAAATTACTAATATTTATACTGTGGTCATGTTCGATTGCATGTTGGGCAACACAAGATTTTTCATTTCTCCCATATCTAATGTGGGCAATATGTTCTTTATATCTTGTCAATATGGATCTTTTTGTTTGCCCAATATACATTCGATCACAGTCTTGACAACTAATTTTGTAAATCCCCGACTTTTCCTGTTGCTCTACTTTATCCTTTGGATTGCCCAGAACTTCTCTTAATTTATTATATGGTTTGTACACAACCTTAATGTCCACTTTTTTCAAAATTTTATCTAGTCCTCTTGTCAGTTGGGCATCAAATGGTATTACCATGAATTTCTTTGTGTTCTGATCCTTTTGAAAAATCGAAGATTCTTTCAATAATTTTCTGAACTTATGTTTTCTAATTAGTTTATCTACAATGTTCTTATTATAACCATTCACTTCAGATACCTCCCTAATTAATTTTAAATTTTTTGTTATAATTATCTTTATTTAAAGAAAAATTAATTAATCTATTTACCATAAAATTTAAACTAGCCATCTTATTTTGCAAGCTATGATTTGAATCGTTAGGAATGTATCTCGAAGTGGTGGTGGTTTTTCTGAAAATATCAAAATCTAACCTGTTTTTATTATTTCTACTGACTAACACTTCCAGAAATGGTAAACTATCGTTGTTATCCCAAAATATAATATTCACGCATGAACTCGAAAACAACGATAGTTTACCATTTCTGGATGGTATGTGTATGTATGTGTATGTGTGGTAATGGCAGATGTGCAATGAAGTTACATGCATATCGCTTGGTGTTGCCAATGCTGAAATTGAAAAAATACTTTTTGAGATGTGAGAGTGGTCAAATTTAATTGCCAGTCCAATATACCAGACTTTCCTCTATGTATGAATGTTTTTAATTTGTAAAATTGGTAATTGTAAGTTGATTATAATTATTGTTACTTAACCTGTGGTCACGATAACCTAGTAAATAAAAGGTGGGACAAGTGTCACGCTACCATTTTGTTTTGGCGTCATTACTCTTTCGTAATATTTAAGACAATTTGGGTTTAGCTGTTGTGTACAAGTGCAAGTTTATTACTGATAAATACATGCTAAAAGAATGCGGTGAAATAGTTTTAATTTACATTCAAAAAAGTAATTCAATTATTGCAACTCAATGTGAATTTAGGTAAAAAATATCCTAATCGTCCGATGCCTCATAAAATAATTTATCAGATATTCAAGCAGAAACGTGAAAATATTGCGCGTGTGGGACTTTAGACCAGAGACGATTGAAAGTGCATGAGATAGGTGAATTTAGGTGTATCTGTTATATGTCGGCTTTTAAAATTTTAATTAAGAAATTATAAATAAAAAAGTTGTGGTTTTTGATTAGTGCTACATGTGCTTTCACTGGATCAATTACAAATTTGAATAAAAATGCTCTAGTTATATTTGGATCCCTTTATCAAGAATAAAACCGATTGTCATAATCGATGAGAAATGAATCTACAACAACACCCTCAAATCAGCAGTCAAGCTACCGTGTAGAAGCTGCTTGAAGCCGACGAAAAAGTCTAACACGGTTTCATGCAGAAAAAATTATGCTATTTGTTTTTTGAGATGAAAAAGAAATGGGATGCCTGATTTTCTGTATAATGATAAAATGATGTCCAGAGTATAATAGATAAGGCTATAATAGATATAAAAAAATCAATTTTCATCAAAATAGTGTGCCTGCTGCACCGGCTGTAGGTGCTAACGATAACGAAATTGTTAACATAATAAACATGTTAACGTGCAAATTGAACATTCTCTATCTTCAATAAATTCATCTTAAATTTTGCTCTTATCAAAAATAAAAACAACGTATTTTAAGTCGAATAAAGAATGCATAACAGTCATAGTGAGGTATTTTGCAAACCCTCACGAAACCCAATTCAGAGGCGATATGTTTATTATAACTGGTTTTAAAAATTCAAATCAGCAATTTCATTTTTGGGGAGGAAACTTTTCGATCAGCGCCCCATATATTTGCCCTGAACGCACCGTTACTTTTCATCAGATACACTTACTATTCGAGCAGGTGTTAATCTGCGAGAGTTAAACAGTGTTTACACCACACCATAGTCATCTGATTACATTACTATTCAGTCGTTCCCCTCATATTTCGCAAACTAAACGGAAAGATAAGACACAATCATAATTCAGTACGTATAAATTTGCGTTATAATTACATAATTAATATAGGAGTTAGGAAAGTTTCGAGTTTGTAAATGGGGTTAGCAAACAGAGACAAACTTGAATGCTATTTTGTGTAAAGAGATTGGAGCAAATTAAGAGTAGGTTAATAATTGACTAGAAAGTTGCGTTAAATAAACTTTGACAATATAAAGTTAAGTCAAATTTTATCATGACAAAATATATCGCAACATTTACTTTACTAAAGGTCATTATTTGCGAAATTGAACAGAATAATGAGTTAAATGTAATAATGAATTTTATAATTTTAATGTATTTATGAATTTTATAATTTTTTAACATGCCTATTATACATAGGGTTTTCGAAAATAACGTCGAAATATTTTGGGAGGATTATAATATAAAAAAAAGTTCCTTTAAATATATTCCAAAAATTACGTAAGGGGGAACTCCGAAGATGGTTTTTTCGCAATATTTTCGAAACGGTTTATGCTAAAGTCGTAAAACTCGGTATACTTCAATAAGTTGGAATGGAAAAACGTTTTTTGTGTTAGTAATAGAATATTTTAGTTAGGGGTGTCTCCTTGGTAAATGCTGCCATAACTTTTAACAATGGAGCAGTGCATTGGCCACCACTTTCATCAGATTTAAATCCTATCGATTACTTTCTGTGGGTATAGTTTAAAGCATTGGTCTATGCTATCCTGATTAGCACTGTAGAGGAGTTGCAGCAACGTGTATTTACTGCTTGTGTTTATATCAAAAATAAGTCTGGTGTTTTCGGCAGGATAAGATCTTCTATGAAGAAAATAATTAGAGGGTGCATTGAAATGAATGAAGGTCAGTTGAAGGTTTTCAACATGTGTCGTGAATAAGTGCTAAATCCTTAATAGTAATTATTCCTGTTATTGTTGGCTACTAAATAAATATTTTGTTAAAAGGGTGACTACTTAATTATTTAGATGCATTTCGATAACCATGTAATCATGTGCATTGATTTAGAAAACGTCAGCTTTCTGGAGAACGGTCTATCCTAACGAGATGAAATAAGAGGACGTTTTTACCTAAAAATCTTTGCGATTCAATAATTCGAAATTAAAAAATTTTACAAAAAAATTGACAATGTATTGGCAGCATTTACCAAGGAGACGCCCCTATGTGTAACGTTCCTGACTAAAATATTCAATTATTAACACAAAAAAACGTTTTTCGATTCCAACTTATTGAAGTATACTGAATTTCACGACTTTAGCAAAAATCGGTTCCAAGATATTTCGAATAAACTATTTTTAGAGTCCGCCCTTTAAGGGGCTCTAGACCTTTTAAGATGCAATTTTTGAGTTATGTTTATAGGAACTTTTTTTTATGTTTTAATCCCTAAAGACACCCTGTATATATATGAGCATATTGTTAGGTGCTTGACTGGGAACGGACCCCACCCATTCCTACAATCGGAGGGCATATGTTTCACCTCTTGATGTTCAGGCTCGTCAGGGTGCCGACATATGCTGTCTCATCAAGAATAGGGAGACCTTATCCACAGTCAACAGCTCATAGTTGCGCCGACTTCCCGTCGGACAGCGTATTGGATATATATATATATATATATATATATATATATATATATATATATATATATATATATATATATATATATGTGTGTGTTAAATAATTTTCACTTAACCTTACTTGGGCCTTGTAGGGCCAGATCGCCATGGGAAACTGCGTTGTTTGGTTGGACTTGTTTACTGGAACCATGGGAAACGACGTAGAAAAACGATTCTGTTGACGTGGTTTTAACCTTAGCTTGTTTAAGGCACTGAGGATATGTGGGTTGAACTGCTGACATTGCGTTTATGATACATTGTATGATTTTAACTTTGTAAATAGAATATAGAGGGGTCAATTTGATATATAACAGCTCTCCTTTTTAGATAAAAGTTGCCACATGGGGACAACTTTTAGGAAAGATTCTTTGATGATATATTGGTATTGAGTTCGATATTATCTTTTTCTGTATACGTAGCAAATCTACTTCTTGGAGGTGATGGCGGGTAATTGTTATGAGTGCTAGTAATTCCTATTGGTGATCTTCGAGCTCGACATTTGCAAAAAATATAGAGTATTACGAGCGATGATAGTGATTATAAGGATCGTAAACCAGCTATACGTTTCTTTACAAATGGTTGATTTATTAAATTATCCAGTTGGTTTCAATATTAATTTAATTTATGATTTGCAATATTCAAATCTTCGAAATCAAGTTTACCTATTTTCAATGGTTTTAATTCGGCGATTTCGATTTTCTCGGGAAGATGTTTACAACAGTCATGGAATTTGGATTGGATTTATATTGTATGTAACATTTTCATAAATATCAATATCTATTTGTCCCTGAATTCTTGTACTTCCGACAAAGGCATTACATTCTGGTTGCAATTTTAATACAGTATTGGTTTCTAGAATTTTTGTTACAATGTCTCTGTTTCCACAATTTATTGTTATTATTAGATACCAGATTAGCCCTAAATTTAAGCTTAATTTGTTAATATTGTAATCGGTTGCCATAACGATTGAAATTTGACAAGTGCGTGGAAGAAGTTCTTGGTGATTTAACAATTGGGCTTCACATATTGCGTCACTGTCAATTGGATATGGGAATGTGTTTCGACAAATTCTTGTTCTCCTGCCGGATGGTTTGCATTTGTCTGGACTTTCAATAATGGTATTCAACAATGAATCATCAATTTTCGCAATAAATTGTGATTATTGTTAGAATATGATGTAAATTTGTTCGATTGTCTAATATTGGAATTTGATAAAGTAGAAAGAGTGTGTATTCTTCAGGTTCAATTAAAGGAATATTTAATACAAATATAACTTTAGTATCTATCTGAAATGCTTTCAATTCAATTATATCAAGATAATAAGGAATGGATGTAATGGAAATTTTTAACGGAATATTATATCTTTTGAGATTGTGAAATGTGTTTTAGTGAATCCATTAGATCAAGAGGGGTTATAATCGAACTATGTAATATTTGTAATCGAGCGAAAGTTATATAAACAATAATATAATTGATTATATTTTCAATGAAAGTGTTGCTTTCCATCAATAATTCGCATATATTAAGAATTGCAATTTGGGCTCAATAATAATTTAATTGATCTGAAATAACCATTATAGATTCGCGAATTTTCTTTGAACGTTAAATTGAATTGAACGTTTCTTCGTCAACTTGTAATTTTCGAAGTGTAGATTTAAAGTGTTTAATAACTGATGTTGTTACAGTGATTTGGTTCTTTAACAAATTCTCAATTTGATATTCATCAAAAATAACTTTATCTATGCAATCTTTAAAATATTCCCCATCTGATGCGTCTAAATTGCCTGTTATTGATTTCCATAAGGTACTTATGCCATTCAATATGCTGCATTTTTCACTAGAGATATATTTCTTAGTATTACTAGTTATTTCACTGTATTTTAAATTAATTGATTTAGAAATTTCAGACAATAGGTTAATATGAGTTTGTACATCAGATTTAAAAGCCATCATTCGAGGTGTCTCTTCCTCTATATTATCTATTAGGTTTTGTAATATTTTAACAATATTAATTATAGTATCTTGAATAAGTTGTAAGTCTTTGTAGACAAGTAATGTCCACTTGTCATTTGAAAGTTTGATCAATCCTTCTTGATGTAGATATATTCCTACGGTATTGTTGATGGATATAATTAGATATTAGGGTTGAACAATGGAGAGGACTCAGAATAATCTGAAAACAAATTATATGGTTTGAGTCTGTCGAAGTTTACTTTTGTTTGTTGTTGTATTTCCGGATTTAATAATACTGCTGAATTTTTAAAAATTTCTTTAATTTCAAAAGGGCCATGAAATTTACTTTGAGCTTTATCTTTTATTTGTGATTCTTTGACGTATACTTTGTGTCCAATATTAAACTCGTAAAGGTTTTCGGATATGTTTTTGTCAAAACGTAATTTTGCCTCTTCCTTTTTCAACTGGGTATTTTCACGAGCTGTTTTGTAGTAATAATGTGTTCGATTGTTCAAGTCCGTAATATATTTGGAAATTAGATTATTTTCATTATATAAGGTTTCAGGGGGTCTCGTTGAAATGTGTCCAAAGATTATTTCGAAGCGTGGGAATCTATGTGTCTTGCTTTGCGTGTTATTATAACAAATGACCGTGTTTGGAAGGATATTGAAAGGATGTTCTTGTGTATGAACTCTGATCATTTCAGCTAGAGTCCCGTGGAATCTTTCTAATAATCCATTTGATGGGTAGCTTACTTTTCTCTTACTAGATCTTTAATAAGGGTGTTGTAGAATTCGCGTCCTTGGTCGCAGTGAATTCTTAATGACGTTCCATAATGTTGAAAAAATATTTGTAGTGTATTAAAGATTGTTTTTGCGGTCTTGTCTTCAATTGGATAGGCTTGAGTAAATTTAGTAAGTTCGTCTCTTATGGTTAGAGCATAATATCGGGTTGGAAATTAGAAGATATCAATGTTAATTTGTTCAAAAGGAGTTTTTGGAGTTTCCGTGATGACTAAGGGTCTATTTAATTTTTTTCGATTGATATTAACTTTTTGACAAGTTTCACATTTTTTAATAAAATTTTCAACGTCTTTCGTTATCCCTTTCCAGTTGTATTTTTCTTTAACACGACGTATAGTTTCGTTGATTCCTCTATGAAGATTCGTCTTCCCATTACGATATTGCTCAAGAATGATAGGAATTTCTTGTTATTCTGGAGTTTTAACGATGTTTTGACATATTGTTCATCGTATATCTTTGTCTGCGAAGATATAAGAGAATATCCCTAAAATTGGGATCTCTATTTGATTTTCGACATGGTAGATTTCCTGTGATTTTAATTCATTTTGGTATTTGTATAGGGTGTAGAATAAAAAGAGTGTAACTGAAGTTGGATCAAAAGGAAGTGGGATTATGAAGTATCTACGATTTTTGACAGATTTACTATCGTGAATGTTTAGTTCATTTGGTTTTTAATTGGTGTTTTCGTCAAGTATATCGTCAATTATGTTATGGTGAAATTCTTCTAATTTGTTTTGCAAAAAGAATGTGATTAAATTTTTATGTGATTTATCTAGTAATTGGTTCTTAGAAATTTCGATTTTTGAATAATCAATTAAGGATTGATCGATAAATTTGTCGTATTCTTCCGAAATTTCATCAGTATTTTCGTTGTCAATTTCATTAGGATTGTCTTCATTAGCAGATGTCTCGTTGGCTGAAAATATTAGCATATTTAATTTGGTTTTGAAACGTTGAGCATTCTTTAAAATGGTTTATCTTGATTCGAGACAATGCGTCTACAGTTTTGTTTGTCTTCCCGGATTTATGAATTATTTTCTAATCATATTTTTCAAGCTTTAGTCGCCATCGCGTTAATCTGCTTCCAGGGTCTTTACTAGAAAATAGCCAGGTAAGTGGGCGATGGTCACTTACGAGTGTAAATATTCTGCCAAATAAGTAAGGTCTGAAATGTTTAAGTGCCCCTACTATCGCAAATAGTTTAATTGGTTATAAGACCAATAATAGTTAGGTATTTATGAAATATGAAATATTTTTTTTAATGTTCCAATATAGCAATATCACAAATACGCAAAAAGGAAAAATATAAAAAGCGAGATGATTAATTGCTGTACTTACAGAAGTTTTCCAAAAACCATCTTTTCTTGTTCTCTATCAACCTTGACTACCAGGGGCTTCACCAGGTGTTCCTTCCGTCGTTTGATGGTGAGTGAGGACGCCGTAGATTTATAGTTCTCTTGTTCTTCTTCTTTTTCTTCTCTTCGGTTAGCTTGGACGAAGGATTAGAATCCACCGTTGTAGTTAGAGTTCTCTTGTTCCTACCAACTGCGTTTTGTTAAATGATTTTCACTTAACTTTACTTTTTATAAAATATTTATTTGGGAGTTTACAGTTTGTCACTTTTCAAATTCAAATTGGAATACAATTATAAAAGATTACTGTTATACAGTAGAATCTTGAAAAATAGAAATACTTTATATAAGATCAAAAATACTATAATGATTTAACAGTTAGATCACTGACAATATAGCAATGATATAGTACTGATAATGGCTAGTCGGTGGTCCTGGTTTTTATATGTTCAGGCGTGCTGACTTGGCATCTGGACCTTGTGGGGACAGATCGCCATGGGAAACTGTATTGTTGTAGGGTTCTGCTGATGCTGCAACCATGGACTTGTTTACTGCGATTTCTTTCACGTGCCTTTAACCTTGGCTTATTTATGGTACTGAGGATATGTGGGTTAAACTGCTGACATTGCGTTTATGATACATTTTATAATTTTTAACTTTGTACATAGAATATACAGGGGTTAAGTTGATATATAACACGATATATATATATATATATATATATATATATATATATATATATATATATATATATATATATATATATATATATGACATATTTTCCGAATACTACTAAGCCAAATAGTATTGTTATGATTATGTTAAAACTACTACAATAGCACAGATCCATACATGCATCGTTTCAGGTAATTATCCAAATTTGAAAAATGATATAGCCTTATAATAGAAGCGTTCGGAAGACGAAACAATTTGGAATAATCGTTCCACGCCTTAAATAAATGCCACCGTTTTGTCCTGAGGAGGAAATATCGTTTCTAATGGATTTGCAACCGGCAACCCACCAACAGCATAGGATGCCAAAGATAATTCGAAAATCATTACGTAAACATCCCAATAACTCTATTATGGCTACAGAGAGAAAACACATGGACCCTATGTCTGCCTTCCTTTTGTATTACGTTACATTTGACTTGAAAATAATCCTGAAAAAAGTTTGGTCATGTTCAAAGGAAAGAAAAATTTCAATTTTGGGAAGTTATTTGGATGTTGTGAATCACATACATTTATCTTGGGCAGAGAATTTCATTGGAGGGGGATACCGCCCGTGTTAAATGTGCTTGGCAGTCATTTAGCAGATGCAACATAGTGTTTAAGAACAAACTCCCACTTTGCCTGAAAAGAAAACTTTGTTTCAAGAGTAAATGGAAGTGCAGATGGGGATGTTAATATGGGGATGCAGATTTACATCACAATTAGTTCAAAAACTTCGGGTAGCATAAAAGGGAACTGAAAGGTGTATGCTTGACATTGGAAGATGGGACAGACAGATCTGCACAAGGGTCGGGGAACTAACGAAAGTATGTGGCATCATTAAAAGAGTAAAAATATTCAGATGGAAGTGGACCGGCCATGTAGAAAAGTAATGTGAAAATAGGTAGACCAAACCAATCTTGGAATGATTCAAATCATAAACGTCCACAAAAGAGATGATGAGTTCACAAACCATGAGGAATTTTACCAAATGATGACATTGCCGAATATATTGGATTCAAATGGTAAAGGAAAGTTCAGTATCAGATGAGTTGAAAATATGAAGAAGCGGCCTTCATCCTGCATTGGATGGATACTAGCTATGTGATGATGATGATGGAATCTTAGAGTTTAAATACGACCGGAAAACTAACAAAGAAATTTATAACTATCCGAAAAAGAAATTACAACTATGTGAACAACGGAATGATATTTCTCAATGACTAATGGATATTATGCTGGAAAATGATGTCAAAACTGTGTAGACGTTGTAATAAATAAATCGTCTAAATAAAGGTTCCTATCTAGTTATGATTATTCGATTATGTGAGTCACCAGTAATTATCAATGTAATATAACTATATGCAACAACAACAAAGAAGAATTATTAATGCTCTGAAGAAGTTCTAGAGAAATTGTACTTAAATCCAGAGAAAGCAAAAAAGATTACTTAAAAACAGGATTTCTTAAAAACAAGAACAAGAATTGTTCATACATCGGATGAACGATTCATAAAAGAAAATTTGAACAGGTTGATTACATTATTTCAGAATAATGGATATCCCCATAAGTTATTAAAAATGATAGTTTTTAATACATCAATAGCAGATGGACCAACGGATGATGTACCACAAACATATGTAAAATATAAAAAACTGCCTCATCTTAATACCTTAACCAACAAAGTGGTCAAACAATTTAAGGGATTCACCAACATAAAAATAAGCAAATATAATCTCAAAAAATTAGGTGATTTATTTACACGAACTAATGACAAAATTCCACTTCTTAATAAATGTAATGTGGCGTATAGAATCCCTTGCTGTGAATGTGAGTATTGTTATATTGGACAGACGTCACAAAGTTTGGGATAGCGAATTATCCAACATAAGATTGACACGCGCATTATAGCTCAACCAAGGTCCTAGCAACTGAGAATAATCTCACTAAACGGTTGTGCCTGGAAATTTTTCACATCAACAGAGTTAAAAATACTGATAATTCCAGATCTGATATAGAGGGACTACAAGTTATCTATTGCAACATTTTGGGAAACTAAAAAATAAAAAAGATTTTGCACAAATAATTAAAATGTAATGTAAAATAATAATAATAATAATAGGTTTTGCGACATCTAATCAAGATAAGCTAATAAGAACACGAAACTACTATACATGGATGATGTCGACCGATGCGGGAAGTGCGGTACAGTGGGGAAAACGATTGAACACCTTATCGGTGGGTGTGCAGTGCAAATTGCATTAAAGTACCCGCTATTAAACGCACCTCCTCCATATTATAAGTACTCACCTTTTCCCGTACTGGAATCATTCGATTCAATTCTATACTGGGATAGACCAATCACAACAGATCGAACGGTCGATTATAATAGACCAGACATTGTTCATTAGTAAAAGGGAGAAAAGAGCGTTTATAATTGATATCGCAGTGCCACTCTCTCATAATATCAGGAAAACCGAGTCGGAGAAAACCACTAAGTATGAAAACCTGGCATACGATTTGAAAAACCAGTCGAAATTACATAAGATAGAGATAGTGCCTTTCGTTATATCCGCCGAAGGCTTAATAAGTAAGACCTTTTCAAAAAACTTGAAGAACCGTGGTATCTCAAAATCTATTGCCATAATAGGACAACGTCCAAAGTGAACCACGACCGAAGTCGCTTACTTTCAGTTATTTATAACTGCAGCTCGATGCGATGTGGCTGGCTCTGGCCTGGTTAAACCCAAATATGCTATTCTAAATACCTATGATCTCATCAATAAAGTAAAATATATTAATTTTCCCAAAAAATCTAAACTAATTTCTTTTGACATACAAAATTCATTGTCGAGACTACCACCAAATGAAGTGATAGATGTGGTTGATAAATTACTTCTTAATTTAATACTGAAACAAGAAATGTTACAACTACTTTTAGTTCATTTGAAACAGAATTATTTTGAATTTGATACTACGTTTCAAATGACAGTTTAATAATGGGAAACCCTTTAAGTCCTTTAGTAGCTGAATTTTTATGGATTACTTAGAAAATAATATTAATATTTTCTAAGTAAATTCTCTAAGTATATACAAATTCTCTATTCAATAACAATAAATATTCAGTTGAAGAAGAACAAAATAATAGTGTAAATTTTTTAGATTTATTAAATACCAGAAAAGACAATAGATATGAGTGTTGTATTTTTTTATATCTCACACAGATATAGTTCAATCATATATCATACTTACATATATCATCCTTACTATATCATCCTTACATATATCATCCTGACATATCGTCCTTATTCACAAAAACCGCATTTAGTTCACAGATATATATATATATATATATATATATATATATATATATATATATATATATATATATATATATATATATATATATATATATATATATATATCGAGGCTTAAACATCCCATTTTGATTTGATAATTACAACAAAGAATTAAATATCATCAAGCAGATCGCGATGAACAACGGATATGAACCATATATTATAAATAAAATAATTAATATAAAATGCTTTAATAAAACTATTAATTAAATATATCCTATCACTAATATCAATAATATATATATATATATATATATATATATATATATATATATATATATATATATATATATATATATATAAGATTATTATTTATAACATTATATCAATTTTTTGTTTGAGTATTTATTACCTATTGAAGCTACACAATCGTGACTTTGAGTGTCTTCAACTTTTCTTAGTTTTTCATTAATAATTAAGGTAACCGCATAAGCTTGCAAATACGATCTTTGCCGTTAAATTAACGTATAGCCTTGTCACCATAACTTTCGCGTGACCCTCTACAAATAATTTAATTATATGAATAGAAATATTTTGTTTCTTATTTACATTTACATTATTATTTATTAAAATAATCAAATTGATGCTTTATTACCTCGAACTTCAGCTGAAGTAAACCAAATGTCATTTTAGAGAAAATATTTGACCATAAAAATATCCACACTAAGTATATTATCAGAATTGACCTTTATAAACCCTTTGTCACATATTATTGAATAAAATTAGTAGCCAATAATATTTTTATTGCACTAAACTTCAATAATTTTGACAGTATATACACAGCTAGAAGTCATTAAAAGTACTTACGTGAAAGCACTTTAACATAATGACGTCACAAACATGGCAGCGCTTTCATAGTCACCTGATTTTTTTTATTTAAAAATTTTAATTTATTTACAATAAATTGCAAACAATTTTTTAAAAGTTTTTCTCATCGATTATTAATATTATTTATGGAACATATAACAGGAAGATCATTTTCTGATAGGCTCATCGAACAAAAGAAATTATACACAATAATGTCCATTATGCTAACAAATTTTTTTAGAAAATCACACTTTTAACGAACATTGAAAATTTTGCCTGATGTAAATAAATGTAAAAAACTAAATCTCTTACAAAACTTAGAAATTAATAAAATAAAACAGTCTGTGTATTCTGCTAAACTACCAGGTAGATATGGTTCACCATTATTGTATTTATATTAATATTGTCTAGACATTGAATAAGGAATTCTCGATCATTATTATTTATTGTATTATTAGGTTAATATTCCTTTTAGGTAGTAATTAGTATATATTACATTTTCTTACTTAAAATTTTAACATTGTAGTTTCGTAGTTGAAAAAGATTTGTCGAAGCAAATGTCATACATTTTTTAAATATAGTTGAAATTTAGGTCTCTTTTGCCTAAACTTCTTTTATTCGAAATTAATTCAATAAATTATACTTTTTATAATATTGCATTTATTGTTCTCTACTACTACTTCAAGCTACTTTTCCCGTTAAATTATTTAAATAATGGAACAGTGAAATTTTTGTAAGATAATAGCCTTTAAACAATCTAAAGTTTTAAGTTAAACACATCATTTAACTATCAATATTAATTAAAGATGGATGATTTATTCACAGCTTTACAAACGGGTGACAATTATTTAAATTAATTGTCTAAATATTCTTCATAACCGAGTTATTTTCTGGTTATGCCGAATGCAAAAACGTCCGAATTTAAATATTTGATAAATTCGAACGACAAAAGCCTTACATTAATGGTGGCGGCCGTGCACTTTCCATCGAGAAACCGCTCTTTGTCAACGGAATAAATAGCAACACGTCATCCCTTACAAATGATGGTGTTCGTTCGGATCCGACCCTCTTAAAAATGATGGCCATTATCTGGCAGACAGATCGCGAGCAATCTGACTAATGCAAAACTCGGGAGTTCCCCATATACTGCCGAGCCAGTGAATATATTTTAAAAATATGTTTATAAGATCGTGATTTATTTTCTCGCCATGTTTCTGCCGCTGGGAACGTTCCACGTTTTCGGTTCTTCTTCCTTTTTTTTCAGATAAATGATCGCGATTTGCCTCACTTTCAAATAAATTGAAAATTATTGTTATTATTTTCAACTATGTGGGGCTGTACTTACTTCTACGATATCATTTTATAAGTGCATTCTCCTTTGGCGAATATGATGAGAAACTATCACTTACGGTTGAGATTGCTTGAGCAGGTTATTTTGTCGAGGCTGTAAAGAAGTTGATGTCGCCGTACATCATCATTAAAATAAAGCGCTCTATACGACGACCTCCTTAATCACTTCAATATTATTTTGGAATGAACTTTATAAAGACTAGAATGATATAATACCACAAACATATATATATATATATATATATATATATATATATATATATATATATATATATATATATATATATCATCATCATCATCATCATCATCAGCCCGTATCGATCCACTGCAGGATGAAGGCCTCTTCAGCATGCTTCCAACCTTCACGGTCCTGGGCTTTCCTCTGCCACTCGGGTCCAATATATTTAACGATGTCATCAATCCATCGTGCTTTCGGTCTTCTTCGCGGACGTTTGCGATCAAGCGGTATCCACTCCAGGATTGCCTTGGTCCATCTGTCGTCCCATCGCCTCGCTATATGGCCTGCCCATCTCCATTTCAACTGTTTTACTCTTCCAATGATGTCACAGACTTTTGTTTGTTCCCTGATCCATGCGCAGGACTTTCTGTCTCGTCTTGTAATGCCAAGCATACATCTTTCCATTCCCCCCTGTGCCACCCGAAGTTTTTGAATTGATTGCGATGTGAGTGTCCAGGTTTCACTTCCGTATGTCATAACGGGTAGAACGCACTGATCGAATACTTTTCTTTTCAGGCAAAGTGGGAGTCTGCTCTTAAACACTATGTTGAGCCTACCAAATGCCTGCCAGCCACATTTAACACGCCGTTCCACCTTCCGGGCGGTATTCTCCTCCATGGAAATCCTCTGCCCAAGATATACAAAGCTGTCCACAATCTCTAAATCCCTTCCTAAAACTGAAATTCTTCTGTCCTGAGCGAAGTTATTGAACATAACCTGACTCTTTTTCAGGTTTATTTTCAAGCCAAATGGTTCGCCAGCCCTTTGCAGTTCTTGTATGCGTCTTTGCAGCTCCTCTGGGTCTTGTGAAATGAGAATAATATCATCTGCAAATCTAAGATGGTTTAAGTTTGCACCATTGATCTTTATATATATATATATATATATATATATATATATATATATATATATATATATATATATATATATATATATATATATATATATATATATATATATGTATATATATATATATATATATATATATATATAGAACCAAATGTAATTTTTATATTGAAAATGTCCTAACCGATATTGAAAGTTACAATAGTTTTTCGTAAAACATGATATAGAAAAAAATAAATGGTTAAAAAATGGATAAAAAACACCCAATATATCTTTATTCGATTCAAAATAATTATTTAACGATTGCATATATAAGAGGTGTTTTTGATATTGTAAAATGTTTTCTATTTAGTTTCATTTTTATTTTGTTAAAATAAGTAGGTAGTGCTATTTTATTCCAAGAAATAACCAATCACACTAATATAAATCAACCTACTGTAATACGATGCTATCAAGTATTGTTTGATAATGATCACATTCAAGATCAATATCTTAGACGATACATACCATTAGTGACCAATTTTCAACAAGTTTTTGGCTTAAAGGTGATCAAGAAAAACAATGCCCACTGTGCGAAATCTTTACAACTGTAAAACATCATGTGGAGTGCCATGAGACCGGGCTGATCCTGTGCTACCTTTGACCATTGAACATTAATGGTAATAGTTACATTGGTGTAGGGTAGGGAACGAAAATATTGGCACGTTCTACCGTTGTTTCCAAATGGCCCATTATTACAGCTAGAGGAAGGGTTGAAGGGCTGACAAAACTATTAAATATGACGTCTTTATTTTGTATGGCCTAAATGTGTTATAGGGCCTATGATTACTTTTGTGTTATATGGCCTATGATTATTTATTACATATATTCCTTGCAAAATTGACACAAATATTTTTCAAATATTAATGTATTCTGAAATAACGTTTAAAACTACTTTATAAAAATTTCCTGTTTTATGGATTAAGGTAATAATTATAGAGCTAATAGGCCACAACATTGGCTGCGTTAGCGCAATGGCTAAGGCGATGAGTTATGGCCAGCCTGGTTCCCCAGCCGGTTCGACTCTCGTGCTCAGTTGAAAAAAGAGGAAAAGGTCGCACCGACCTGATAAACACTTTTCGGGCGCGGTTAATACTAATAAAACCATGGGTCTGAAATGGCCTGATTACTAACGTCGAAAAAATCGAAGAAGAGGTAAAACATCAGGTCAGTAAGGCGAACAGGATACCACGATGTCTCAATAATACTATATTTAGAAATAGATTCCTTAGAATAAATATATATAATATATACGACCAGTAATAACTTACACAGTTGAAATAAGACCTGATACCAGCCTAACACAGAAAATAGTGTAATCATCTTAAATAACAATATTAAGGAGGGTAGCAAACAATACACAGGGAGACAGAGAGAGGAGTGAGGGCATAAGGTGCATGTGTAATGTATAAAACAACAGGATACTGTGTATTGCAACAGATAAGTCACCGAACGAAACTAGACCAATAGGAAAAGATGGAGCGACGCCCAAGGAAAAGATGAAGCGACGATTTATAAATCAGGGAAAAAAACAGGCAATATGCCTAATTATAAGTAGGAAGGAGATTTCAAGAATTTAACGTTTTTGTTAAATATTGTCGAGTGAATATTTGGCAGTAGAATCACTTTAATACTGAAGAAGGTATGTTTATTTGTCCGAGCAAAAAGTTGACATTGCATTAAACGCCTGAGGAGTGAAGTATAATCTTTCTTCATAAACAAAAAAAAACGCAAATACATTTATTACACTCTAGTAATTGGGTTTACACTCTTATAAGAATTTTTTTCATCAAGACCCGAAGCCACAAAAATCATCTTTTCGGATGATATTCAGTGCAGTGTTTTGGAAGCGTTGATTCATTGGACCTATTATTTTCCAAAATGAGAAAAAACTTGCGGTTACAGTAAATGATAAAGGATCACCTAAAACAATTACATATTTAAGAGAGGTTTTTGATATCGTAAAATGTTTTTATTTAGTTTCATCTTTGTTTTGTTAAAATAGGCAAGTGGTGCTATTTTATTCCAAGAAATAACCAATCACACTAATAGAAGTTAGAATACTGTAATACGATTCTATCAAGTATTGTTTGATAATGCTCAACATCGAATGATAATAGGCAATACACCTCGAAGATGCTTAAATAACATTCAAGATCAATATCTTAGACATATACATACTATCAGTGACCAGTTTTCGACAAGTTTTTGGTTTATAGGTGATCAAGAAAAAAATCCCACTTTTAAGTGTGCGAAATCTTTACAACCGTAAAAGATCATATAGAGTGCCATGTTACCGCGCTGATCTTGTGCTACCTCTGGTGTAGGGTAGGGAACGAAAATATTGGCAGGTAAAAGGTCTTAAAGACGCTTCAGTTATTTATTCAGATTTCTCATATTCCACTTGCTCATATTCCAATATATTCTACCATTGTTTTCAAATGGCCGATTGCTACAGCTAAAGGAAGGTTTGATGAGTGTGGAAGGGATTTAATTTATAAAACTATTAAATATAACGTCTTAATTTTGTATGGCTTAAATGTGTTATATGGCCTATGATTCCTCTTGTGCATTATTCATTGAATATATTTCTTGCAAAATAGATACAAATATTCATGTGATTTGAATTAACGTTTAAAACTACTTTTTAAAATTGTCATCGTACTGTTTTATGGATTAAGGTAATACTCCATAAGACAATAATTATGTATCTAATAAGCCACAACATCGGCTGCGTTAGAGAGCATTTAAAGAGCACCGTTAGACGAACACCTTGAGCTTTGTTGTGTGGGAAGATGAGAAGTGGACGAACTTACAGATAAGGCCTAATGATCGGGGGCAATATTTCGATTTCATAACGGGCTTAATTTAAACTGCCTCTGACTATTACTAAGAGTAACCTGAAAAGTTTCGAGTATATGGACACCCTACTATAATTCCTAGAGTGATAGCTGTATGCGGTTCAAATTTGAAAGTTTAATCTCGCAATTCATCACAAAAACAGTTCACCTGTCTACGTTAATCATGACCACCTAAACAAACTCTTTTATCATTGCTAAAACAATATCTGTTTTCTATATCTATTCCATTTCAGCTCTCATTCAAATTAATTTTTGCTCAATGCTCTTGTGCTGCTCTGTAAGAGGAATCATCAAATAAATGCATTTTAAGAGTTATACCTGAAGCTGCGACAAAAGTATTTACATATAATTTTTAACACCTAAACCTGCTTCTTCCATACCAATAGCTCGTTTCTATTTAACTTGCAATGATTACCTAAAACATTCGGTGCACGAACTCATAATATTTTAATACAATTAACAGAATCACAAGAAAAATGTTTAGCCTCGTAGCATATATATTAAGCCTGTATATTAAGAAGTAATATTAATAAAGAAAAGTTTTTTTTTGCATGAGTGCATGAAGCATCGAAAAATTGTCAAAGACAAAGACAAGACTTGTCAAAAGACTTGTAGGAAACTTATAAATAAACGAAACGAATTAAACTCACCTTTTTAAAGAAAAGCACAAACATTATAATATATTGTGGTATAATTTTTTCTATTATTGGAAACTAGAATAACATAATATAAAATATTTAAAATTTATTGATATATTCGATTGGTCGGTTTGCTTTCGTCCCGCAGAATATTTTCCGTCTAAAAATGTGATTCAAAGGACGATAAATAGTACTTTCACGCATATTTGAGAACATGCTTTCGGCTTCCAAACATCTGTTTCTAAGAAATCATGACGTCCTTCAACTGACCGTGTACAGTATTTGTTATAATAGTAAAAAATTTTATGCAACGTTATTCGTAGCGATTTTTTCTACTAATTGTGCCTAGTTAATGTCATATTTAATATTAAGTAGCAGATTTTAGGATATGTCAGGGAATTTCAGTAACTAATTATCACACGAAAGTTTGCTTAACGTATAATCAATTTATTGTTCTGCTTTTTGAATAGAACAATATCAAAGCACGTGTATACTATGTGATTGACAAAAACCAATAATGTACTAATTGTTGCAATTATCGTATTAAAAGCCAAGAGTAAGGATCTGATGACCCTACCATAATATGTAATTAATAATTTTAAAAAAATGGTGAACATCAAGTTAAAGATATTACTTACTAATTACTACAATATACAAGGTGCATCTTACGGAAAACTGAGCTTTTAACAATAGCTATTTCTAGTGTCGCCATCTTTTGACGCCTTCTGCATCCTTGCATCCTCCACTGACATTCTGATAAAATTTCGTGGCATTCGGATTATTAGAAGCCAAGTTATCGCGCTTAAAGTGTCAATGTGTTTATACCATCGGTCAAAAAATGAATACTGGACAATGGGCGAATATTAAGTTTCGTTTTAAACTTCGTAAAACATTCACCGAAAGGTTTCAATTAATGAAACAAGTATATGGTTAGGATTATTTATTCTGTGGTACGCCGTGAGTTTACGAGTGGATTAAACGATTCAAAGAAGGTCGTGAGAACATGAAGAATGACGAACATCCTTGGTTATTGAAAGTAACATTGAAATTGAGCGTAAATTTATAAAAAATCAGCGAAAATCTTCATTGGGGTACTTGGAAATGGAATTGAACATGTCCAAAGATTCAATTCATCACATTTTGACCGATCATTTGGAACTTCGGACGATTTGTGCACGCTTTGTTCTAGATAAATTAACTCACGACGAAAAATTGCTCTGAATCCAACGTTGCAAGGACTTGATTAAAGAGTCGAAAAGGACGAAAAAAAGGCAGAAACCAAATGTCAAAGTGCCGAATGGAAGTACCGAGGGAGCCAAATCTGAAGAAAAGCCGACTTGAGAAGTCAAAAATCAAAACAATGTTGATTTGTTTCAAAAAAAAAAATATTTTTTTTGGAAAAGTCCTCTTTTACATGAGACGTACCTTGAATATGCGAGATTTTCTGGATAGATCACCTGCTGCAACAATGATATCTTTATTCTATCGGAACCGTTCGCGGGTGCTGACCGAATCAGTCACTGTTTGTATCACATTACGCGAGAAAAAACGATTGTATATAAAAAATGTCTGTTCTGATCGTCGGTTGACGGTCAGAATTATCGGGAAAGAATTGAATCCGACTTTTTAGAGATAAAGTTCTCCGCTAAGAGGTTCATCTTCAATCGAGTCTCGGCTTTTGAGAATGGCATAAATGATCAGAAAACCTTAGCCCTTTACAAACTATATTTCATAGGCCTGTTGAAATTTTGGAAAAGTTTCCATTGCACTTTGACCAAGTTTTAAACAAAAATTGATAGCGCATCCCTGCTCGAAATGACTATCACTCATTCTCAGACCGCCCTAGGAAAATACGTTTAATGAAAAGAATTACGTACCACTAAGCGACTCTATTGAATTCTAAGAGATGTTGGCTTGCCTCCCTTCCAAATAAGAAATCAACT
This sequence comes from Cosmopolites sordidus, assembly GCA_031761425.1. NCBI lineage: Eukaryota > Metazoa > Arthropoda > Insecta > Coleoptera > Curculionidae > Cosmopolites > Cosmopolites sordidus. The sequence continues at coordinate 80,781 of JARFXV010001686.1, read as the reverse complement.
GTGTTGCCAGATCACACGCGAATGTGTGAGTGCTTCCATGTTTGTGAGTTTAAGAGTTAAAAAGTGAACTTGGGTAAACAATGAGCTTTTTGCTTGCATTTTTGGGGATTATATTCGGTATTTGGTCGTGGTCCGGTGCTTTTTTTATTCAATAGGGCATTATCTCCTGTGGCGATGTAGGTTTAATGTCTACACCAACTAGTGGTGTGTGGGCCTTCACTTCATTTCCTTTCAATTAACTTCTGTTCTGAATGCTGTTGATCAAACACTGTTTCCAAGTGGTCACCAAATACAGTACATTTCTCTTTATCGCTATGTAGTAATGTATTGCTAACCAGTAGAGATGGGATTTCTTTGGATTTTCGTAGAATTTTCTTAGTAGATCTCCATAATCCTGGATCTTGCGGTTCTAGTTCACTTATGGTATTCATTTTTGGTTGTCAATTATTCTAAGTGTATCTAATTCTCGCCTAATGCAATTCGATAAGTTATTAACTAGATTTTTGGATGTAGGATCCTTTGTTCTCTGCCATTCTCGTCTGGCCTGTTTTTTTTTGATTAATTATTTGATTTGTGGATGTAGGAGGGATATTGTTTTTAAATGTGTTTCTTGTTTTTGGTGGCGTTATTGAGAGGCCTATACTTTCTTGAATTGTTGTTGTAATATATGTAAATTGTTTATCGATATTTGTTTTCGTTGTAACAGGTATTTGTACCAGTTTGGACTCCATTCTATCCTTGAAGAGTTCCCAGTTTACCTTGCCATTGATAAGTTTTGCTTTAGGAGATTTTTTTTACAGGTTCGGCTTGAAATGTAATAATAATTGGCAGATGATCTGAGAGGAGCTCTATATGCACTGTTTGGTGAAGTAATTTTCTTACATTTTTTTGTACGATTATATCCAAAATGTCAGGTTTGTGATTTTTTCTATATGGGTAATTTTTTTGTTGGGTTGCTTGTAGACCTTGTATAATTAGATGTTGATGCTATTGAGAAAGTTTATTTTGATTGATACAATGTCTAAGCTTGTAATTTTGTTTTTGATTAAGATAGCGACTCCCGAGGCTACCCTAGCTTCTCTATCGGTTCGACATAACTGCATAACTGCAAATTATGTTCAGCGGCGAAAGCTAATTTTTGGCTAAATTGTTTCTTTAATAAAAAAAATTGCCGCATTGAGAGCGAAAATAATTCGCAAACGATCCAACAATTACCGTTATATTTACATTGTACGCCGGTGGCATAATCGGGCCATATTTATTTAAAAACCAAGCTGGAAAGCACGTTACCTTTTATGGAGATCATTACAGGCGATGGTTAATGATTATTTAATTCCGAATTTTAATGGTACTGATCTGATTAATCTGAAGGTGATAGGTGGTGGAACAATTCGGTGAGAAAATTATTTCGTGGAATAGACTTGTTAATTGGCCACCAAGACCATGTGATTTAAAGCTTTTAGATTATTTTACTTGGGTTTATATTAAATATTTGGTCAATGCCGATAAACCTGACTCCTTGGAAGCCAACATAACTTGGATTGCGGACATAAGACCCCAATTGCTTGAAAAAGTGGCGTGGGAAATTGAACTGACAGAAAGCGCTTTATTAATAAGTACAAAGTCTACGGTGGGCATTTGTTCAAAATTGTTTTCAAACATTAATGCCATTGAATGTTATTTCATATAAAATAAATAGTTTAAAAGCATTAAATATAATTGTTATTTTATTTGAATTTAAATTTCGGACGCATTAAGAAAATCATTAATTAATTATTAAGTTGATTTTCTCAGTTATTTCTATATCTGAGATTTCGTTTTAATATCAAACGAGGTATAAATATTTTTTCAGAAAAAAAAACGATTAAAGAAAAGGAATAATTATTTTAAATTTATATTATTTTTATATATTGTTACAACTATTTATCCGGTTTATGGATGTTTATTGTCGTAAATCTGGAATGTTCCATTGTTTTTGTGACGGTTTGGCAAGATCTCACTTGCCACTATCAGATAATATTTTCGGCTCAAGGTACTTCAGAATCGACATTATCCCAGTCTTTCTATGATTCCTAATAACGAAAATTGCACTCAGAGTACGGGATCTCAGTCAGGATCGTCATTCGTAAACAAGCACGTTTGATTAGAATTCGCAAATGCCATTGTTGGTGCACGCCATGCACAAGTACCGTGCTATAAATAATATAGCTGGAAATTTCGTTTCAACACGAAATAAATATGGAAGGGTAAACAAGTAAAGTTGATAGTCTTTCCAGTTATTTCTATTCCCATTATTTATATTTTAACATCATTGCAGATTTTTGCAGAAAGAAAAGAATTATGTTAAATGTATATTAAAATATTTTTATATATTGTTAATCCGGCGCTACACATTGGCGATACGATATAGCAAGCATCACATGGCCAATGTGTGGATGGTAAAGTTGGTGCTTCTGAAGGCGCTGGCGTTTGCATTAGCCGCTTGCAGATGGGTTGTCGGTTTTGTGTTCCACATTAAAGGAACTCGTACATGCTGGTCATATGTCAAAATCCCATCCACACATTAACCATACTGTGTATTATATTTTTAAGGCGTCGAATTTTTACTTTGTTTTATTAGTAATGTTGACGTTGACTCAGTTTCTTATGAACTGATGATGTTAAAAGTATATAGCCAATGTGTGGATGTCCACTTGTGATGTGTGAAAGAACAGCCAACGTTGGATCAAACATTGGCCTAACCTTGTAGGCCAATGTACAGCACCGGCTTAACAAGTTTTCATTCGGTATATGAATGTTTATTGTCATATGTCGTGTATTATAAGTCTGGAATGTTCCATAATTTTCGGGACTGTTCGGCAAAATCTCACTTGCCTCGATCACTCAATCTCACTCACTCACTCGCACTATCAGATAATATCTTCTGCTCAAGCCAGTTCAGAAGTGATATAATCCATATCTATCTACGATTCCTAATACAAGAATTGCACTCAGGGTACGGGACCTCAGTTTATAAGATTACATGGTGAGGTTCCGGAGCTCTTGTTGCTATTCGTAAGAGTCTTCATCTAATATATCAGAGGTCGGGCAGCTAGAACATGAAGAATTCTTAGAAAGCATATCTCTTGCTATCTTTCTCTCTCTCGTTCTTCGTTTCCATTCCGTTATTCCCATCTCTTGCTGATCCTTCCTCACTCCCACGCCCCATATTTTGACTCGCCTTACCTTCGGTCTTGATACTGTACTTTTTCCCAATATTTTCTTGGTCGGCTTTTCGCTGTCCACCCTCTCGATGTGGCCCCACCAATCCAGTCGTTGGCTCCTGATTTCCGTCACTAAATCTTGACTATTAAATATTGTTGCCAGTTCTGCATTTGTTCGGATTGTCTAACCTCCTTCCGTTTGAACGGAGCAATATATTTTCTCCTCGCTAGCACTGAAGGATAGTTCGTCTTTCATTGTTAGGGTTCACGTTTCTGACCGTTATAATTCTATTGGTCTATTATTCTTAAAACTATCTTCAGTCTGACCTCATGTATATAGTTTTTGTTGAGTTTATTCATAGATCCATCATATATCATATATCATATATATATATATATATATATATATATATATATATATATATATATATATATATATATATATATATATATATATCATTATATATCATCATTATCATTCAGCCATTATCGATCCACTGCAGGATAAAGGCCTCCCGAGCATGCAACTTGCGCGGTCTGAAGCTTTCCTCTGCCATTCGGGTCCAATATACTTGATGATGTCATCGATCCCTCGTGTTTTAGGTCTTCTTCGTGGACGCTTATGATCAAGTGGTATCCATCCCAATATTGCTTTGCTCCATCTGTCATCACATCGTCTCGCTATATGGCCTGCCCACCTCCATTTCAATTCCTTCACCTTTGCAAGGGTGTCACATACTTTCATCTGTTTTCTACATACACCTTTCCATTCCCCTCTGTGCTACCCGACGCTTTTCAATTGATTGTGATGTGAGTGTCCATGTTTCACTTCCGTATGTCAGAACAGGCAGCACGTACTGATCAAAAACTTTTCTCTGTGGGCAAAGTGGGAGTTTGTTCTTAAACACTATGTTGGGCCTGCCAAATACCTAACAGCCACACTTAAGGCGCCGTTCTACTTCACGGGCGGTATCACCCTCCATTGAATTCCTTTGCCCAAGATATTGCCTATACACAAGAGTTGCCTATATCAAACCATTTTTCGAAAATCTGCTGCAATATCCAAGTACGAACGAATATTTTATTTAATAAATTAGACACCTATTCACTAAACTGGAGCGAATCTTTTAATGATTACAAAAATATTTAATCATGTCAAGTTAAGTGTCAACTTTGTTTTTTTTTTCACCCTGCCATCGGTTCAATTTACGAAACCGGTGTCAAAAAGTGAACCACCCAATTCCTAAATCGAATCATATATTAAAACACCTTTTTTTGATTGCACCGGTAAGTAGCTACCTAACTGAAATAAAATGCAGTTGAATATACATGTTTTATTTTAACTAATTATCTTGGATATTACACAAGCCTTCGATAGAGTGTGGCTTACATTCTGGCTTACTATTCAAACTTAAATCAAAACTTCCTACACCATACTATCAGGTACTGTTATCATATTTGACGAACAGATACTTCGCTGTCAAATATAAAGGAGAAATAACTAACATAAATCCGATAAAATCAGGAGTACCTCAAGGTAGTATCTTGGGTTCCATACTTTTTCAAATCTTCACTGCTGACCTACCAACTACCCCAAATACGTCTATAGCCACCTTTGCAGATGATACCGCAGTTATGGCAATAAGCAGGGTACCAAGATATGCATCTGAGGAGCATCAGGAAGCTCTTGATTGGATAGAAGAATGGATAAAAAAATGGCGTCTAAAATTCAATGAGGCAAAATCTCAGAAAGTCACTTTTACTTTAAGGAAGGAGTCATGGCCGAGTGTAACACTTAATGGACATCAACTCCCCCACTCAGTCTGTGCAAAATATCTTGGAATAAGACTTGACCGAAGACTAAACTGGAAACAACACATTTTTATGAAGAGGAAACAACTTGCCTTAAAATTATCCAAACTCTATTGGTTAATAGGTAGAAAATCCAAATTATCGTTGGTTAATTAGTTAACCATCTACAAAGTGATCCTCAAACCCGTATGGAGTTATGGCATACAACTGTGGGGAACGGGGAGTGTATCCAACATAGAAATACTCCAAAGATTCCAGTCCAAAACCCTGAGAATAATTACTGATGCTCCTTGGTTCATGACAAATCAAACTTTACACCGTAATCTAAAAATAAAGCCTGTACTAGAAGAAGCCAAGTGCGCGAGTGCGAAGTATCTATCGCGACTTGAAGTGCACCCCAACTCCCCTGCTGTCAGCCTCCTGGATAATAGCCAAAAACCGCAGAGACTGAAATGCTGTGATCCTTTAGAGATAAGCTAAAATTTAAGATATAATTAAGATATTCCATTATTCTAGTTATAAAGAACCTAAGTTCCTGTATATGTTAAGCCTTTAATGTAAGCGCCATAACCTCTGATACTTGACCATTCTTTGCCTTGCCCTTAATATTGTAACAGTTGCTTATTACCTTTGGGTAGATTGCAAATATATGGGAGGTTAAAAAAAATTAGCTAAACGTCGCTTTGGTAGTATAAAAACATAAGCAAATAAAATATAAACTCTAAACAAGTAAAAAAACAAAAAACCAATTAAGGAATATTAGTTTCATCCGTGGTTATCATCCGTGCTATCTTCTGAATCACTTGAGCTTAGTGATGGATTTCTCATTTGTATTTTTCGTTTCTTTTCATTGCCGGAAAATAAATTCATAGTTGCTTTTTCTACTGGCGCCCTTCTTTGCTTTACTGTTTCTGGATTTTGCTTGTTTGTTTTCTGTTTTTTTTTTCTTTAAAATCTTCTTTGTATGGGGTACTAGTAAGCAATACTGCAGAAGCTGTTGTTTTATTCTTACGCTTTTGAACAATTTTACTTGTTTCAGGAACAGATGCTACCTCATGTAGACTTTGATAAAGTTTCTGTGGAGTGATTTCTCCAAATACTTTTCTGAAATGAATCGTTACTAAAGATGAACAAGCCGAATCAACTTGTTGTGAAGCACCAATAGAAGAACTGGTGGGTTGATTGTGAAGTGAGATATCCTCTGTGTCAGCCTCAGGTTCCGCAGGTGGCTCTAAAGAGATATTACTATTCTCTGGGTTTTCATGAAACTAAGGTGCTACGGCAGTTGATGGGGCAAATAAATGGACCACCGGATCTATTACGGTTGACTGGCCAAATTCCAGCTCCTTTAAAGACGTTTTTCGCAATACTGACAGTAGCAGCTTTTCCATATGCCCTACTCAATAATTCGGACATGTTTTAAACTGTTATCGGTTGTCCAAGGTGTGCTCGTAGCCACAAATCTTGCTCCTGGGCGTAATAGTTTTGCATGGATTTAAAAAAACCAACATCTAACCGCTGTAAACGGTGGGTAGTATGACCAGGTAGTTGCAAAAGATGAATGGAACGCTGACGAGCAAAATCTAGAGCTACAAGATTGTTGCTGTGTGTGGAATGGCCATCTAGTAACAGAATTACTGGCTTATCTGGTCTTGACTGAACCACATGGTGAAACTGTTTCAGCCACTTAAGGAAAAGGTCGCTATTTATCAGTGTCAGATATTTCAACGATACATCCTGTTGCAGCTCCTGGTGCAAGTTTAGGGACAAATCTCTTTTGTTTAAAGATAATCATATGTGGAATATAAAGACCTGCGGCATTGCAGCAACAAACCATTGTGGTTTTTAAACCTCTTTCCCCGCTAGCAATTCCACTCAGTTGGCGCTTACCGTTTCGAGTTACCACCTTTAGCATCTTTTTCTGGACTGTTGTATAGCCAGATTCATCAACGTTAAATATTGCATTTGCGGTAATATGGTGTTTGTCAACAAGTTGCTATAAAATATAGAAAAATTACATTACCTTTCCTTTGTCAAAGCTGCGTGCTCTCGCTAATAATGTGAATTCTGACTGACGTATTGATAAGTTCTGGTCGGGTTCCGGTCTGCGCATAAATGCAGAAAACGATTTCTTGCCAGCAACTTTGTTCTCTTTATTAAATGAATTTGGTGTTTTTCCGCTAACTGAAATGCAAGACGTCGTATATCTTTTATAGAGAAACCATAAAGCATTTCTTCATTGAATAATGTGCTGAACTAGTGCGTTTTCAGTTTCATTCGAAAAAATACACGTAGTGTCCATTTTCTTGACATTTCCAGTGGCATGTTGATTGGTTTCTCTAACTGTCTTAAAAGGATAGATTTATTAATGTTGTACCACCGGGCGCATTCGTTCAATCCTACACCTTCCTCTTTATATGTCCGAATGGACTTGGCCATGTCAACTTTCGTCCAAAGGCCATATTTATCTCTCTTTGGCATTTTCAAGGTTTGCCTGAAACAAGTAGCATAAATTTAACCGGTTCACTTTCCGAAACGTAAATGGGTTCAATTTGGGAACCACGGATAAATTCGTTTACAATTAACCTCATCTATTTAAAATTAATAATTCTATATTAAAAATGGGTGAGAATGTTGCTATCCCTAATACGTGTATCCCTAATACGTACAATATATAAACTACTTACCGGTACTAATATATAAAATTCACTTTAGGAAAACTCAAGAAAAACTGCAAGAAACATTCGTAAAACACAAACACGTGCATAGTGTTGAATGCCGACTGCCGATTCGTTTGAAATTCGGTAGAGGGAGATAATTCTCGATTGGCTTTGTACTCTTATTGCAAGATGGCTCCAGGTTGCAAAATTTAGAAAATACTTGGCTGGTTCAATTTAGATGTGGGTTCAAAATGGTGGGGGACAACTCAAGTGGGGGTAACTCGCCCATATATATATATATATATATATATATATATACGCTGTCCGACGGGAAGTCGGCGCAACTATGCGTTGTTGACTGTGGATAAGGTCTAAGGTCTATATATATATATATATATATATATATATATATATATATATATATATATATATATATATATATATATATATATATATATATATATACATATATATACATATATATATATATATATATATATATATATATATATATATATATATATATATATATATATATATATATATATATAGTGGTCCACCACCTCTAAATCGCTTCCTACAATAGATATTCTTCTATTTTCAGCAGATTTGTTGAATATAACCTGACTCTTCTTCAGATTTATTTTCAAGCCAAATAGTTCTCCCACCCTTTGCAGCTCTGTATGTGTTTTGTAGTTCATCTGGGTCTTATGACAGAAGAACGATATAATCGGCAAATCTAAGGTGACTTAAATATGCACCATTTATTTTTATTCCATCCTGTTCCCAATCCGGATTACCTCTTCAAGGCAGGCTGTGGTATTTTTTAGTTCTATCATACCTACCGAGTCTTATGCTTGCTTTTATATATATATATATATATATATATATATATATATATATATATATATATATATAATTATTATTATTAACACATTAACAGTTAAAAGTTCATGTTAAAAATTAATTACAAAACTTTATAGCTAGTAATAATAAGTCATTGGAATTGATACTAGTAAGACGCTAATTAATAAAAAATATATCAAAAGACGGTCACGTCAACTTTCCCGAGCTTACGCTGGCTAGACGTTTATTACACGGCAACAAGGAAAATCTCAGCTGTATTATTTATGGCAGGGCATTTAGTCGGTGGATCGCGTGCAGCAACAGCAGCACTGTTAATCTAATAAAACGTGGCCGTTCACGAGCGCAGACCGAAACTTCTCGCACTTTCAGGATGATGCATTGTAGAATGGCTTACTTCAGCGATTTGGTGACAGCTAACCATACTGCTCTCTGAGCTTTTTTTCTAAACAAATCATAATATTCCACTATTTAGCACACTCAGCATATTTTTTTTTTATTAAATTAGCCTTTTTTTTATTAAACTAAACATCTAATCCAAATTTAATTTTAGCAATTATTTCCTATACACTTTAGATAATTATTTTGTTATTTAAGTGTCGCACTTTGCTATAAAATGCACAGCCAAAGTTGGGTGGTGATACAGTACCTTTAGAATTATTATAGAATTGATTTTTAGGACGGAATAGGTAACACCGTAAGGTTGGTTTAATAAAATTATTGATTATCCAATAATAGCCTCTCTTTCCATTGGAAATAATATCAACGAAAGTAGTGTGAAAAGTTAAATAGATACTTTTTAAATGAAATATTGTTTTTCTCACAGAACAATTTTGTGACTTTTTTTATGCCTTCCATAAAGTGCAACTTGTCGGACTGCAAAATAGGCCTCTGTTTCTTTATTTGATGTGAATTTTGTCCAGATATGGCATTCATAAATATTGGAAGGAGTGCTAATCACTAAAATGCATGTAGCAAGGATGAAGGTGAGGAGGGATAAAGAGAATATTGAAGGAATTGCGATCTAGGATAAAAGAATTTGTAAATTTCAGAGGTTCGATTTCAGTTGAATAGTGTAAGCTGGGAATGAACAATCTAAGAGTGGTTTTTTCAATTCTATCAATATACTGAAGATGGTCACTTTTCAAATTTTAATTTCTTTGGAGTGTGTTCACTGAAACAACTGTAGTCTGGAGTTAAGTACCTCAACCGTTGGGTTCCATAATCTCATGTGGAACACACAACAACATATCATAATGCGAATTCTGTTAGTTGCATAACTTCGTCGGATGGCGTCGGATATATATATATATATATATATATATATATATATATATATATATATATATATATATATATATATATATAGCGTTAGATTCTTTCGACTTTCCTTCGGATGTCGAATATATGTGGTGTTAGATTTCTTTGGACTAAGTCCAATGGAACAACAGTAGCTGAATGTCATACACCAAACCGCAGGGCTCCACAATCTCATGTGGAACAGACAACAACCGGCATGTCCGCCTAATGATCATTTTATTACTTGCTTGACATTCCTTCAATTGGAGGGTATATGTTTCGTCTCTTGATGTTCAGACTCTTCAGGGCAACAACACAGAACAGCATATGTCTGTATCGGTATGGTCATCGGCACCGATCAGTCGGTGTTGAATGTGGCTGGCTCAACATTGTGTTTAAGAGCAAACTTCCACTTTGCCTGAAAAAAGTAGCTTTCGATCAGTGCGTCCTGCCCATTATGACATACGGAAGTGAAACCTGGACACTCACATCGCAATCAATTCAAAATACTTCGAGTAGCACAGACGGGAATGGAAAGATGTATGCTTGGCATTACAAGACTGGACAGAAAGCCCTGCACATGGAGCAGGGAACAAACAAGTATGTGACATTGTTGGAAAAGTCAAGGAATTGAAATGGTGATACACAAGCCATGGGTGGAACTCGGGAATATATTGGGTGATTCACGGTGGATGGTACATTAGACGGTTACGGAGTTAAAATTTTGGGTACCTATATAAATTAACATGAATCCCCCAAATTTTGTTTTTTTAAATTGAATACCCTATATGTCATTACAATTCTGGATTCTCTGAAGCATTTTGAAACTTTTCATGTAACATATGCTATACATATGTGAGACGTATATACATATATATGTATATATATATATATATATATATATATATATATATATATATATATATATATATATATATATATATATATATATATATTACAGAAATCTTTCACCCATTCTCCACGTAGTGCCACCGATTGCCTCTCCGAACTGCTTTCCTTGCGTTCGTCTAGAGCTCGGCTGATGACGGCTGAAAGGCTAGAAACCGGTCCCGAGAGACACGTGACGTCGCATGGTTGACAGTTCGGCGAAGGCGATCGGTGGCACCACGTGGAGAATGGGTGAAAGATTTCTGTAATATTTTCCCTCCACGGTTCCGTTACTCTACCTTGTGGGCATACCTGGTACTGTACCCGAGGTTCCAGGCATAATGTTACGCGCGGTCCTGACTGCTACGAGCATTCGCCGTATGATGGCGTGAGTTGTGTGCGATCACGACCCGCCATTAAAATGGCCAGTTGATCTGGTCTGGCCCCGATTGCCTCTCCGAACTGCTTTCCTTGCGTTCGTCTAGAGCTCGGCTGATGACGGCTGAAAGGCTAGAAACCGGTCCCGAGAGACACGTGACGTCGTATGGTTGACAGTTCGGCGAAGGCGATCGGTGTAGAATGGGTGAAAGATTTCTGTAATATTTTCCCTCCATGGTTCCGTTACTCTACCTTGTGGGCATATATATATATATATATATATATATATATATATATATATATATATATATATATATATATATATGTATGTATATATATATCATCATCATCATCATCAGCCCGTATCGATCCACTGCAGGATGAAGGCCTCTTCAGCATGCTTCCAACCTTCACGGTCCTGGGCTTTCCTCTGCCACTCGGGTCCAATATACTTAACGATGTCATCAGTCCATCGTGCTTTCGGTCTTCTTCGCGGACGTTTGCGATCAAGCGGTATCCACTCCAGGATTGCCTTGGTCCATCTGTCGTCCCATCGCCTCGCTATATGGCCTGCCCATCTCCATTTCAACTGTTTTACTCTTCCAATGATGTCACAGACTTTTGTTTGTTCCCTGATCCATGCGCAGGACTTTCTGTCTCGTCTTGTAATGCCAAGCATACATCTTTCCATTCCCCTCTGTGCCACCCGAAGTTTTTGAATTTATTGCGATGTGAGTGTCCAGGTTTCACTTCCGTATGTCATAACGGGTAGAACGCACTGATCGAATACTTTTCTTTTCAGGCAAAGTGGGAGTCTGCTCTTAAACACTATGTTGAGCCTACCAAATGCCTGCCAGCCACATTTAACACGCCGTTCCACCTCCCGGGCGGTATTCCCCTCCATGGAAATCCTCTGCCCAAGATATACAAAGCTGTCCACAATCTCTAAATCCCTTCCTAAAACTGAAATTCTTCTGTCCTGAGCGAAGTTATTGAACATAACCTGACTCTTTTTCAGGTTTATTTTCAAGCCAAATAGTTCGCCAGCCCTTTGCAGTTCTTGTATGCGTCTTTGCAGCTCCTCTGGGTCTTGTGAAATGAGAATAATATCATCTGCAAATCTAAGATGGTTTAAGTTTGCACCATTGATCTTTACCCCATCCTGTTCCCAATCCAGTTTACGGAATACTTCTTCAAGGCCAGCCGAGAAAAGAATAGGCGATATTGCGTCACCCTGCCGTACACCTCGTTCTATATTAATTCCCACTTCAAGATCATCAAGGTGAATTGTGGCTGTAGCTCCATCATATATCGATTCTAATAGGTTTACATAGGCTCTCTCTACACCTTGTCTAAGCAGTGCATCCATTATCGCATGCTTTGAGATGGAATCAAATGCTTTTTCGTAGTCGATAAAAGCCAAACACAGTGGCATGGTGTATTCGTTGTGCCTTTCTATGACCTGCTGTACAACCTGGATGTGATCCATTGTACTGAATCCACTTCTGAATCCTGCTTGTTCTCTTGGTTGTGCGTCATTCAGTTTTTTTAATATTCTTTTAGAAATTATCTTAGTGAAAACTTTGTACATCACTGATAGGAGGCTTATTGGACGGTAGTTCTTTAAATCTTCCTGTGCTCCTTTTTTATGTAAAAGGATCACTTCTGCATTTTTCCATAAGTCAGGTACTTTTTGTTCTTTGAGGCATTTTGAGTATAATTTTGCCAGTGTTTTATGTAACGTCCGACCACCAGCTTTTAGCATTTCGACAGTCACACTATCCTTTCCTGGAGCCTTGCCGTTCTTCATCAATTCTATAGCATTTGTTACTTCCTCCACTAGGATATCTGGTATTATATATTGTTCTTCCGTGGGTATTGCTGTCCCTGACTGGCTCTGATCTTCATATAACTGGGAATAAAACCTTCTGACAATCTCTAACATTTGGGTACGCGTCCTGCACACTGTGCCATCCTCACGCTTTAAAGCATATATTTGCGTTCTTTTGTTTCTCAGCTTCTGTTTAGCTTTGTTAATTCCTTTGTTTTCTTCCAGGGTTTTTTGCACTAGCTGCATATTGAATCGGCGCGTGTCCTCTCTGATACGTTTTCTTATAGTTTTGCAGAGCTCAGTGTACTCGACCCTGCCAAAAGGACTACCTGCATTTCTCATTGCTCGCCGTTTCTTCATTAAATCAATGGTCTCACTGGAGATTTTTGTTTGTTTGAGACATTTTTCTTCTGGTGCTATTGAAGCAGCCGTTTGAAGTACATTGTTTGCGATTTCTTCATATTGAACTGATATTTCCACCTCCTCTGGATCTTGTAACGCAGCAAACCGGTTTGACAAAGCAATCTCAAAATCGCTTCCTCTCTCCAGCAGCCTTCCAGAATCCACCTTGCCCTTCTTTGATCTTACCATTTTTCCGCGCTCTTTTCGACAGTCAATCCGAACCCTTGCTCGTACAATTCGGTGGTCACTTCCAACATTAAAATTGTTAAGGACAGTACAATTGGTAAATATTCTTTTATCGTTGGTCATGATGTAGTCAATTTCGCTTGTGAGCCCAGATGGACTTTTCCATGTCCATTTTCTGCTGATATTTTTCTTATAGAATGAATTCATAATATATAGTTCTTGTCCTTCAGCAAAATCAACTAATCTGTCACCTCTATTGTCTCGCTCACCAGTTCCATATGGGCCAGTTGCATTTTCGTCTGTTCTTGTTGTTCCAATTCTGGCATTAAAATCACCCATCAGGATTTTGTACCTACATTTCTCCTTGTATAAAAGCTGGGCCACATCATCATAAAATTCCTCAATTTCCTCATCTTTATGGCTTATAGTTGGTGCATAAGTTTGGACGATTTGAAGCCTAAACTTTTTATTCAGCTGAATGACGCATTGGGCTAATCGGTCGGATGTACTTTCAAATTTTACCACACTGTCCTTCAGCTTTCGATTGATGAGGAATCCTATTCCGCCACATCGGCCATTTTCCGTACCTCGAGTGTAGAGTACGTGTCCAGTTGGTTCCAGTTTGATTAACTCTTCACCCTTCCTTCGTGTTTCACAGAGCCCAATAATATCCCAATGTATGTTGTCAAGTTCGATTAACAGTTCTTGCAATCGGGCCTCTGTTTTCATAGTCCGTATATTTAACGTTGCAATGTCAAAAGTCCAATGGCAGCCTGATCTAACCCGGTGATTCTTAGCACCCTCTGCCTTGGGGCAGGTCTTCCCGCTGCCGTAGGTAGTTGCCCCTTGGCCTCCGGGGAATGAGGGCCGTGTTTGAGGTTGTACTATCATATTTCAACATACTGAAATACCATGTTGAAGGTATGGACCGTAATCTGCCACGCTGGTCCAATGCGGGTTGGCAGATTTTGGATCATGTTAGTCTGAGGCCTCCGCCTTGACCTGTCCGTCAGGGGTGACCCTCCCAGGAGCATATACTCCAGACGGCATAGCTCAAAGCTTCATTGCCCTACTCAAACCCCTTTACCACGTCAAGGTCTGATCCACAAAGGGGGTATATATATATATGTATATATATATATATATATATATATATATATATATATATATATATATATATATATATATATATATATATATATATTAAGAAATTTGGCAACAAATATCCCTGAAAAAAAAAATATTTTTTTACAACCAGCATAGCTAGATACCTGAATTTTTGAATGCAGTTTTTCAATAGGTTGATTTATGAAAATATGACCTGAGAATTAATGTATTGCATACAAGCCGTTTACAAAATAGTGTCCTTTTGATAGAACTTAAAAATTCATGTTATGTATGATTTCATGAATTTTAAATGGAACACGTTCTAACTCAAAATAATAATGTTTTAACTTCTCTCTATTCTAACTATCTTCTTAGTACTACTACTGCTACTTCTCTACTGTTATTTGTATTACTTCTCTCTATTCTAACTAACTCTCTTCTAACTAACTCTATTTTGAAAATATTGTCCTTTACAGTACCCCAAAGATAGAACTCAAGGGTAGTTAATCGGGTGATCTCGGCGGCCAATTCCATGGACCCAAACGTCTAAACCACCCGTCTTGGAATAGGTCATTGAGTTGCCTGTTGACTTCTTCTATACAATGTGCCGGAGCAACATCAAGCTTGTACCAGCTGCTTTGATACACTGCCTGTGGATGGTTTTCTGTCAAATCCTCTACTACTAAAAACGATAAAGTATCGATTTTGTTTGTCCATGATTAAACAAAAACATTAAAACTAAATTTCTCTTGGAATGCGGAATCTCTGGTAAAATGAGGATTTTTATTGGCAGAGCAGTGACAATTTCGTCTATTAAAAACACCTTCTCTCGACAATTTGGACTCATCAGTGGAGATTATTTTGTGTAAAAAATATGGATCTTCCTGGCAATCAACTAATAAATGTTCACAAAATTCCACTCTTTGAGGGAAGTCGTCCGACTTGAGAAACTGAGCTATAGAAAATTTGTAAGAGTGCATGCATGCTGTGTTTTTTCAGTATTCTTTGTATTGAGGAGAATGTTATATGTAGCTCGTCTTCAGCTCTTCTAACAGAAGACTGTGAATACGCATGGAAATAAGCCAGAATATTAATCTCGATATCCTCATCAATGTTACTGTTAATAGTGTTAATTCCGAGGTGCCTTCGAAAAACCAAAAATTATAATATTTGTTTTAATCCATCTAAATTTTCTTTTATTCATTCGTGCTAAATTAAGATACATTGCATTAAATTGTCTGCAGGTGTGGTCGATAATTTTGTCACACAGTGCATATAAAATAAATAAATTCATGGTCACTGCATTCGAATAGTTAATTCCTCCCTTTCTTTACTGAGACAATTACTTACTTAAATACGCTAATTATGAATTATCAAACTAATAATTTCAAATACATACATTTTCATAATATTTGTTTAGAAGTAACCCTAGCCGGCCATGGCCCACTACTAAAATAAACCAATATCTTTGCATTAATTACATTTAAATACACAATTTATTGCTCTTTTGTGCTCCACTATAAAATACAGAGTGTTCTACTTAAAAATTATACATAACATTAAATTAAAAATCCTACATAGCATTTTTAAGTTCTATTAAATGCGCACTATTCTGTAAACACCCTGTATGCTATAAATTAATTTTCATGTCATATTATCATAAAGCAATCTATTAAGGAACTGCATTCAAAAATGCTGGTTCTAAAAAGAAATATTTTTTTATTGAGGGATGTCTCTTGTCAAATTTCTTATAAAATATTTTTTATTTCCGAAATGGCCCAAGAGAGGTATAGCATAGATTATATAAAAACATTTTAAAATACCTCATAGTATTAAAAAAGAATTAAAAAAGAATTGAAAAAAATAAAGTTGGTATCACTTACGAGTAGATAGAGTACGAGGCAACACAGAAGCCCCGAAAATATTTTAAATGAAGAGCTCATGTTTATTTATAGAAGTGTTTAAAATTACAAATATTTATTTTAAGTAGTTCTCCTTAAAGATCTAATGTACCATCCACCGTGAATCACCCTGTATATAATTAGGCTGGGCCAAAAAAATCGACTATTTATTTTTAAAGGATACCGAAGATATTATTTGTGATGACAAAAAAAATTATTGTGAAAGTTAGAGCCCTTAATACTTATATTAAGAAGTGTATCATCGCGATTTTCGAATATTTTAATAACAATTGCATCTTTCGTCCAAAACTCATAAACCATCAATTTGAAAAATTTGAGCAATAGATATTGTTGAAGGGAATTGAATTCTTTACAAAAAAAGATCTCATTATAAATTTACGTCAAACAAGCCGTTTCCAGAGTCTGTAAAAACAAATCAATGTTCAAGGCATGATTACATTGAAACGGCTTAATTGACGTAAATTTATAATGAGATCTTTTTTTTTGTAGAGAATTGAATTCCCTTCAGGAATATGTATTGCTCAAATTTCTCAAATTGATGGTTTAGGAGTTTTGGACGAATGATACGATTGCTATTAAAAAATCGAAAGTCGCGATGATACACTCCTTAATAAAAATATTAAGGGCTCTAACTTATATAATATCACAAATAATATTTTCGGTGTACCTTTAAAAAAAAAAAAAAAAAAAAAAATATATATATATATATATATATATATATATATATATATATATATATATATATATATATATATATATAAAATATAATTTTATATTCATTAGCGTACTATTTGCTTAAATTAAAAACAAATGACTATTGGAAATATAAATCATTGAGAAGAAACTGCTCTAGGACTATTATTTGTTTATTGCAAATGTTAATATATTATTTTGAAGTTATAAATAGTTGCTATTGTTGTAAATAATTATTGCTCAATTTTTTTTTCCAATGGTGAATTCCAACCTCAAATGACCATCTTATTTCGCTCACTGAACACCTAACAATATCGTTAAGTTAATGGTGGGTCGCAGGCTATTTTGGTTTTTTGAACGCAACAATCTGTTGAATTCTTATCAGAACAGCTTTATGTGCATATATATATATATATATATATATATATATATATATATATATATATATATATATATATATATATATATATATATATATATATATATATATATACATATATATATATATATATATATATATATATATATATATATATATATATATATGTATATATATATAAATATATATATATATATATATATATATATATATATATATATATATATATATATATATATATATATATATATATATATATATATATTTTTTTTTCGTGACCGTTTAATGTTATTATTATTTTTTTATTTATTGGGATTTTCAGTCAGTTAATAAATTATAATTTTTTTATTGCTTTGTTAACGTTTCGGTTCAATAACGAACCATCCCCGGAACAATTCTACAATAAACCTTATTTTTATAAAAAACACAAATTTACATCTAAAAACCTACCAATATCTAATTAAACAATTAATTTCCCCAATTTTTTAAATAAGATGTGACATTTTTTAAAAAATTTTAATTGACATATATCTGATGTATTTAACAAATCTTCCATCTTTAAATTTTTGTTTCTTATTATAACCTAAGTGTTTTGGATTTGTTATGTGTAATGGTATTAGATGCAAAAATAAAAAATATATGAAAATGTATTATTTGATAATAATCATTTAATAATAATCATAATAATAATATCATTTCTTAAATTATTGGTATTATTTGTTTTTTTTATATAAATCATTTCCTTTATATTTCTTTTTTTATATTGTTTTTCAAAATCTATAATTTTTATGTCGTTAAAATTAAAGTTTGTTATAGCATGTTTCGAAAGGGCAGTTACGTTTGGTTCTAGATTTCTAATTCTTTTTTTATGTTCATTTATTCTGTTTTTTAAATATTGTTTAGTTTGGCCAATATATGAGCTTGGGCAATTTAAGCAATCGATTTTGTAAATTAAATTTGTTTGTTCCATTTTGGGTGTTTGTGATTTTAATTTTGTATATATTTGTTTAGTGTTATTATTGGGTACTTCTGCTATATTTATATTATATGGTTTAAGAACTTTTTTTATTTTATTATTTATTTCTAGTATGTATGGTGAAGGTATGTGGGTATTTTCATTTTAAGATTTATTTGTTATGCTATTATTATTATATATTCTGTGTACTCTATTTTTAATTACCGGTTCGTAAAATTTAAATCGAAACGTTAACAAATGTTGTGAAAGTTAATTAATTTTTTTGTATATGTCAACGATACTTACATTGACAACAATTAGGCAAATTTATTACAAAAAAGAATCACTGAGAAATTTGTCTCCATTTGGTTTTTTGTTTTTACCCAGTGATTCTTTCTTTAAATAAGAACAGGTATTTTTGATATTTCTTGAGTTTTAGGTAGTGGCGAAAACCCCAAATAAAGGAAAAAAATATATGAACACGCCACTATCATTCAGACATTAATCAAAATATTTATCAAGCATTTTATCAAACATAGTAGGTAAAACTCAGTATCATATTAAAAACTCATGGGAATTTTATAATAACATAAAAAAGAGAAAAAATCCAGAAAATCACATACTAGTATCATTTAATGTCTCCTTATATACAAATATTATAATTGAACTGGCCATTAATAGCATGAATGGAAAGAAAAATGGGAAATAATTAAAGCATTTACAGCCGTCCTTGAATACGAATTTATTGAAGCCACAAAAATATGTCTAGAATCTACATTTTTTAAATATGATAAACAATTTTACTCCCAGATTTACTGTGTAGCAATGGGTTCACCAATATCAGCAACTATAACTAATCTAAAGTTATTGATACTATCGTTTTAAAACCTTATTTTTATAAAAGATTTGTAGATGACTGTATAATATGCATACCTAAAAATAAAACTCAATCTACTTCATCTCATACAAATTAAATATATTCCATAACAAATTAAAATTTACTCATGAAGAAGAAAAAAATAAAACAATAAATGTTTTAGATATTAATATCACGTATGATAAGGCAATACCAAAACAAATTCGTATACAAACCCAATATGGTCTAGAAGTTATCTCAATTTTAAATCTTATATACCAAATAAATATAAAAATAGTGTTATTAATTATTTAATTAATAGAGCTATAATTTTAACTAATCAAGACAATAAACCAAAATATATAAATAAAATCAAAAAAACACTTGAAGATAATATCTATCCAAAAAAATTTTACGAACCGGTAATTAAAAATAGAATACATAGAATATATAACAATAATAGCATAACAAAAAAATCTAGAAATGAAAATTATATACCTTTATCATACATACCAGAAATAAATAATATTACAAAAAAGGTCTTAAATCATATAATATAAATATAGCAGAAATACCCAATAATAACACTAAACAAATATTTATAAAATTAAAACCACAAACACCCAAAATGGAACAAACAAATTTAAGTTACAAAATCGATTGCTTAAATTGCCCAAGCTCATATGTTGGCTAAACTAAACAAAATTAAAAAACAGAATAAATGAAGATAAAAAACCATTAGAAATCTAGAACCAAACGTAACTGCCCTTTCAAAACATGCTATAACAAACTTTAATTTTAACGACATAAAAATTATAGATTTTGAAAAACAATATAAAAAAGAAATGTAAAGGAAATGATTTATTTAAAAAAACAAATAATACCAATAATTTAAGAAATTATATTATTATTATGATTATTATTAAATGATTAGTATTAAATAATACATTTTCATATATTTTTTATTTTTGCATTTAATACCATTACACATAACAAATCCAAAACACTTAGGTTATAATAAGAAACAAAAATTTAAAGATGGAAGATTGGTAAATACATCAGATATATGTCAATTAAAATTTTTTTAAAAATGTCACATCTTAGTTAAAAAATTTGGGAAATTAATTGTTTAATTAGATATTGGTAGGTTTTTAGATGTAAATTTGTGTTTTTTATAAAAATAAAGTTTATTGTTGAATTGTTCCGGGGATGGTTCGTTATTGAACCGAAACGTTAACAAAGCAATAAAAAAATTCTAATTTATTAAATGACTGAAAATCCCAATAAATAAAAAAATAATAATAACATTAAAAGGTCACGAAAAAAAAAAAAAAAAAATATATATATATATATATATATATATATATATATATATATATATATATATATATATATATATATATATATATGCACATAAAGCTGTTCTGATAAGAATTCAACCGATTGTTGCGTTCAAAAAACCAAAATAGCCTGCGATCCACCATTAACTTAACGATATTGTTAGGGGATCAGTGAGCGAAATAAGATGGCCATTTGAGGTTGGAATTCACCATTGGAAAAAAAAATTGAGCAATAATTATTTACAACAATAGCAACTATTTATAACTTCAAAATAATATATTAACATTTGCAATAAACAAATAATAGTCCTAGAGCAGTTTGTTCTCAATGATTTATATTCCCAATAGTCATTTGTTTTTAATTTAAACAAATAGTACGCTAATGAATATAAAATTATATTTTTTGGTCAAACCAACTTTTCCAAGTTCAGTCCGAGCCTACCTTTATTACACGAAAGCAAGGAAAATCTCAACTGTAATATTTATAACCGAGCAGTTGGTAGATCGCGTGCGGACACTGTGGCACTTTTACATTAATGAAGCATAGCCCTTTGCGAGCGTCAACCCAAACTTCTAGCCACTTAGCTCACTCACCGCTACATAACGTGGATATCCGAAGAGACAATCCTTTTTATCCATATATTTTGCCATTTTTGAATATTGACGCGTATGTTCATAAATTAAATTAAAGTAATTTTATAAAAATTACATTTTATCAGTATTTGTGACACGATTTCACAACAATTGTCTGGATTAGACGGAAACATTTAGTACGTCTAAAACAATTTTATTTATTTTCAAGATTAATATATTTGTGTATCGATGGCCTTTAAGGACCTTGGTTCATTCACAGAATATGTTTATTACATATTTGTGCGAAAAAAATGACTTCCACAGAACTCTCACGTGGCCTATAGTTTTATTTTAAGCACGGGGTGACGCCCCCAGGCCTCGAGTTTACCTCTTAGCCATTGTTTTACCCATTTACCAAGGCTAGGAGTTTCTCACCTCTTATTAGAAATTTAAATAATTTTACCAAATTCTATATCATCTTAAAAGCAGACACCGTAACACTACAAATGTACTTTTCATTATCAACATATTCCACTGAAACAGTAGGTCCAGTCAAACACTAAGGGAAGTTGAAGAATGTATTTCTAATATTAACTGTTAATCTGAAACTTCATTCAATCAGATGCCCCTATACACAGTATTGTGCAGTTTCTCTCTTGAAGTTCTTTCGTAAATATGTGCAAATGCGCAATTTTTTCTAATAAATTTATGTTATTTTACAAGGACGAAATTTTGGAGAACATGAACGAAATGGAAGTGAGGAACGGGAAGATAATTCACTCCAGAAAAAGTGACGAATCTACCCTGGCACCTAGCCTGAGCTTGCCCTATAATCTACCTACATTGGCGGACAGAATCAAAATGGTCTCAAGGAATAAAATTTATGTATTACTCTTTATAGCAAATCCTGTTGGCTGTTGCAAGGGTCAAGTATTCAACCTAGTTTCTAACAGTTGCGATTAGTAAACTGTCTGTTTATCGTGTGGTAAATTCTCTCATGGAGATTTCACGCAAACAGCTCCATCTTCATATCCAACTTGCGAAGGAGAACACTCTCTTAGATATAGAGGTAATCAATTCTTCTATTGGAACCTTTGGTGTGAAACATTAAACTTGAAGAGATTTACCACTAAACACCAAATCACTTTTTTAAAAAGAAAAAAAAAGTGATTTGGTGTTTAGTGGTAAATCTCTTCAAGTTTTATAGAGGTAATACTGAGTTTAAGAAGAAAATCAAGATCCAGCAGATCAGGATCTTGGAAAGGTGTCAAACTTAGTGACTAGAGGTGGTGACTATTAATGGTGTTTCATTTTGGCTCCTCACAACTATTCTCAACCATATACATATTTAATCCCAAATCAAATATTACATCTTGATTGGATGAATGATTGTCATAGTTTTTCCACAGTACAATCATGAACTGATGATGACAACAGATATAATTTAATTAGATTGTATTCAAAATCACTTTCATTATTTTAGATGGCTTTTCTTTATCTTCTCAATAATTATGGAATATTTTTAGAAAATGATCTGGATGGTTTAAACTGGAATAGGAGCGAGTTAATTATTAACTTCAGGGCAGCTATTTCACATTTCACACATTGTTTTAAGGTACCCATGAGTCAGTACTAAAGCGACCGAAAATGATGGTAGCCAAACAGAGCAAACTCTTCTCCACTCAATCCTTAGTAAGTGATCAACATTTTCACGCAGTAAAGTAACTTGGCTGCTTCCATTATCAGTACAAAGTCTCTTTCACTCCAAACTTTAATCGGCTATATTTTTCAATTCTTATATTGGATCTGATAAAATAAATCCGATTTAGTATTAGGAAATCCTAATTGTACCAATATGTTCAGTAAAATATAGATAGAAGAAGAATGCGTTAGGAGATGCACAAAATCTTAGTCAAAACAATTCTGAATTCTTTTCGTGATATATGGTCACAGTTATACGTTTCATTTCAGTTTAAAGAAATAATCCGCCAATTAATAAATAATACTGGCTATTGTCACGCAAATGTTCGCGAGCAAAATCTAGCCCCGCATTTATTACGCAGGAGCAAAAAACAATTCAACTATATTATTTAGGGCACGGCATTCAGATTGTGGATGCCGTGCAGCACTAGCAGCACTTTTAATCTAATGAAAAGTGACATTTTGCTCCCATTAAACGAAACTTCTCACCCTTTGAGTCATCATACCCAGAATACAACTGACTGACGTTGACAACGTTGATATTTTTATATATTTGTATAAGCTCAATAAAATAGTACTTAAGGGGCCAGAGCCCTTAAACGTGGAACTCTGAAGATTGTTTCTTCGCAATATTTTCGAAACGGTTTATGCCAAAGTCGTGAAATTCGGTATACTTCAATAAGTTGGAATGGAAAAACGTTTTTTGTATTAAAAATTGAATATTTTAGTCAGGGGCGTCTTGGTAAATGCTGCCATAACTTTTTTGTTTGTAATATTTTTTTTTATTTTTTAAATCAAATTATAGAATCGCAAAGATTTCTAAGTAAAAGTAAGTCCTCTTATTTCATCTCGTTAGGATAGACCGTTTTCCAGAAAACTGGCTTTTTCTAAAACGATTTACGATTACATGGATATCGAAATGCTTCTTAATAATTTCTCTACTGTGCCAATCGAGATAGCATAGATCAATATCTTCAAGTATCCCTACAGAAAGTAATCGAGAGGATTTAAATTTGGAGAACGTGGTGGCCAATACACTGGTCCAACACGTCCTATTCATCGTCCTGGATATAACCGATCTAAATGCGGTCTTACATTTACAGAGAAATTAGGCGGAGCCCCATCGTGCATAAAAAACATGCCATATCTGAACTGATATGGTACATCTTCCATTAGGTCCAGCAAATTGTTTTCCAAGCTGTTCAAATACTATTGTCCATTTAAACGGTTAGGAAGCATAAACGGTCCAATCAACATATTCCCTAGTATGCCTGCCCAGATATTGATAGAAAACTTGTCCTAATGCCCCAATTCGAAAAATTCATGTGGATTTTCTTCCTCTAACACATGAGTATTGTGAGAATTAAAAATTCCATTGGGTGTGAACATTGCTTCCTTAACCATTGGCTAAACTGGATACTTTGTGGTATGTTATAAGGATTTAAGGCTTGAACTTTCTGCAAATGATATGGAGAGAGTGCTTGCTCTCTAACAAGTTCTGTCTTCTTGGACAGCAATTCGTCTGTTACTTATTCCTGGGTTTTCTGCTACTTTTTTTAAAACTCGTTTTAACTCATTTTCTACAGTTCTGGTGCTCCGGCTTTTTCCACAGTCTCGTTTGGAAGGCATGACAGATCCATTTTCGCATAATCTTCTATGCAGGTTTGTAAATGTTTCTGTACAAGAAAGTCCTCTTCCGGGAAAAGCCTCTGCATACGATCTAGCTTCACACGCGTTCCCATTCGCCTTCCCGTACATAAAATGCATATTTGCCATTTCTTCGGAGGAATAAGCATTCAGATTGTGGCCATTTTGCAGTTTAAAAAATAAAAATGTAGACATCCATCATATATATATATATCCTTTGTCCAATCCAGTATCCAATTCCTACAGATTCTGTTGACTCAGCATAACATTAGGAAACGTAGAAAAATATATAATATATACTCAAGGTATTGTCTATAATAATAATTTTCATATTCAAATATTCAAATAAGAACAAGTAAGAATCGTTCATTATGGTTCCAAATGGGTGCCAATCTGGCATAAGTTTAACAATTCAGCAAAATGAAGTGAGGTTATTAAAAAAATGCAAAATTAAAAAAAGCAAAATGAAATGAGGTTATTAAAAAATAGAATCTAGAACAAAGCAAGAAGAGACAAAATTAAGAACAAAACATTTAGAGAAAAGCTACAAAACAGAACCAAATACGACGATTCGGGCACTTTATTGAAATGCCAGAGCGAAAATTGGCAAAAAGGATACCCGAGGCAAGCGTTACCGGAAAAAAGCAAACCAAGAAAAACAACAACATGAGAGGATGAGATGAGAAAGGTATTATATGAAAGGGCAATTCGGAGAAATCAAACAAGTCGAGAGAGTATACACATTGTAATAAAGCTAAAGGTAAGAAAGTAGACCAGAAATAAATATTTAACAGAAACAATACAGTTATAAAATTAACTCATACACACTTGGAAACACTGATCATGTGTCATCAAATTTTATAGTGTATGTTATATTAAGTTATCATAAAACATAATCAAATTAAGATATATTAAGTTAATTTTATATTTCAATTTTAAGTATTCGTTTTCTATTAGACAATAAAAACGTTCATTGCTTTTCTGAATTTAAAGTTCCAAATAAGCCGTTTTCGCAAACATCAATAGATTATTTGTTTCAGCCCTTAATCATCATTAAAAGGCCGCCGACTATGCCGACAATGAATCAATCAAAATCCTGGGCGACGTTAACTGAAATCACCTCGAAACGTCCGCACTATGGTCGCTGATTTCACGAAAATTAGTTTGGTTAGTTTCCAATTTTCGTAAACGTATAATTCCATTGATTTACCGAGTTGCCTAACTTTCGGCATTTGCATTTGTATAGATAACGGTAGGTTAACAATGCCGCAAGTTAAATGAATTGTCGCTGTATTATATATTATTAATTACCACTCGCTATCGAACCGTACACGAGGGAGTGTGGGGGTGAAAGGGTGGGAGCGGAGACGGAAATGGCCGGGAAGGTTGATTTTAGGTGGGAGGCATTGCGACAATGGAAAACAATTCAATTCGATTTATCGACAGTGGAATAATTGCTAATTTATTATCGAGTCTACTTTGTTTTCGCCATTAAAGTTGTTTACGAAATACTTGACTTAGTGATGCAAGAATATGAATAGATGTAAAATAAATTTCCTAAAGGAGAACAGAATAAAATAATAACGTGCACATGTGAAAATGTCTATTATATAAAGAAATATTTGTACAAATATCGGTACAAACGATCAACTTGTAAAAAAGACTAATTAAAAAAAATACTAAACAGATTAAACATTTAATATTTAAATTTCTATATTTTAAAAAAGCATTCGATATAATTAAATGACAATTCTATACAATTAAATAACAAATGCTACCAGAATGTTGACTAGACCAGCTTTACGTCAATATAATTAAATTCATATATCAATAAGCCACAGCAACCATTAAAATAGGTGGTCAGGCGATCAACAGACTAAAAAAAATTTAATAGAGGGACAAAGGGACAAAGGAACATCATTTCACTACAACTGTTTATTACTCTGTTAGAGTATGCATGTAGAAGGACTAGTTTGAATGAGAATGGTATAGATATAAATGGAGAATACCTTAACTATCTAAAATGTACGAACAATATCGTTCTGATACACGACCGAATGGATTAAAGAAAGACTGAAGAACTACTGAACAGGCTCTATTCACTAGAAATTAGAATGTCGATAGATATATCATAAATAGGAATTATGACAAATGTTGTGCTTAGCAAAAATGTAGATCTATCTCTAGAACAGCTACTGACAAAACCACTTTGGACAAATATTTAGGAAATGAGATTTGCAACCAAACCATCAAACTTAACCGCGACATCAGTTGTTGCGATGTTGAGCTTTGTGTGGCTTTGTGAGCATTAATGTGTGGTGTGCTTTGCTAAAAAATTAATTAATCGGTGCATTTATATTCGACGGTCACTTCACAGGAGAAGTTTACCTAAATTTTCTACAGAATCATTTGCAAAACAAAAAAGAAAATGTTCCACTTAATGCACGACGAAACATGTTTTTACAACATGAGACCTTACGGCATGGAGCCCCTGCACACTACAGCTTACAAGTGAGAAATTTCTTAAACAGCTTCCTCAACAGGTGGATTAGACGAGGTGATCCGCACAATTGGCTAGCTAAATCACTAGACCTTAATCCTCTGGATTATTGTCTTTGGGAGTGGGCTAAATATTTGGTATATGCAACTGGTATAGACATTAGAGATGCATTACTCGACCAGATAGTAAATGCAGCACCAGTTATGAGGAACAGACCCCTATCCATTCACATAGCAAACCGAGCTGTTTATAAAAGAGCTGACAAGTGTTTGGAAGTAAATGATGGTATTTTTGAAAACTATAAAACGTAGCCTAACTATTTATTATAAAAGTAATATTTAAAAAATCTTTTACTAAAACATTTTAATTTTTGTTTACCCTTGTATCTCTGTAAAAGTTGAGAGTAGGAAATTTTTATGTTCATTTTCGGTCCCTGAATATGTAGCTGAAATATTGACATTTCCTCCTGATTCACCCTGTATATGCTAAGATATTTATATAATATATGCTAAGATATTTATATATAATATATGTATATACATGTTAATTACTTACATGGATGCTCATTAAAGATGTAATCATTAAAGTCTAACAGTTTTTAAAATCAAAACTCGTCAATTGTTCTGTAGGAATCTTTGGTCTAAAACACTAACCTCAAAGAAATTTACCACCATTAAATATCAAATCACTTGTTTTTAACTTCTCGATACGCGGTTCGTTAACCATGTAGACGATAACCTAATTACCAAACTGAACTAAAGGGACATATGGTTAGAGGATAAAATTTAGGAAACTATTGAAAGAACCTTCGACTTTTCAAAAGGAACACAATAACGAGGGCTACAGAAAACAAGGGCTAGATAAGATTTTAACAATAAGTTAAGAGAAGTCTAAGAAGAAAGGTAGTTCAAAGGATAAAGTATACCAATAGGAAAAATCTAGGATTTATAAAATTAGTTGTCAAAAAATAATCTTCAGCAGCGCTATTTTCTTCTACACCCTCCCACTTTAAAAACCCACGAGCCGCCACTGATAAAAATAATCAACTTTTAATTGCAAACATGAAGGTGTCTGATTTGAAACAATTAATAATGACTAATTTAAATTTGGAGGAGAAAATTGAATTAAAAACTAACGGTCGGCCCACGCCCGTGTTGAATTTGAATGAAGTTCAAAAAGAATGTAAAAATGGCAAAAAAAATCTTTAGCAGCACTATTTTCTTCTACACCATCCCACTTTTAAAACCCACGAGCCGCCACTGGGTCGAGGGTATATTGGGCAAACTAAAAAATTTATATTAACCGGATATAATGAACATATTGCCCACATTAGATATAACAGGTATGAAAAATTTTCTCGAGAATGATCATAATATGAATATTCGGTAATTAAGACTGGTTAAAACTGTAAATAACAATAGGGCCTGGGTGAATATGAAAGCAATCAAGGAGCAAAATGTAAGAAAATCATGAATCGGGTTAATGGACCTATTCCGTACAGTCAATTTTTCGATTTATTAATGTAAATCAATATCACTAATATCAGTTTTGTCTTATAGAACATAGTTTGGTTTTAGAACTTTAGATTTAATCATCATTCTTGAGAAGTTAAAAACAAGTTCATTAGTGGTTTTAGTGTTTAGTGACTGTATTTGAGTTTAGTATCAACAAGTTGTAACGGATACAAAGTAACCCTAAATATGAAACAGGCTTTTATGTTAATTTAATCATTAGTAAAGGGAGCTACATATCATCGACCAGACTACAATCTTTAAATAGAAGATATATAAATAATTTTATCTATTTGTACATATATATTTTTGTTCTCGAAGACCCCCGAGAACCCCTGATTGATGGCGAGAGCAGAACAGTGTTCTATGCATTTCCGTACTTCTGTCATGCTCCTATTTGTTATAAAAATAAGAGGAAGAGAAAACGATTTTAGCAGCCAGATTATATTTTATTTTACGTCTAGCCACACACTCAGTTATAAATAGACTTATTCGTTTTAGTCGAAACAAAATTTTGGTGACTGTATTTAGTATTTAAACTTCCACTTAATTGCTGTTAATAATTATTTTATTTAATAACTTCGGTATTACCTTTAGCATTTAGCATTTATATCCTGTTTATTTCACTTCTGCAACAACCACTGCATCTAAAATCCTTTAATCCTTTAGTTGAATTTAAGCATCGGAATTGTACCAATGGATTAATTTCATACCCCTAGTAACCTCACTACTAGTTCCTCTATTTGATAACTTTTTCCTGGGCGATGATTGATTTTTCCATTCCTTATAGTTTTCACAATAATTGGTGGTATCCTGTTGATCCTATATTTGTTAACCTATTTTTATGACATGGCGGCTGTTGTCCAGTCATGGACTGTTGCTTTATAATTTCTCGTTCTAAAAGAGTAAACATTAAAAAAACTGCTCAATATAATCCTACGATTTATGTACTTAACTGATAAACGCGAGAGTCAACTTGCCCGTGAAGGTTTAGTGTCTGCATGGGTGTTTGTCCTTGCTGTGAACTGCCTGGTCGGCCGTCTCCTTCCGGCGTAATGAAGTTTCATCGCATCTGCGTCAGTTCGCTTACTTCTCCTTCGTTAAAATGTTTCTGAACATAATATGGTTGGATGAAATTTCAAAAAGAAGAAAGAAGAAAAAAGAAGTATCAAATTTTGTCCCAAATGCATGTGATTAATTCCAGTTTCCCTCCAATCTTTCTTAGGTCCACTGCTCAACCATCTTTCGTTGCAGTTTCCGGGGCTGAGGCTGTTTTGGTGGGTTATTACCACCGATTTCGTAGTACGCATCCTGGAAGTGAAATGTTACTTTTCCCGTTGAGCTTCGTGGTTTCATGGAGTGATAATTTAGTTTCACGTATTTCAATGGTCACTTCGATGTCCCAGCCATAACAGTTATGTGTTGGTTTGATTAGCAGCTTTATAAGTACTCCTCTTGGGATTTCAAACACCAAACTCTCGGGAAGGTTTTAACACCTTTTTACAGGTAATTTCCTTTCCTTTTTTTTTTCTTTTTATTATTGTTTGATAAGAGCTAAAATATATGCGTTCTTCTTTTTATTTGCTGGTCACTTAAATTTAAAGCTGGGACACCACGTGTATGGTCCTCAATCAATTTACACCGTCTTCTCTTGGCTGCTGGGGCAAGCCACAATTTTTTTTTATTTAATTTTTTTAATGGAACGGAATTTAGGAGCCTATTCCGTGGCAAGGCCAATGGCGCTCATAACCTATCCCTATTAAGGAGAGTAAAATTTTGCACGCACACTTAACAATCCGCTCTGGCTATCACCCGCTCACCGGCTGAGTATTGTAAACGTCATTATTACCACTTTTATTGCTTTTTTCTTTCTCTCTTTTTTTCCCTCAACATTCTGGTGAAATGCGTCACAAAGTCAGCTTAAAAGTCACAGGATATTTATCCATAAACATCAAGTGAATTAATGTTTTTGCAGCAAAATTTCTCATCTTGCCTTTTCATAAAATTATTGCGTTGTCAAACACATGTATTCGGTCAATTTTTTCTTGCGGGTTTGATGTAATTAGATATTGATCATATATATATATATATATATATATATATATATATATATATATATATATATATATATATATATATATATATATATATATATATATATATATATATATACGTTGTTTCCTATTAAGACGAGATCCGAATAAATTAAAGACAACCACAGATCCGAGTGAGAGAGAGAGATATATTAAATTTTCCTTTTTGTCCTAGTAAATTTAAACTTGGCCAATTTGTGGGGTTAATAGAGGGGTAAGTTTTTTTACAAGAAATCTATGTTTTAAGATGAGATCTGTTACAACAATATACAAAGACGAGATTTGATCTAATATATACGTTAGCTTATAAGTAATATACACATAACACGAGATCCACCAGTGATCTGATTTTCTGTTCTAAAATATTTAAAACGGAATTTTTATTGAATTTTACGATTAATATATCTAAAAAGGTCGCTTTTCATAAATATTAAATTATAATTTAAATTATAGTTATATTTAAATTTAAATTATTATTTAAATAATATTAAATAATAATGACATTCCTTATTATAAATAGACCGAAAAAGTTAATGGGATCATCTTTTTCTATTTCTGTTTTAAATATAATCTTCCGGAGTGTCTTGTTAATGTAACTTGTGAATTTTTATCGATTTGCGTTGTCTCGGTTACCATATATCAAAATATTGCCCATTCTCTTAATCTAAAAAATAATTTTCTTTGCACTATTAGTATTAAGAAAGCTCTCTATTTGAAAATATTATTGTTGAAGTAAAAATAATCTTCACTAACGCATACATTAAAAAGGTGAAGCATTTCATCTGTAGTTATCTTACTTAATGTATTAGTTGTTAACATTTTTGCATTTAAGCCACTTACTATTTTCTATTAAATTATTATAGCTTAACTAGAATCAATATATAATTTTATGATCTATTTGAACGATGTTTACGACACGAAAACAGTCACTAAGCAACTTATAAAAGCAAAGCCTCCTATATCAAGCTAATTTAATAGATGATTTTAAAATATTAATTATATTAACTTTTTTAGCCTTATATTTACCTAAAACAATTAAATACGTATTTTGCAATCCATATATGACATTTCTAGTCCTTCTTTGTGATTTTGAATAAAATTCTAATCTTTATTGGGGGTCTTCATGTGATTTTTAAAGTTATATGGTATAATTCGAAGCTCATTTGTAGAAGGAACTGTTATTCACAGAAGATTTCTAGTTCGAACTTTGTTAGTTATGTGCAGCATTTGACGTCTTTTAACTTTATATCCAGATGAAGCTATGATCCGGAGCCATAAGCCAGATGATCACTAAGCAACTTGTAACGGCAAAACTGGCAATAAAACCTTAGGGGTTACATGAAAAATAACTTGTAATATCGTCCATTAAAATTTTGTCCCAGTAAAAGTCCCAGTTTATTACAATTTATGCACCCCAACTTTATTCAATAATTGATGTGATAAAAAAAGAGTTTTCCCCTTTTATTCTTATTACGACTACTTTGAAGCTTCGGCCTTGTTTTAGTTGGTATGAATGGAACTTAAATTTAAAGAAAACTACTAACGCCATCTATTGAAACAAAACGTATAATCTGAAAGCTATAAATCTCTATAAAATGAGACTACCGTCATTAGAATCGATCAACGGATTGTCAAGTTATAGCGCTTAATGTGACAGTACCTTTTGTCACCTCGTCACCAAAATACGATGGAACAAAGAGCTAATATAAAATTTTGTTTCAAGTTCGGTAATATTTGTACAGAAACATTTGAATTGATGAAAAAGTTTATTGTGATGATTGCTTATCCCCTGCACGTATATTCGAGTGATGACATAAGTGATTCCAGAACGGTCGTGATGCTTCAAAAGGCGACTCAAAGCCAGACCGAGTACAAAACAAAAATCGCGATGAGTTGGTGGAAAAGGTGCGTGAAATGATTATTGCTCATGCGCATTTGATTGTGAGGTAGATAATGGAGGAATTAAATACGACCAAATACACCCAATATACACGACTAATACATTAATGAAGACCAAGAAATTGCTCGCGTTGAACATTGCAAGGATTTTATTGATATAGCCAGACGGAACTGCAGATTCTTGAAATCGATTGTAACTGGGGACGAGACTTGATGCTTCAAGTATGATCCTCAAGCAAAGCTTCAAAGTGCTACGTGGAAGTCCCCAGGCTCTCTGAAATCGAAAAAATTGCGCATCCAGAAGTCACGAGAGAAGACAATGTTGACCTGTTTTTACAATTTTTAAGGTATTATACTTCGGCAATTTGTTCCACAGAGGTTATTTGGGTGTTATAGAGTGGTTTGTATTCGCCTGATTTATCTCCATGTGACTATTTTCTTTTCCCGAAATTCAAACTGGCCGTGAAAGGAACGTTTTATGACAATGATACACAAGGGTAAAATGCCATGACGAGGTCATTATAAAAACTCTATGTTAGCATAGGGTGACATGTTCAGCGGTGTATTGATGCGGAAGGCATGTATTTTGAATAAAAAGAAATAATTTTGGTAAAATAAATATTTTTTTTTAATTAAAAAGTTGCATTATTTTTCCGACATACTGTGTATTCACATTTCAACATTTATTGTTTCTTACTTATAATGGTAATATATTTGCATAAATGACTAGACAGGTTGTTGACCACTTGTCAAGGTAAAAATTGTGACAAAAAAATACTTCATAAAATTTCAAAAATTAGAATCATTTTAAACTCATTCCATAAAGATTAAAAAAAAAACAATATTTTGGGTCGTTTAAAAAATTTAAAATATCGTATGATATGTAAAAATTGCTGGCATCAGTATCGTAGTAAATATCGGCATCAGTGAAGCCATTTCATATTCTCCAGTTTATTATTTATGCGATAATATTACATTTCAAAGATTTGCTTTGATTACCAATAACGGGTTTCCTATATCAAATTGATTAACCTCGTCTTGCAAATATAGTGTTATATATTTTGTTATATTGATGATGTTATGTTTCTTATATTTGTATTAAAAATGTTTTGCATACGTACGTATCAATTTAAATTAACCTTATCGTCTGTTTTCTCAGAAAGTATCCTAACTGACAAAAATTTGGGAACTATTTATAGATCTTTTATCTTATAACCCTATGTCTTATATTATATGCAATATACATCACAATTTCCTCGACCTAGCTGCAAAAACAAAATTAGCTGGTCATTTACAAACCAGTTTGATCACTTCGTTAAAAAGGCAATCTGTTCATGTAGTATATCGGTTAATAAGTTCCCGGTTTGACATATATGTTAGATTTCGTCACTTACGAAAAATCCTTACCAATGGTCGATTGTGTTAACCTTCAAACACATGTGTCAAAATTTTATGACAAACTGTTTACTAGTTTCTGACTTATTGTGATTTAAGTGACGCCACATTTGTTATTTTCAAAAGAATGAAAAAAAAAATTCGTGTGTTGATTAAGCATTTCTTTTTGAGGGAGAAACATACTGTTGAAGCAAAGCAATGGTTTAATATACATTACTCGGACTCTGGCTCTGGAAACTCAATCACAATTGATTGATATG
The DNA here is from genome assembly GCA_031761425.1 of Cosmopolites sordidus. Classification (NCBI taxonomy): domain Eukaryota; kingdom Metazoa; phylum Arthropoda; class Insecta; order Coleoptera; family Curculionidae; genus Cosmopolites; species Cosmopolites sordidus. Next base: position 46,427 of record JARFXV010001686.1, on the reverse strand, counting down.
CTGAATTCAAACCTGACCGTACAAGCACCGATGACGACCAAATGAGGGCGATAAACAAGATTATTTCGCAAAACCGTAAATTAAAACTACAAGACATAAATGATCTTAAGATATTGAAAGGAAGTGTTTACCCCATTTTGCATGAACTTTTCGGAATGCGTAAATTGCTATCGAAATAGTTACTGCGATTACTCATAGCGGACCAAAAACAACAATGTATTAATCATTCTGAGCAATTTTTGGAACTGTTTAAACGAAATAAAAATATCTTTTTATGCGGTATGCGACAATGGATAAAACACAGATCCATAACTACACTCCGAAGTCAAATCGGCATTCAGCTGAGTGGACATCAGGCAGTGAAAGCCGTCCAAAGCGGCTAAAAACTCAACTATCGGTAGGCAAGGTTATGGCTTCTGTATTTTGGGATGCGCATGGGATATTGTTCATCAATTATTGTTATTGGTGCGTTTGAAAACCGAGATCGCAAAAAGGCTCTACATTAATAAAAAAAAGTACTGTTACAAGACAATGCACCGTGTCATAAATCGTTGGCAACGAGGGCTAAATTGCAAGGAATTGCACTTCAAATTGCTTCTTCATCCAGCGTGTTCTCCAGATCAGGTCTCAGCGATTATTACCTATTCTCAGATGTTAAAAAATGCTCGCTGGAAAGAAATTTCGCTCCAATGAATAGGTAATTGCCGAAACTGAAAGATATTTTGAAGGCAAAGAAAGAGGCAAAATTCTATTAAAAAAGGTGTAGAAATGTTAGAAAAGCGTTGGAATGATGGTATTGCTTTTCAAGGAAAATATATTAATGAAAAAGGCAAAATTTGCAAAAAAGTGTGTTTTATTTGTCAGACTGTGGATTTATTGACAGATGTGTTAGTTGTATTTTAGTTATGAGCTACAAAAGATTTGTTCAAAGTGTATTCATTTAAATCAAAAAACCAGTTACTTGATTTAAATAAATACACTTTGACCAAATCTTTTGAATTTTTTACTATGGTAAGTACTATCTAATAATCGGCTTTAAAATAATAGTTCGGGTGCTGCATAACACCAGATATATTTTCACTTGTTTATTATAATATATTTGCTTAAAAAAATGTTGATTTTTTTAATTTTTCGAGAAACACATTTTAATACTGTTTATAGGATATACTATTTATATTATTTACAAGCACTACACAATAATAAAATAAACAAATAATAAAAATAAAATTAACATTTTTTCAAAACCAACTCTAAAACATAAATATCAGAGTACCAAAATTGCAACGTAAGCTTTGTCACATAAGAATTTATATTGGCTGAGTTGCGCGATTGTCGGATCTCGTCATTGTTAATAATCTGACACCTGTTTACAAATGATGTTGGCGCCACCTATAATGATATACTAAAACCTCAATATTATAAAAGATATAAAAAATGTGAAATTTGAACACAACAAAAATTCGTCAGAATTCATGTTAGGACGCTATATATATATATATATATATATATATATATATATATATATATATATATATATATATATATATATATATATATATATATATTATATATATATATATATATATATATATATATATATATATATATATATATATATATATATATATATATATATTATATATATATATATATATATATATATATATATATATATATATATATATATATATATATATATATATATATATAAATATACATATACATATACATATACATATACATACACATACACATATACATACACATATAGGTGGCGCCAACATCATTTGTAAACAGGTGTCAGATTATTAACAATGACGAGATTCGACAATCGCGCAACACAGCCAATGATGTTGGCGCCACCTATAATGATATACTAAAACCTCAATAATATAAAAGATATCAAAAATGTGAAATTTGAACACAACAAAAATTCGTCAGAATTCATGTTAAGACGCACTGATTCGAATGATAACTATATACACGTGTATATGTATATGTATATGTATATGTATATGTATATGTATATGTATATGTATATGTATATGTGTATATGTATATGTATATGTATATGTATATGTATATGTATATATATATATATATATATATATATATATATATATATATATATATATATATATATATATATATATATATATATATATATATATATATATATATATATATATATATATATATATATATATATATATATATACATATATATATATATATATATATATATATATATATATATATATATATATATATAAATATATATATATATATATAGGATGAAGGCCTCTTCAGCATGTTTCCAACTTTCACGGTCCTGGGCTTTCCTCTGCCACTCTGGTCCAATATACTTAACGATGTCATCAATCCATCGTGCTTCCGGTCTTCTTTGCGGACGTTTGCGATTAAGCGGTATCCACTCCAGGGTTGCCTTGGTCCATCTGTCATCCCATCGCCTCGCTATATGGCCTCCATTTCAATCGCTTTACTCATCCAATGATGTCACAGACTTCCGTTTGTTCCTTGACCCATGCGCAGGACTTTCTGTCTCGTCTTGGCTGGCCTTTCTCGGCTGACCTCGAAGAAGTATTGCGTCAACTGGATGGTGTAAAGATCAATGGTGCTAACTTAAACCATGTTAGATTTGCAGATGATATCGTTCTCCTTTCACAAGACCCAGAGGAGCTATTTATATATATTATTATTATTATTATTATTCAGGTATGGGCTCTGGTGGACCACGCGAAGTACAATTAGAAGCGTTTGTTGTTTTTAGCCTTCCTTTGAGCCCATAATAATTTCATTCTTTCGCTATGAGCTTTTTTCCTTTCGTCAGACCAAGTTGTTCCAGTCTTCCTACATTTTTCTCTCTGGCCAACCTTCCAAACGTTAACCTTGTGTCTGAAACAACCTCTATCCTGAATTTCACTTTGTGTAATATTTGCTGATCTTAGGTCCTCTTTAATTTCCGCAATCCATTTAATTATTTCTACTTTAGCTCTACTCCTATTTTCATAAAATTCGACTATTTGTCTAGTTAGCCTACTCGGATTCGTCCGTTAGATGTGTCCGTAAAACTTAAGTCTTCTTTTTCTCATATCGCTATGTATATCTGTGTATTGTTTGATTTCTTGGTTTTCTCGAAGTCGGTATGTTGTGCTATTTATTTGTTTGGGGCCTAGGATTTTTCTTATGATTTTTCTTTCCTTCTTTTCAATATCCTCGATGTCCCTCTTTCTATTCAAAATGAGCGTTTCTGCAGCATATAGACATTCTGGCTTAATAACCGTGTTGTAATGTCTCAGTTTTGTGTTTTTAGATAGGCATTTCTTGTTGTAAATATTTTGTGTAAGTCTCAATGCTGTTTCCATTTTTTGACATCTACCCTTATCGGCCGCATTTTCCAACCCATTTTCCATGATTATTTCACCCAAATATTTGAATTGAGAGACTCGTCTGATGTTACCATATTTTGTTTTTAGAAATGGTGTTCTTAGTCTGTTGCAGGTCATGTATTGTGTCTTTTCAAAGGAAATTTGGAGTCCTACCTTTTCTGCTGATTCTTTTAGGATTTCGATCTGTTTTTGAGCCGTTAATACATCTTGAGCTAAAATTGCTAGATGATCAGCAAATGCTAGACAATCAATTTTGATGTTGGTTCTCCCCAGTTTAATGGGCTGGTCAATATTCAATGCCGACTTTTTTTCACGCCATTCCTGTATTTACATATATATATATATATATATATATATATATATATATATATATATATATATATATATATATATATATATATACATATATATATATATATATATATATATATATATATATATATATATATATATATATATATATATATATATATATATATATATATATATATATAGAACCTAATAGAAATTAAATTAAGAAAACAATTATACCGTAAGTATTATTTTTCGGAAACCTGTAGGTTTAAGTTCATTATCTTGAAAACTAATTAAAGAAACCCTTTATATTAAATGAAATTTATCCGCTATACAAACGAACGCATTCAAAATAAACACAAAAATAATTCGCTATGGAATCTGGTCGATCTGACTTCTGTAAGTTTTCAGGAGTTTTAAGCTCGAGTAGTTTAAAAACAAGCTGTAGTAATTTTCGAGGAATTTCTTTTAACAACTGAAACAAGCCGCAAAACTTAACTTATAAATTTAATGCATCTTTGATGTTCTTCCAGACTCCAAATGTTATTTGCCGAAGTATTAACGATGTTTTCCAAATCAAATTCAGCTATCTTTATCGATCAAAAACCGTATAGTTTGTTTTGATTTTTTACTTGGATTCTGTTAGAGGAACTATATATATATTTATATTAAGAAATGTATTATATATTTATGTAAAATTTTTATACATTTCCACACAGTATAAGATGGACGGTATTATTAGTATTATTTAACGATGGTCACTTCATATTAGTACTAATATAGTGAGGTTTAATATTTCCTTTAGCCTTCTATAAAGAGTGAATAAAACTTGGTGTGTGACCAAAATTTACACCATTATGGCAACTTTGATTCCTTGTGCGTCTTTTTTCGCATGTGATTTCTAACCAAACAGAAAAAAATCAACCATCATTTAGCTGAATTAAAAGAAGTTGTTTATTTAACCTTCGAGTACTGACATATTTTTTCCCTACGTTAGTTTTGAAACGTGATCCCACGCCCATCTAATTTGTAAATTTTATTAATAAAACAAAATAGACTATTTAACAATTTTATTGTTTGTTATTACTTATCTTCTTGCATTGCCGACCTCAATGAATATATCGTATCTTTCAAATTTCAGTAAAAAAAACACAAATAAGAACAATAAAGGAAATAATAAAACTTAAAAACTGCATATTTTAAAACTTATGTATTTAAAAAAAAATTCCTTTAATATATTTAATTTTGATTAAAGTAATTAAAAAAAGTATTACTGAAACAAAAAATATTTTTCAAAACTAAAAATATCACTCTCCCAAGCAATTGATATACACTTTCTCGGATCCTTCATGCATATGGGTTTTTAGCACTTGTTACTAAGGAAAGAAGTTTTCCTCGTTTTTTTTTTAGCTGGGCAGATGTAACAAAGCTTTCGCATATTTCTTGGAAGCTTACCCACGTCATAATCAAAAAGAGTGATTTGTTTATGCCTAATCAATCGGTAATTTTTGCTGCAGTAGCCCTCGGAACACGAAGGTTTGCCATTCTAGCCTTCAAAAATGACTCCAGTAGCTGGTGATCCAATACTTCATAAAAATTACTTTTATCTGTAAATTTCAAATATTTGCTGGACTTGAAGAAAAAAGGCATTGTTGGTATTCATATCGACAATCCTAAAAAAACATTGCTAACGGCCATCTATGTGTGCGGCCTTGAAAAATACTTTGAGCATCCCTTGTCCAATGTATCAACTCCACCTTTTGTATTGTAGTATGAAATGTTTTTTGGTTTACTAGATTCTTCTTCATTTTTTCCGTGGTACATTGAAGACAAAAGAATAACTGCCTTCCCTTTTTTTGGTACAAATTAGACCAGTCATATCTATTGTAAGGCCATAAATGGATGAGCCAACGGTTCTCCTCCTTGATGTCAAAAATTCAGAAGGGTTTTCTTTTTTATTTTTTTTTACAGTATCTACAAGTGGAAGCCTACAAGTGAAAGCCACAAGTGAAGAAATTAAAGAAATCATAAGTCACATGAAAAATAATAGAAGCCTAGGCGAGAGCCAGATTAGTGTAGAGCGTAAATATGGCGGCCCAAAGCTACTACTGGAAATTTCAGAGATAATAGGCCAGTGCTGGAGGAAGGAAGAAATGGGAACGAGCGGTATTGTGTCCAATTTACAGGAAGAGGGATAAAACATCATGTGACAACTACAGAGGTATACCTTTGCTGGAAATGGTATTCAAAATATTAGTTAGCGACAGCAATCAAGAACAGGATAAGGGATACCTCGGAAGATCTAGTGGGAGAGTACCAATGTGGTTTTAGGAGTTACATATCAATAATAGACCAGATAATGTTACTAAAGCAACTGCAGGAAAGACACTGCCGACAAGACTCCATTGACTATGACTCCATTGACCGAAAAGAACTACTAAAAGTAATGAGAGAACTGGGGGTTAATAGAATACTAATAGCTCTAACAAAAATGACTTAGAAGAAAAAGCTTAAAGAAATGAGCTTAGTTAAAGTAAATAGCGAACATTCAAAGCCCTTCAAAGTAAGATCGAGCTTCCGACAAAGAGACCCATTGTCTACCTGCTTGTTTAATCTAGTGTTGGAAGATGTGCTGAGGAGAAATCAGATACATTGCACAGGACTAATATATGACAAAAAACACCATTGTCTAGCCTTCGCCGACAATGTAACAATTGTCGACACGTGTAACAATAACACGAGAATTAGGAGAACTGAAAAATGTAACTCAAAGATTAATGAGAGAAGCAGAAAGGTTCGGGCTCCTAGTAAATACAAACAAAACATAATACATGAAAATGGGAATTAAAAAAGATGAAATGAGCAAGGAAGGGCTGAAAATTAAAGTAGGAGAAGAAACACTACACTTCGAAAGGGTTGATCATTTTTGTTACCTTGGCTCAACTATTACCGGCAAACATGGAATGGAAGCGGAGGTTAAGGCCAGAATAGCAGAAGGAAATAAAATGCAGTGACTCCTGAGAAACAAGAATATATCAAGAAAAGCCAGAGTAAGAGTTTATATGACAATAATGAGACCAGTTTTAATATATGCCGCGGAGACCTGAACCTTAACCAATAGCAGTGAAAAAATGTTGGAGGTGTGGGAACGTAGAGTGCTGAAAGAATATACGGTGGTATCAAGAAGGAGAATCAGTGAAGAAGAAGGACCAATGAAGAAATAATAACGGTATTTGGAGCACGGCGCAGAGCTTTGCGTTTGGCGGGATTGGTAGGAACCCTACACTTTGAGCTTGTTCTCCACAATCAAGCTATTAAGACTAATGTTACAATTGGATCGCCCGAACGCAGCAGTCATGACCATCCACGACCACACACTTCATTCAGGAGCCACAAAAAATTGTTGAGCTTCAATAGGGATATCTGCCCCATGCACCTTACCCACCAGACATCGCATCAAAATCATTTCAATGGGAAATCCTTTAAAATGGAAGGAGAGATGAAAAACAACTTGTTGATATTTTTGACAATAGAGGTGCTAATTTGTCGAAAAAAGGCATAGTGGACTATCAAGTTGTAAATAATAATGGTAATAATGGTAGTTACATAATAAGCTAAATAAATATTTGCATAAACTATTTGCGTTTATCTTTTTCTTCGAAAAACTTCCTAGGAACTTTCCGGACAAGCCTATAGAAAAATATGCGATGAACCTTGCTTAGAATGAAAAGGATATGAAATAGTTAGAATTGATGAAAAAATGCTATTTATCAAAGTAACCGTAACACGGACATAATATATAAATAATAAATCAGGAAATGAAGAAAAATTTAGAAATTGGAAATGAAATTGTGAAATAATTTCAAGGAATTGCGTATTCTAATGTCAATACATAAATCCGATAGCAAGATATAATTTAACAATTTATATTAAAGGTTTTAAAAGGCGGAAGGACCACTAAATATATGTTTCGATAATTAGGAAATATGTCGATTGATTTTAGAGAAATATGTATCCATTATAAATATTTTGGCAACATGAAGACAGATTTGCAAGTGTTAATCAAAGTCGAGGAGGTGTGTAAATTAATGAGACTGGTGGCGTAGCATTCAATCTGACAATACTGTTGGCTTCTCTTTTGGAGAGGAGCAACATCTGATACATCCGTGCAACATCTGATGCATCTTTAGTGCGAATTTGACCTACCTACATTTCCTTGGTGGTCCGTAGCAATTTTGTTCGTGGACTTGAGTTTTTTAGTCCATTCTGAATCTGAGTAACAAGAATTTCAAGCAACGGTACGCTATCAAGTTGAACTTCAGACCTGGGCATGGTGTGACCGAAACTTTGGTAAAACCCCAAAAAGTGGCTTATAGAAACAGTGGTTTGTCATGAGCCAAGGATTATAGGTAGTTTGATTTCTCCAAAGGCCGATATTCGATCGAAGATAAACCTCGCTGAAGAATGAAGAATATCTTTAACTGCAAGATCTGATGAAAATATCCACAGAATCCAGAATCTTATTCATTTCGATCGTTGGTTAATGATCAGAACGATCCAGGAGGCGTTGAATTTGACTCGTAAAACCGTTCATCAGATTTTAACCGATAAATTAGATTAAACTTGAAAAGATTTACCACTAAACACCAAATCACTTTTTTAAACTTCTCGACGCTTGTTTCGCTAGCATCATCAGGAGATGATTTAATCTTCTCTTATAGATTAAATCGTCTACTGATGATGCTATCATGGTTATCGAAACGTGCTTCAAAAAAATTAAAAAAGTGAGTGACGTTTTGCTAACCATGTTAGCATCATCAGGAGATGATTAGATTCAATGATGATGAGATAGTGTTTAGTGGTAAATCTCTTCAAGCTTAGTGTTTCACACCGAACGTTCCATTAGAATAATTGATCGATAAATTGGCGATAAAAAAAATCTGTGCGGAAATGATTCTAAAAAACCATTCGCAGGATCAAAAGAAAAATAGTAGAGAAATCCGGCTTGACTTTTTAGGGCGGAGAGAATGAGGAGTAATTATTAATTTTAATTAAATTTTATTAGTAATTGGGGATTCATTATATTCTGGATTGTGTCATTAATGGTGACAAGTCTTTCGAGAATTTTTGAATACGACCTGGAACGAAACAGAACTGGCAGAATAAGCAAATCTAAGAACAATAGCATGCTTATTTGCTTTTTTTATAGCTAGGGTATCGTTCATAAGAAATTTATGTTTTGAAGCCAAATGGTAAACCAGCATTATAACCGAGATGTTCTTGAAATACCTCGAAAACGGGTATCAAGTTTTGGTAAGTAAAAATATCACTGTGGCTCCGCAGTCATCTTATTCACCAGATTTAAGCTCTTGCCACTTCTTTCTATTTCCAATATTGAAAATTCATCTCAAAGTCACCATTTAGGACATTGCAGAGCATTGAAAAGGCCGTAGCCGAACAGTTGAAGTCCAGTATCTGAGTTCCAGCACTACTATAAAGAGCGGACAAGCCGTCTTCATATCCGCTGTGAACGAGACAATGTAGAATGGTAAAGTAATTTCAATTCACTGAGCAACTAAAATATAGTCTCATTACTTTATTTACACATCTCGTATGATATTCGTAGTGATATTCACCCTCAAATCCGCATCACAAAGGACTTATGTAACTTTAGATGTATCAGTAAACGAATTTAAAATTGATATTTACACAACTTATATGAGGCCTGAAGTATAACAGTATGCTACAATATAATTACTATCGCGAATAAATCTAGCCTCAGCTATTTTTATACTTCTTATTCCAGGTCACATTATTAAAATTTAGTGCCAAAGACGTTCCAATGTAACTAAAATGTACGGAGAGACTTTATGTCACTATTTGGAATAAAACTTTTGTGCACGAAACGCTTAGGCTCGCATATAAATATGATTGAATTACACTTGAAGCAGGACATTTTGCCACTGGCATTGTTTAGCAGAATAGTTAGGTATCAATGCAACATTCTGATAATAACAGTCGCATCTGCTTAATTTCGCCGTGAGTGATTGTTGATAGGCCTAACTTTTCTTTAAATGATTACGACCAATTAGACGGAGTAGACGCTTTTCTTTTCCCTTATTGCTATTTCTCCTCCTTAATCTCCCATAACCTTTTTCATCTCTTCCTCGACCAACCTTGTAAAACATGAAGATCTTTTGAGATTGTTTATAATTACTTTGAAACAATCCTTAAATTCAATAAGGCAGTCGAAAACATTTCTAATAAAAACAGTTGTAATCCTTTCCTCACACTGGTTTTTAAGGTATCTATTAAAAAATAGCCATAGTTTCACACAATATTTAATATTGATGCGATGAAATGTAACCAATGTTACACTTTAGAAAAATGATTATTTTACACCGATTCAAATGATGATGTTGAGAATCAAGAATGCAGAGTCTGGTCATGCGAAAAACTGACTGGTTTATTATTCACGTAATCACCATCATTATTTGATTGAATGAATTCAGATATATAGAAAAACAAAAAAAATGCTTTACAAATAATGTATATAATTGAATTAATATTCATGTTATTTTAATGTAATTTGTGTGGACACCATAATAGTATTATCTAATGATCAAAAATCATTGATCATTTAGTAAGATAATTTTGTATTTAGTAACCTTAGTAAACTTAGTAGACTTAAAGAAACACTCTAAAATCAGTATTTACAGTACGAAACTGAATCCTGGGTCCTGTATCGGAAGCAAATAACACAACTAGAAAGGTTTTATCCGTCTCCGAAAAATCTTGAAAATAAAATGGCAAGACTATCAGAAGGCCGCAGTTAAAAGGCAGGCGAGAAAAACCAAACAGATTAGATCACGTGTACCAATTCTGTATCCTTCTGTACCTTAAATGCCCAGTATGCGGAAGACCATGCAGATCTATGCTGGGTTATTTGAGCCACTATAAAACCCAACATTCTTCAATAATAGCTCAGAAAAATTAATAGCTACAGCCATCATTACCTAATGATAAATCATCAATCAAGACCTACTTCAATTTGCTACAAATAATAATATTATTACCAAGTAAACCCACTATAGTTATTAATTATCACCCTGTAAATCTACAAGAGCTAGGCCGAATTAGATGTTCCCTCTCTTTTTGAAGCCTACGCGTATATACACAATATCAATTTTTTTTAAAGTTGCAGAATGCCGAGATAATCGCTTGGATTATTGCTGTTCAATATATATTATATCGGTGATAAATCTGGGAATTTCGCCAGCTAGTAGGTTACATTCTTTTTTTGATGTTACTAAAAGTAATATGTTTCCAAATTATATAACCCCCCCTCCGCATATCATAATTCCTAGCATTCCAGAATCGCGTACTAAAGAGCATCGTCAATGTTTCTTATGTATGTTCGGATTGAAGATTTTCATCGATAACTACAGGTGAGAATAGTCAAAAAAGAAATTAAGAGGATGTCAGAAGTCATGAGGAGAGACTCCACAAATATTCAACCGTTGAATTGCTTCAATTCAAAAAAAATCATGACTAATGCGACGACAAACCTTTCGAGCTTGCGTAATAGTGCAGTGATCAGTGAAAAGCAGAGCACAATACAGTGTAGCCACATCAGTTAAGTGTGCAAGACATGCTAAAAACGAGGGTGCACCGTTGGGAATATCTAGACTCAAGTAACTGAAGTAATTTGTGGTATATTTAAAATGCATATTAATCTTTAAATTAGATTAGGTGCATTGCCAATGAATTAAAAAAAAATACCACCAATGCAAAATCTAGACTATTCAATAAACCAATTAGAGTTCTATTACACTCCCACTCAATTGTACCTTAGGACCATTATAAGCCAAGTGCCTTGTAAAAGGAAACTCCTAATAAAGACAATAGACAATAGAGAACAGTCATCGAAAATCGATCGAAGTTTTGGGACGACAAAACTGCAATCACTACCGATGACATTGGAAATGTTCACCAAATGGTGCTAGACGACCAGCGACCTGCCCGGTCGAAAACCTGCTTGATATTCACCAATTTTAGGTTCTAACCGTCCCTGTGCTCTGTCTGGTAGACATTGAGATAGAATCTTGTAACAAACTGGAAGAAGAGATATCCCTCTATAGTTGTTTACATCCATTCTATCTCCTTTCTTATGTAGTGGATGGATTAGAGCATCTTTCCAATCTTCCGGAATCCATTCGGTTCGCCAAACTTCTTGTAGAATTTTGGTTATTTCCTTGATTGTACTTGGACCACCGGATTTCAAAAGTCCAGCAGTGATTCCATCTTCACCAGAAGCTTTGTTATTTTTAAGTCGCTTGATTTGCCTAATTATTTCATCTTCATTCGGTGGTAATGAATCTTGGTTTGTTTGTATAGGGTTTAGTGTTGGTAATCTGTTTAAGGGCTCAACACAGTTTAGTAGTTGTTCAAAATATTTGCAATTGTCTTGGTTATTTAGAGCTAATTGCCCCTTTTCCTTTCGGATTTTTAAAAAATTATTATTTGGAAATTTAATTTTAAATGTTTTTTACACATTTTGGGTGTTATTTTTTTAGGAATCTTTTTCTATTTCATTAAGCTGATTGTTTTCATTTTTTCTAAAAAATATAATTTTCAGTGAATATCTGATATATGTAAAATATAATCAATATTTGCCGAAGATGTACATACATTTTTAAACTGTGGAACAATGTTTATAAGACGAAGTTAATATGTCCCTTTTCCCCGATGAACATTATGTAAATACCTAAAAAATAAGACAAATAAGGACCCCAGACTGACCAAGTTAATGTATAACCTTTTTGTAATTAAGGGAATGGCAATAAATTTAATTGGGCATTATTAAAATACCCACTTGATTCATTTAATTATTACCGCCAAATAAATCAGCTTATAAATATCGTTTCCTGAATCTCTCGAGGGCCATCGATTGGAAATAATCGAATAGTGTACACAAACCGGGAAAATAATGTGCAGATTACTAAATCACTAAAATCTCTTAGGAGAATAAAGTATATTTATTCATCGTATAATCGTTTAAATTGAAGAAAATCTCTTAATATTTAGACGAATATTTCTCGACTAATGAATAAAGTTTTGTACAAATAATTTATGCAGTTCTTAAGCATAAATACCATAAACCAACAAAAAATTATGGAAACTAATATTTTTAAAAGGAAAAAAAACGTTTTGGAATTAGAGGCGCATCAGAAACTTGGGCTATTTAAGCACTCAGCTTATAGTTTAATGCGGGCTCCCATCCATGGTTATCCCCAACCAAGACTTTCAATCGTTGGTGTGTGTATCCTTTTAAAGTATACAAAAAGTTCTGGCGACGTGCCTAACGTAAAACATCTCTCAATCGTAGCCGATCTTACTCACCCATATGCTAACCATAACATGTGACTCTGCTATAGATATATATATATATATATATATATATATATATATATATATATATATATATATATATATATATATATATATATATATATATATATATATATATTACTATTACTATATATTAATATTATTATGTGGTGCGTATAGACCAGACCCGGTTGGATCAAGCAAAGCATTCTGACGCATTTTCGAGTGTTCTTTCTGATCCTCCACATCTCTCTCATCCTTTCTCCGTGGATTCTCTTTATCTCCTCCGTCCACCTTGTCCTCGATCTCCTCGAAACTTCGCTCTCTGATGCAACGTTCTACATATGTATTTTGTTTCTGTATGTTCTTCTATCCTCAATCTCTGTCGGGCCCATTTGTGCCTTCCCCAATCAGCTCTGACTTGTGCGACCCATGGTACTGTTCACTTGACTCCTTGTATGTACGTAAGAATTCTGTTGGCGAGTCTTGTCGGTGGGAGTCTACTGATATGTTAATAGAATTTCAACCTTCTTTTTCTTATGTTCGTCGGTACGTTAAACATTCTCTCCGAGGTCTTTCTAGAATGTAGTCTCTATCCTTCCTCTGTCAGTTTTGGGCTGAGAATTTTCCTCATAATTTAGCGTTCTTCTTTCAGTATGTTTTCTATGCCGCTTTTTGTGTGGAGTGTAAGTCGCTAGCGTATAGTACCTTTGGTTTGATTACTGTGTCTTAGTGTCTTATTTTTGCGTGTGTGGATATGCATTTCTTATTGTAGATATTGTGTGTTTTGCCGTATGCCCTCTTCATCTTCTGTAATTGAGTTTTCTGTGCTAATCTCTCTTCTCTGCTCTTCTCTCCTCCTGTGGATTCGAAGATCTCGCCCAACTATTTGAAGGGAGTGATTTATTTTGCCGTATTTTTTGTTCAAATTTTGGACTAATTTTTGTTCTAATTTTGAGTAGAACAATTCGGTTTTTTAAAAGAAGATTTGTAGGCCGACTTTCTCTGCATATTCCTTGAAGACTTCTATCTGTTTGGTTGGCCGTTTTTTATTGTCTGCGAGTATGGCTAGGTCATCTGCTAGGTATGATATTTCTATGTTGTTTTTGGGTCGTCCGAATCGTATTGGTATCAGTATTGGAATCAGTAAATAGTATAAGTAAATACATGTTACCAGTTAATTGGAAATGGAAAAAGAAGGCTTGGGTCACACAAGTTGTTTTCATAGATTGATGTAGAAGATATTTTTGTCCTTCTCTGCTAGCCCAACTATAAATACCTACTATTGCTCTTCTATAAATTACCACCCAAGGCCCTTTTTTTGGACAATGTTCTTGGAGATTGGAGGTTAAGGTTGTTTACACGCTTCCCAAAACAACATCCGTTTTGCAACCAATGGATCAGAATGTTATTGCAGCCTTCAAAGCTCATATATTATCTCTGAAATACATGCTTGGAAATGATGAAAATTTCAGACACTTCAGACAAAACAGTTGAACTATTGGCGGTCTTGCAAAATTTGGAAGCCATTAAAAACATCAAGTCGGCTTGGAATGAAGTTTCAGCAAGATGTGTATCCTTTCAACTATGGAAAGTTTGACGGATGAACTTTGTTAGTTGGACAACGATTGGGAGCGTCGTGCTTTTTATATTTGCGATCCTAAACCTGGTGGTTGGCATCTCCTGTAATCCTGTGACTCGAAAGTCGAAATGTAGGGTTGCTTGTTGGGGTTAGTACTTGATGGATAAACCTCCGAGAAGAGACCAGGCTTGCGTACTGCATTTCAACAGGTTAAGTGTCTAAAATCCCCCACAGAATTACCCTTACATAAAGCCAGATGAATTCTAGGGGATACTCTAAGTTGGCTACTCATTCGGAGACTTCTCGACAGACTTAAAACACAAAACCAAGGGTTGATAGCTCGAGAGGAGTGTTGACCGGGTTTAGTTGGTAGCTGATGACCATGATTTGGAATCCACGGTCCGGGCGCTAATAGCCTGAGTTGCTGATGCGCCGATGATCTAACCAAAAACAAAGACGATCTTTATATCCATTTTTTTGAAGATTTCATTTACTCCTCTAAATAACTAGAAATCAAATAACCAAGAATCCCAGTTGATGTTTCTCGTTTTCTAAATTTATTCTATTCTATTTACACCTGTTTTCTAATTCATTTTGTTTTAGTATATTTCTGTGATAACCGCTCATTATATATATCCTATACTTTATTTGATTATATTAATAGCAAAAAAAAATGTTTTTACCAAAAACATTAAAATTACGCATTTTATAATAACATATCATATTAAAACTAACATACAATTTTTCCAAATATTGCTACCGGCAAAATATTACTATCATTTAAATTATTAAAATTCACTATCGTGCTTTCTAACAAAATTTAAATTTTCGATTTTGAGGAAAATATTGCAAAAACGACGATTATTTGGGTGAGTAAGACTAATTCTTCCTTTAACAATGAAATTAAAAAAAAATATGAATTACTAGCAAATGCTAAATTATAATATTTACCGACGAAGTTGAAAAATGTATTACTGATGTTGGATGTTTTTGTTACTAAAAGTAATAAGTATTCTTTAGAATAATAAAAAAAATATTTTCTAATTAGTGAAACCATTGTTTCCAAAACTCAGTATATATAATTTTAACTATATGGCAAAGAGATTAATTAAACTTCTCTGACAGACAAAATTAATTAGGCCCCTAGTCGAAGTAAATTGTTACAATAGAGATATACTAAATTACTTAATAAGAAAATATCAAACATTCAAAGAGCTCAGGATAACATGCTATTCTTGTATTGCAATCACCAGAATTACTATTCAATTTCATAGTAATACCTTTTGACCAAGATGAGTTGAGATGTGCATGTTGCCCGCTGGGCGTAAATTTAGCTTTAGTAATAATTGTTTTCTTTTTATGATTTTTTTTTTCTATAATTTTCAGCAAGACTAAATTGCAAAGGATTCAAAACGATACAATCCCAAATTTCAGGTTATGTTTATGTTTTAAGTTTGTAGGTCTTAGACTTTCAAAGAATTCGCGAAAAGTAAGTATAGGCTATATATATATATATATATATATATATATATATATATATATATATATATATATATATATATATATATATATATATATATATATATATATATACGTATTGATCTAAACCATCACCGGAACTTCATAGCGTTATAAAAAATATCTTATGTTCTATTCCACGACATAATCAACTTGCATGCAAATTTCATTAGAATCATTCCATCCGTTCGAGCGTTATTGAAGGACGAACATCCAAACAAACATACTTTAACATTTATAATATTACTAAGATTTTTTTTTTCTCCAATGAGAAGAGAAACCAAGCTTGTGAAGCATTTCAACAGGTAATAATGTATAATCTGACTAAGAACTTCCCCTTAATCTCGCAAGTTTACCAGCGTTCTAGGTTGGTCACTCGTGTGAATAGTCCAAAGGGAGTGTTGACCAGGTTAATGGATGCTTGTGGATCGCGGTTCGAATCCCACGCTAAATAGCCTCAGATGCTGATGCCTTTATAATCCATAAATTTTACTTTATTTTTGCTAAAATATAATTATGGCTGAAATAAAAATTAAAGTTAATATTTAAATACAAAGTTTATAAACAAATAAAAATAAAAAATAATTTTTGAATTAAATTTAAAATGTTATTAAAGATGAAATTTAATATTTAAATAAATAGAAATGAAATTAATATTTTTTCAACACTATTTATAACTTAGAGAACGAAGTAAGTTTTTTTATAATGTGTAAGACGTAATGTTACCAGGCGATCATCATTAATTTTATTTTTATATTATGCACAGAAAAATATACTGAATAGATTCTGTATATCATCAACTTAACAAATCGATTTTTGGGGTGCATTTTGTCAGAAAATAGCCCTTAAAGTAACTGACTGGGTGGTATTTACCGGTTACTACTATTAATTTTCTATTTAAAAGTCGATCCGTATTTATAGGCAGAGTTCAATCACGGCCTTTCAAAAGCAAGTTAAAGTAATTTTTAAAACTTTCTTTCATTACTGTTAGTATTATTAAAGTATCCGCTGTCATGTAATGCTGATTATTAAATGTTACTTTTTATTATAATTTAAACGGATATAATTTAAATAAAAGGATGCATTAGCTTAGTTACCACACTAGTTTATTAAATAAAGGAATTTAGATAAAATAGGCATTATAACAACAAATTTACGAGTTACTTAAATGTAATTAAAAACAAATTATAAAGATATATTATATTCGAGTTCTGTTAATGTTTTTATTAGGGAGAAAAAACTACACAAAAACTATTTCTGTAATAGTCGTATGAATTCGAAATAATATCATTCTGGAAAAATAAAATTTTTAAACTTTCCTAGCTGTAATTCCGTAATCGACAATATATAGAACACTGCAGACAATAAAGAACAAATACAGATTAACTTGTACAAATGATTCTAAAAGCAAGGAAAACTCGTCCATGCTTCACGTAATAATTGCTCATTTCTTCAACCACCTTCCAAACGTCAGTTAGTGTCTACCGAGAACAATTTCTGGTCTTAAACCGTCATCAGTGGGTCTCATACTGAACGTTCCGAAAGCAGCTGAAGGAATTACAAGGGTACGATGGCTCCGATGTATATAGGCCTTTTCAAAAATAGGCTGCAATACAATGGAGCTGAAGCCGTTCTGTGTGGTACTGGTCATCCGCGACCCGCCCAGGCCCCGGTTAGGTACCAGATATGCACGAAAAGTTGCATAGTGTGCCCATGGAGAAGATTAAAAATATTCAAAAAGCAAGGAAAATTCACTTATGCTTCACGTAATAATTGCTCAGACCTGGTACCTAGGCATCTGAATTTTCATGTGTACGCATGACTTTAGGGGCATTTCAATTGAAAGAGACAACGATAAAAAAGTGAGGTTCTGAAAGTTGTTCATATTGGGCTATTTGTACTTCTAGGGGATATGAACGTGTACATATATTTTTTTTATTTGAAGTTTAGTTGTTAAGATTCACCTGATTGACGGAAGGGCCTCTTTAGAATGTTATTTTCATTTTGAAGTAAATTATAATCAAATTACAAATTTAGTGTTTTGTATAGAAAATTTGCTGTTCTTTTTGATTTTCAAATCAGATTCCAAATTTGATTTTTTTTTCTAGTGTTAAACCGGAGGTAAATATTTAAAATATTTTTTAATAACTTCAACAATTTTATTTTTTTTTTTGACTGCAAAATAAAGCTTTACATTTATAAATTTTACCATAAATATTGCAAAATGGAAACTAAATTAGTTTAGGAGATAAATCAATTCCAGTACGTACATGCCATACTGGGCGCTGGGTAAAGTTGGCTGGTTTGTATAAAAAAAGGACATATCTACATAGTAAATTGCTGTGAAATTAACTAAAACAATATTGTATAAAAAAAATATATTTTTTAAAATATGTAATATAAAAATATAAATATAATAATATAAAAAAAAATGTTTACAATTTTACTATTGCAATCGACACTGGTTCGTTTTATAATCATGCCTTCAGCAGTGGGAACAAAACAGTGGTAGGTTTTTGTCCCTGGAATAGTTACTGATGATTGAAATCGTGGTTGGAGAAACATTCTTTGGCATTCAATACCATCTTTCGACCAGTAGTAAATGGTTGTTTGACTTAAAGCTGAATTCGCTAATTCATAGGATCGCTTTGGCATAATAATTGCTTTACTTGGAGGTAACTGCAAGTTTGCAAGTGCCGCTAAACGTTTCAGGTTTCCTCCAATACCATGACATGGTCCCTTACCCTGAGAGGTTACCCCCCCGTAAATTAAATGGATTGAAGCACTGGTCATATAGGGAGCCATAATAAATCAATAAAAATGAAAAAACTGATTAACGAACGTAACTCTCTAAGAGGTTAGAACAACAACCAAAAAAATAACGGAAGACAAGGGTGGCTTGGCATTATACTTCTATCTCATTCTATTATATAACTTTGATTCGTTTTGATGAAGTGATTCTTATCGCAACTAAGAGATGGCGTTATTATTTGTATTTTGTCATCACAATATGAGAAAAAATCACGTAAAATAATGTTCTATTTTAATATTGCTTTCTACACATATTTTTGTTCAAAATAATACATTTTATTTTAAATTTAGGTATTAAATAACCTTATAATGACACAAATAGGTAAGACAATAATACATAACCAATGTTATTAAAATATAACCAACGTCTTAAATCAACGTTTGAATGTTTTTTTGCATCACCAACCGGTTTTAACAAGCGACAGGTATCATGCTCAGAGCGACATGTACGTACTCCTAAACTAATTTAGATCCCATTTTACAATTTCTATGGTAAAATTTATAAATGTTAAGCTTTATTTTGCAGTATAAAAATAAAAATTAAAATGGTCCAAGTTAATTAAAAAAAAATACTTCAAATATTTTCTTCCGGTTTAACACTAGAAAACAATTCAAATTTGGAATCTGATTTGAAAATCAAAAAGAACAGTAAATTTTCTCTACAATACACTACATTTATTATTTTATTATAATTTACTTCATTATAAAAATAAAATTCCAAAGAAACTCTTCCGTCAATCAGATGAATTCTATAGAATCCCCATATCTTAACAAAACTTAACTAAACCCAAGTACAAGTATGCCCAATATGAACAAATTTCAGAACCTCCCTTTTTTTCGTTGTCCACTTCACGTGAAATGCCCCTTTATTGTTTTTTCAAATGCTCTAAAATATTTTGCACTTGGTTGAACCAATATTGTTAAATATATACAGGGTGACCCATAATTTATCTGCCATAGAGCAACTGGTGATAGTACAGACCAAAATAAGATGATTTAGTCCATAAATGTGTTGGCAAATCTTAATTATTAAAAAGATACAGGGTGTTGAAAGTTAATTTAAAAGCGGTTATAGATGTCAGGTTCAAAATTGGGGTAGTTGGGTTTTCAAAAACGACAAATCTGAATTTGGTACTAGCTTGAGTCTAAATCCTAGAGGGCACTTGTTACCTACTTTATGAGGAATTAACTCGCTCATATTTTTTTACCCTATAAAGCTGGGAATATTTTGACTTCAAAACAGAAAAGAATAATAATTTCCATGTAAAAAAGGTACTCTTGGTCAATATCGATATCACACGGCGTTTACGAGATATTCGTATTCGAATATTCCATTGCACATCTTATCGATGGCTGAAAAATGTGAAATTTACAAAGTGTGCCTTTGTGTGCAAGGAAAAAAACATTAAGATGTCAAAAATACAACGGACTTGGTGTTGTTTATTGAATAGGTGTTGAAAGTATCCACCGTATACCTCAATACACTTTCGCAGGCTCTTTGTTAAGTGACGCCTCACATTTGAGAACATATTTTCCTCATTTCTAATAACATGTTGGCCGCTTGTTGAATTTA
This sequence comes from Cosmopolites sordidus, assembly GCA_031761425.1. Taxonomy (NCBI): domain Eukaryota; kingdom Metazoa; phylum Arthropoda; class Insecta; order Coleoptera; family Curculionidae; genus Cosmopolites; species Cosmopolites sordidus. Next base: position 25,849 of record JARFXV010001686.1, on the reverse strand, counting down.
TTGTAAAAGTTTGTCTAGTATTGATTTCATCATGCTAAACTAAAGACTTCATATGACCCCACAAATAAAACTCAAACGAATTAACCACCGCGCCCAATCCATCGATAAGGAAAACGTTGATTCAAATGATTTCGCACTGCAACAGTAAAATGCGGTGGCACCCCATCTTGCATGAACCACATGTCTTTTTTTAAGTTTAGAGGTATGCCGTCAAAAAGATCTACTAAATCATGTTCTAAAAACTGCATATATTGATCTCCATTCAGTATTTACGGGAATTCAAATGGGTTGATTAAAAAATTACCGATAATGCCGCTCCAAATGTTAATTGAAAATTCGTGCTGGAAATGCCGCTCTCTTGGTAGGTGTTGATTTTTCAGGGCGTAATAATGATTATTTCGCCAGTTAAATATTAAATATTCCTTGTGTAGTAAAAGTTGCCTCGTCAGTAAACAATGTCTTTTTCAGGAACACGAGGTCTTCGTTTTTTTATGTAGTAGATTTTGACAAAATTCTGATCTAGTCGGCAAATATTTTGCCAATAAATTTTGAACAAGCGAACAATGGTAAGGAAACAATTTTTCTTTATGGAGAACTCTTGAAAGCGTAGATTTGCTAATTTCTCTAGATTCCTCCAAATACCTTGTGCTTAGTTCAGGATTTTCCGCAATACTAATAACGTGGGCATAAATCCTGAGCATATCCCTTAAATCACGGTTATGACACTGATTAAGTCTGGGAATTTTTTAGCCATTATTTAATACCAACTCAAGATTGGAAAAACTTGTTTCTACCTACGTTTAATAGGAGAGATAGAAAACAATGAGAGTTGCCATCGAGACGCAACAATTTGTACACAACACTCAAGGCACACTTTGTGAGTTGCATATTTTTCAGCCATCGACTAGATGTGTAATATTGAATACAAATATCTCCTAAACGGCGTGAGATATCGATATTGACCTTTTACATGGGTATCTTTTTTACATGGAAATTATGATTCTTCTCTATTTTGAAGTCAAAATATTCCCATTAGAAAAATAAAAATCAATAATAAATATTTTTTAGTGTGTTTGAACTTCCGATAGGGATCGTTGTCAAACAAACTGTCAGTTTGCATGCCTCTAGTGTCAAACATATTCAGTATAGCCTGGCAAATGATCATAGAACGTTTAACATCAGAGCAATACTTGCTAGTTGTTCTGTGCACCAAACTTATAGAGCACTTCGTAAATTTTAAACTAAAACCAAACCAAACCAAACCAAGCGATGTATTCGCCGAATTATTGACAAATTCCGAACGCATTTCACGCTGCTCAAAATTGAAACAAAAAACGATAAAAAACTGTACGTTTCGAAGAAAATATCGCTTCTGTTGCCAGCTATGTTGAAGATCGAAATTTATCAATTCGTCGCCGTTCGCAGGGAGCTGGGCTTTGTTATTCGACTACGTGGAAAATTTTGCTCAATTTCAACTCAAGCCGCAAGACCATTGTTTGCGTTGTACATTCGACGAATGGGCTGAAAATTAATTGCAAATTAACCCAGAATTTAACCGTAAAAATGTATTCAGCGACGAAGCTCATTTTTAGCTAACTGTTTACGTTAATAAACAAAATTGCCGCATTTGGAGTGAAAATAATCCGCAAATGATTCAACAAGTACCGTTGTATCCAGAAAAGGCTGTATTTTTTGAAAAATCAATCTGGAAAGCACGTTACCGTTAAGAATGATTATTACAAAGTACAAAGCGATGATCAATGATTATTTAATTCCGAATTTGAATGGTATTGATCTCGAGGAGATGTGGTTCCAAAAGGACGGCTCCATGTCTCATCCAGCCAACGCAACAATCGATTTATTGAGGGAACAATTCAGTGAGAAAATTATTTCTAGGAACGGATTAGTTAATTGGTTATTGATTTAACGCTCCTAGATTATTTTCTTTAGGGTTATGTTAAATCTTTGGCCTATGTCGATAAACCAACATCTATTGACGCATTGGAAGCAAATGTAACTCTGACAATTGCAGACATAAGATCTCAATAGCTTGAAAAAGTGGTTGGAAATTGGATTGACGTAATGCGTTTTATCAGAAATGACCGCGGGGGACATTTGACCGAACTTGTTTTCAAACATTAATGCCATGCAATGTATTTTCACATAAAAGAAACAGTTTCAAGCCATCTAATTTGGTTGTTGCTTTGTGTGAATTGAAAATTCGGACGCACTAAAAAAATCACCTTATATATCTGCTAAACTTATATATATTGGACACCTCTACTGACTTTTCGTGTTTATGTATGTGAATTATTCGTTTACATAACAATTACGTTATTCAGAACAACATCTAGCATAAGTAATACAAATAAAATCCATGTTTGTTGCTTCACTTTATGAATGGAAGAGAAGAAATTAAAAAATATGGTGTGAATTATTATATTTCCAGAGACTGAATATTTGTGATAATTTCACTTTTCACTTCACTTTAACGATTTCTCTTTTTAGAAGAAGCATTGTAAACATAGATGAACCTGAAAACCTACCTAATAAATTTTTCAATTAGTTTCATCGAAAGTACATTAAATTTATTTGAAAAAAATCAGTTCCGCATGTATAATTTATTCAATTTTACTATAAAAACTGTAGTTTTATATGAAAAATAGTTTTTATAAGTTGTGTAATATAACGGGAATTTGAAATTAAGGGTTTTTTTTTAATTCTTGAATAAAACACAGGTGGCGTTATGAATTTACCTAGGTCTAGTCTCATTTCAAATGTGTAATGTATGACATTTATAAAAATGCGATCGTACAGAATACAATAACTCTTTAAAATTGTTGAATTATTTTATGACAATGGGTGTACAGTAAAAAATATTTTTAGAAAATTACGTGATATTTACGGTTTAGATAGTCGTCCATCTGAAAGCATTATCTATCGAATTAATCAAAAATTTCAATAAATCCCTTCGGTGGATGATAAAAGAAGAGCAATATATAGTCGTAGTGATCGTTCCCAGCAGCATATTAATTTGGTACGTGAAAGTGTTGCTGAAGACCCAGAAATTTCCACTAGTCGCCGTTCATAACAATTTGGACTCAGTGAATCCACAACATTGCGTATTTTACGAAAGGATTCAACTAACGATTCCATTCCACGATTGATTTATTAGAAACCTTTACCTCCTAAACGAGCCACTATTTAGTGTACCATATTTGTTTCGGAATGCTTTGACAAAGCTGTAACTGAGAATGGTGTTCGATATCGTGATACGATAACTGCATTTTTGTGGGCTGAATTGAATAATATTGGTCTGGAGGATATCTGGTTCCAACAGTATGGCGGTACATCTCACTCTGCTACAATTAAATCGAAAGAAAAGTTTCCTGGGTGAGTTATTGCAAGAAACGGCGGTGTTAGTTGGCGATTTAGATTATGTGATTTGACACCATTACAAATTTAATAAGGCAAACTACTTAAAGTTAAAAAGATAACCATTTTTAGGATAGCAAAATGCAAACATTTGATTATTTTCAAAATATATATGGCAACTACTCAACTTTCGAATTAAATGTAGTTTTTTAATGAAAAAAGATCGTTTAGTTCAAACTAAAACGAAAGTTCATGTTAACAAACCTTATACTTGGTTTAGTAACTCTTGCCTAAAGAGATTCTTTTAGATTGAAGTTTTGCGAAAAGCTTTTGATGCATTGCTTTTGTCCCGATTTCTCGACGTAAATTGTAGCTCAACCGTTATACTTTAACTATATAAATTTCGTAATTTTTATACTCATTATAATTCGGTGGCCGTCATATTCAGAGTACAAGTTTGAACATTAGTTTGAATATTATAGTTTTTAGACAACATCTATATTAAACACTTTTACTAATTATACACATAAATGGGAATATAAACTGTATTTTAACAGAAATTCATCATGAAATAATAATTTCAGTTTTCGTATACTAATTGCTAATTTCACTATCTATCGAATTAATCAAAAATTTCAAGAAATCCCTTCGGTGGATGATAAAAGAAGAACAATATATAGTCGTACTGATCGTTCACAGCAGCATATTAATTTGGTACGTGAAAGTGTTGCTGAAGACCCAGAAATTTCCACAAGTCGACGTTCATAACAATTTGGACTCAGTGAATCCACAACATAGCGTATTTTACGAAAGGATTCAACTAACGATTCCTTTCCACGATTGATTTATGAGAAACCTTTACCTTCTAAACGAGCCACTATTTAGTGTACCATATTTCTTTCGGAATGCTTTGACAAAGCTGTAACTGAGAATGGTGTTCGATATCGTGATACGATAACTGCATTTTTGTGGGCTGAATTGAATAATATTGGTCTGGAGGATATCTGGTTCCAACAGAATGGGGGTACATCTCACTCTGCTACAATTGATTCATCGAAAGAAAAGTTTCCTGGGCGAGTTATTGCAAGAAAGGTGGTGTTAATTGGCGATTAAGATTATGTGATTTGACACCATTACAAATTTAATAAGGCAAACTACTTAAAGTTAAAAAGGTAACCATTTTTAGGATAGCAAAATGCAAACATTTGATTATTTTCAAAATATATATGGCAACTACTCAATTTTCGAATTAAATGTATATTTTTTAATGAAAAAAGATCATTTTGTTCAAAACTAAAACGAAACTTCATGTTAACAAACCTTATACTTGGTTTAGTAACTCTTGCCTAAAGAGATTCTTTTAGATTGAAGTTTTGCGAAAAACTTTTGTCCCGATTTCTCGACGTAAATTACAGCTCAACCGTTATACTTCAACTATATAAATTTCGTAATTTTTATACTCATTATAATTCGGTGGCCGTCATATTCAGAACACAAGTTTGAATATTATAGTTTTTAGACAACATCTATATTAAACACTTTTACTAATTATACACATAAATGGGAATATAAACTGTATTTTAACAGAAATTCATCATGAAATAATAATTTCAGTTTTCGTATACTAATTGCTAATTTCACTGAATTATATAAAGGAAGCTCAATTACTCAGCAGATTATTTCATCTGATTAATTTCTTGTTGTGGCATTTTTAGTGAAACAACACTAACTCAAACTTTGTTATGATTATTTACAAATAACTGCGTTATATGTTTTCGATTTCTTCTGTCATAGTACTAATGTTTAGCAAAAAGCAAATTTATACTTTTGCCTTTAAGTGTAGCCATTGAACAAAGTTCTAATTATTCTAAAAGGTAATCATTTTGTTACTGCCTCAGAAACTGATTTAGTTTCTGAAATCAATGACTATTTAAATATAACATTATCATCTTAGAACATACTGGTTCTTTTGTATTTGATTATATGATGAAAATTAATAAGTAGTTTATTTCATATCATAATCCATATTTTATTTTTAATCACTTTAATCATTTTAATCAAGTGGTGTCAGGGTTAAATATTTCTCTGCTTGTAAAGTTCTTATCATGAGAAGTGCAACTATATTAATTAGCATCTAATAAATGGCATGTCAGTTATTATTGTGTCATTCCCATTTGTTTTGCTTACAGAATTTTAAATCAAGAGAGCTTAAATTTTCCGGATTCCTCAGGGTACTCAAATATTCCAGGCTTCGCGCTTGACAATCTCTAGATAGATCAATTCTTCTATTGGAACCTTTGGTGTGAAACATTAAACTTGAAGAGATTTACCACTAAACACCAAATCATTTTTTTTGAAGTTCTCGACGCACTTTTCGCTAACCATGTTTATTAAACCATAAAATTAAATCATCTCCTGATGATGCTAACATGGTTAGCGAAACGTGCGTCGAGAAGTTCAAAAAAGTGATTTGGTGTTTGGTGGTAAATCTCTTCAAGTTTAGAATCCCTAGATACTCTAGTCACTGGAAAGAGTAAGCCTGTATAAATGCGGCAATCCAAGATGTTAACAACCATGTCAAGGGATGACTATATATACGTCGATTATTCTTGAAAAATATCTTTCACATGCCTGGTTAACTTTAAAAATATCTAGCTTTCTTACGGCAGAACCTGGCTTTATCGCAATCGACTGTATTGCAACCCTTTTTATATTTATTTGGATTACAACTACGACAGCTGTTCGCCGGAAGCAGTTGAGTCATGGGTCACGGATGGATCTCGTCGGCACTTCGATGAGAGCGCCACCCACTTAAAATAGATAAGCCTGTGTAGGGCTTGGCCAACTAATATGCATACCTCTAGAGGAGCGGACTTATTTACTTTTTCAGGATTAGATTTATTTTCTTCGTTAACTGGGAGGTGTACATTAATTAAAGTATAGTTTTTGTTAGCACATTTGAGGGATAGTGTCATAAGTCGATTATTTATTGACTGGACATTAGTTATAGAACCAAGAATGGTTTTTGAGATAGCAAAAGCAACACCGAGATGTGGTGTATTTTTGAAGTATTCTTTTGTCCGTTTTACTTTTAAAAAGTCTGTAGTTGCCGAAGTCCAAGGTGTTATTATCTGTCAACCTGGGTTCTTGCAGAACTAAAATTTTGGATTTTTTGCTGATTTAATGTTTGTAATATTACTATATATTTATATAACTATAATATATAAATAATATTTATAATTATCTTACTATATATTTATATATTTCAAAAAGATCTTCCAAAATTTATTTATAAATCAAAAAGGTTTCAGCACAAAATAATTAAATAAATACTGTAAATTTCCAACAGAGCAAATATTTTTATGGTTATTAGAATGAAATACATTTTACCAGTGTGTAGATAATATGGCATTACCTATTACTATTACTATTAATAGGGATTATAAGTAGCACCAACACGTCTTTGATACCTATATCGAGGGATTTATCTCCTTTATTTTTGTATTTTCCCTTTATTTTTATCTACCCATGAACTTTGACCGCCAGTCTATTATCCCCGTTGCTGTTGTATCCTTCTTTTATTTCTTTTTGCTCTTCCTCTATTGCTGGATCACATTAGATCCAGATAATAGTTACATTAAATTTTCCGCTTTATTCTGATATTATTTTTTAAGTTAATTAACATGTTTTTTTAGTAATTTGTCTTATTTTATTGTCAACATTCAGAATATATATAATAAGTAAGTAATAATATAATAAGTGGTAAATATAATATAAGTGGATAATCTTTATATTTTCAAATTAATTCTTATGGTACACATTCTAAATCATCTACGTTCTGAATCAATCTCTTTTCAATTAACCAATTAGAAACATCAACTTCCTTATTATGACTCAATCCCATTGCACCATTCCTCGCAGTGGCTTCGTTATATTCACAAATGCTAATATCTCTTTAATGATATCTGAATCATCTTAATGATTAGTAAGTAATGAGTACAATTTTAGTAATTAGAGTATTTTTTTAGAATATTACCCAATGTTATACATGTTTTATTACGGTTAAATTGTATGTAGTTTCTATATTTTACCATTTTATCAGCTATCTTAGTATGTAACTTTAAGACAATGTACTATAATGTAAGTAAAACAAATAACATTAAAACATTTTCAATTAAAATTAGATTTTATAGAAAATCATATCAAGGAGAAGAAAACTTCTACAGAATATTTCCCAAAATTTAATGTTATTTATTCCATACTCCCTCTAAACGTTCAAAGTTAAAAATTTTATTAATACAACTTTGAATAAAATATGAAATTCAGCATAACTTTAGTATAATGTTTTCGTGTTACACAATTTTCTGCTTTACTATCTTTATCTTAAGTCTCAAACTTGCTTATTAATATCAATAAGAATGACTGTGTCGTCAGGCAACGCCTCTGAAAGGAAACTGTTAATTAGCGCACCCTATGTCAATATACACACATGCTGAATGAGCATTTTGATATCAGTCCACGTGTCGGTATATCAGAATTGCGCTAACTACTAGTTACTGTACCTCAGGCATCCCCTAAGGACCTTTGTTTCTTATCCTTGTCTCATGGGAAACTGCTATTCAGCGAGTTTGCCAAACCTAAGGCACATTTACAACTCTAGTCACTATACAATATTATGTTTGGGTTTAAAGAACTATTGCTTTGTTATACGTATATTATTGTACAGATTAGCAGAGTAAAGATACAAGGTTATCGAATAGTAGATTTTTGGTGTATAATTTTTGATTTTTATTTTTGAAGCAACGACGAGTTGCTTAATGACAACTCGATCATCAACTGCCAAATAACCATACTATTTTAATAATTTGAATACATATTCGTGCATAAAAATCTAACAAAACACTAAGATGACAAGATAACTAAAAAAAGGAATAAAACAATTTTTTACTTTGTTATCTATCACTTTTATTTGTAAACAAAATGTATGTGACTATAGTTTCGTAAAACGACTTTACATTCTCAAACATTCAAACACAAACAGTGTTTGAGAATGTAAAGTCGTTTTACGAGTTATCTCGTTAGTTGAAAATTTGAGTGACTATAATTTCCTAAAAATACTTTACATTCTCAAACATTCAAACACAGTGTTTGAGAATGTAAAGTCGTTTTACGAAACTATAGTCACTCAAATTTTGATTACAAATAAAAGTGATAGATAACTAAGTAAAAAATTGTTTTATTCCTTTTTTAAAAAATGAACTATCACAAAGTAACGGACAAATCAATCAATAATAAGAGAACTAAACTTATAACTAATTCAAAAAGACCCTATATTACTGATTGTCTGAATAACGTTCTTAACTGGTAGTAAATTATCTGTTGTTGCATCCATACATTCAAAACAGGAATTTCAGGCCTATAGAATTGTAAAACTTACACGGTGTAATGTCAGGCCGATAGAGAATGTCTACAGTATTATACCTTAAAATGTTTGTTCATAAATGGGCAGCAAAACAGGAACCATTAGAAACTGCCTGTCGCAAACCAAATAATAGTTCAAAATGTTAAATCTCCATACGGATAATTTTGTAAAAAATTAAAATTATCTATGACTCATTGCTATAGTTGTTGATGTTCAGTTCTTAGCGCTTTTTAAGGATATAAGTCCTTATCAGGATAAGTAAGGGATTGAGACATGGATATAATATATACCTACTCTTTTTTAATTCGTATACAGATCTATTAGAGATTATACTAATATTTTATCAAACTTTACGGATGAACATGGTATAATCACACAGCAACTCTCTGGATTTATGAACAGTTATCAGAAGATTATATAAATAATATGAAATGCGGGGTCTACAAATCACATGAAAGAAGATGGAATATTTGGGAACCAACAATGATGCAACATTCGAAGTAACTATTAATTAACGACAATGTTGAAATAAAGGTCGAAAAATGTAAATGTTTACATAGATAGAAGTTTATATAGACAATACTTGCATAAACAAAAAGGATGTAAGAAAATAAACATAGAAGAGACAATATCAGGAAAATAATAAGATGTTTAAACTCATGTTTAAATTATAGGATTTTCGATGGAACCGAAATATTTGACTAATGAACAGAAAGAGAACAAAAAGCTCGTTGGAGAGACGGACGGATACTTTGTTATGAAGCAGAAAAATTAAGTTTAAGTAGAATTTTAATTTGAAGCCAGGAATGTCAGCACTGGATACAATAAAAAATGTATAAAGATGCAAATGATCAAATGAATGCGAAAGAAATAATGATTGTGGAAAAGCGTTTCAAATTATTTGGATACGTTTAACGAAAGCCTACCGATGGAGATATTCAGTTAGACGAAAGAGAGAAAAATTTTAAAATTTCTAATTTGCAAAATATGACAGAGGGAAATGGAAATGGCGCGTTGAGTTGTCTTTCATTTGGTGCACTTACACAAGTATACAACCAACTGAATGCACAGCATTATTATACACAGTGCGTCATACGGAAAACAATACTTTTTAAAATTAGCTATTTCTAGTGGCGCCATCTTTCGAAGGGTGTAAGCGTTGGAAAGGTGCATCCTTCACTGATGTTCTAACAAAATTTCATGACATTTCATGAAAAATGCACATCGAACAAAGAGCGAATATTAAGTTTAGTTTTAAAACTTGGTAAAACATCCACCGAAATGTTTCAATGAATCAAACAAGTGTATGGTGAGAATTGTTTATCGGGTGGCAGAGTCCACCAGTGGTTCAAACGATTCAAAGAAGTTCTTGACATCATCAAGGACGACGAATACCCTGGTCCTAAAAATTCCGAGGTTACTCAAAGTAACATTGAAATTGTGCGTGACTTTATAAAAAATCAGCCAAAATCTTCATTACAATAAATGGCAATGGAATTGAACATGTTCAAAGATTCAATTAAACGCATTTTGATCGATCATTTGGGACTTTGGTTTGTGCACGCTTTGTTTCACACAAATTTACTGACGACCAAAAATTTCCCTGAATCCAACATTGCAATGACTTGATTAAAGAGTCGAAAAAGGACGAAACCTTCAAATACATCATTGTTACTGGTAATGAGATATGGTGTTTTTAATGTGATCCAGAAACCAAGCGTCAAAGTGCCGAATGGGTACACCCGAGTGAGCTAAATCCGAAGAAAAGCCGTCTTGATAAGTCAAAAATCAAAACAATGTAGATTTGTTTCTACGAATCGTCTATTGGCGCGTATTTACCGTGTGCGAAAATACCCTCAACAAGGCAGCTGGCGCTTGATAGTTGTTGCATGATAATGCGCCTTCCAATCGCTCGACGCTCATCATTGATTTTTTGCCCAATAATGGCCTTTTAACCACCAATCATTTACCATACTCGCCTGATTTGGCTCTCTGCGACTTCTACCACTTAGAAAAAACGTAATTTGCCTGTGAAAGGACAGCGTTATACAGACATTGAAGCAATTTAAAAGGCGTCGACCGCCATTCTGAAGGACATATCTTTGGCCGAGCTCAAAAATTCATTCGTCAACCTAATTGACCACGCAAAACGTTGCATTGATGCAGAAAAAGAAATATTTTTTTTTTTTGAAAAAGTCCTGTTTTCCGTGACACGCACCTTGTACAAGTATTTCGTGTTAGCATAGTATCCACAAGTATCGACATAGTAGCTATATAGTCGTACAATTCATGAAATTAACGTGAACATATCTGTCCTGATTGAGCTTATTATCCTAATATTTTTGGTCATGCTATACTTATTGCTTTGCTTGCTTTCTAGAAGCTTGCTATCTAGACTTTTAAGTCAATGAGTTGCAAAAAGCTGTTTTATCAGCTGCTGTTACAATCAGCATATTAATAGTTAGCATTATAACATGTAAGGCTTCGTAACTGCTTGCTCTTAACTTTGAATAATAATCTTCTTAACAAATATATGTATATAAAGGGTTGTCCAATAAGAATATCAGAACTTTAATATGAGGCCAAATAATCAGGTAATGTTTATTTTATCTTCAAGAACTTATCTTATCTTATCTTATCTTATCTTCAAGAATAGTGGCATTATGTTTTGATAATAATGTCGTTCAAATGCTCCCCTCGGCTTTGTCTGATGGAATGCATTCTGTAGACACAATTTTAGATTATTCACATGGTACAGGGGTCAGTCAATCAGTCCTTAGAAAAATATATAAAACAAATTATTTTATGTAGATTTTTTATTTCTTAACATAATCTCATTTTAACTCTAAACATTTTTCCAAGCGTTTCTCCAATTTTTTAAGCCGTCTATAAAGTAAGTTTTCGGAAGGTCCTCAAAATATGCATCTGTTTGGGCAATAATGTCCTCGTTCGGTGTGAACCGTTGTCTGCTGAGCCATTTTTTTAAGTTAAATAACAAAGTCACTGGGGGTCAAATCCGATGAATACGGTGGAAGTTGTAATAATTCGAACTTTAATTCTATGATTTTGGCCATTCAAACTGTAAAGGTGTGCACCTGTGCATTGTTTTGATGGAAGAGGATCTTTTTCTTTTTCAAATGAAGACGATTTTTCTTGATTTATTCGCTAAACTGGTGCAATAATGACGTATAATACTTTCCAGTTATTGTTTTTCCTTTTTCCAAGTAATCGATGTAGATGATTCCCCGAGCATCCTAAAAAACTGTGGCCATAACTTGGCCGATTTCACCATCTTCGCCTTCTTCGGAGCCCAGTCGCCTTCAAAAACCCACTGTTTTGATTATTCCTTTGTCTCTGGAATGTAGAAATGTATCCATGTTTTATCGACAGTTATGTATCGATGCAGAAACTCATCAGAATTGCGATAAAAAAAGCGCCAAAACAGCATTAGAGTCACGATTGCGCTTATTCTCCACTGAGAGCAAACGCGGCACCATCTTACAGAAATTTTTTTCACAGCCAATTTTTCGTGCAAAATTGAAAACACTATACCTTGCGATAAGCCTGTGGCCTCGGCTATTTCGAGCACTTTGATTCGTCGATCACTTAAAACCATGTCGTGGATTCTGTCAATCATTTCAGGATTAATCACTTCCACTGGAAGTCGCGAACGATGTCCATCTTTTGTTTATGTACGGCCACGTTTAAACTCCTTTACCCAATTATAAACAGTTGCAAATACAGGAACAGATGTGCCATGAACTTCATCCAACTCAGCTTTGATCTCTTTCGGTGTTAAGCCTTTTAAATGTTAAGTGTTTAATCATCACTAGAAACTCACTTTTTTTCATTTTTCTAAATATACAAAAGTTTCTTGATTTAATCGACGAAATGAAGATGAAACTATGTGATGAATATAACTGACACTTTCACAGATATCTGGTGAATAATGATACTTACTAAAAACCATTTCCGATGCTATGAGCGCATCTCTTATATTTTTAAAGACTTATCGAACGACCATCGTATATTTTCAATCATGAACTAAATTTTTCATTTAAGGTCAAGAATTGTTCGGGGTTTAATTCTGTAAACCAGAGATTTAACATAACCTAACAAAAAATATTTCAAGGACGTACGATCGCATGATCTTAGCGCCCAGTTGCAAAATCGATTATCCGGTGAGATGTCTGACAAGTTACACCATCTTATTGAAAGAAAAGATTGTTTGTATCGACATTTATCATTGCAGGCTAAAAATATTCTGTTAGCATATTCCGACACATTGCAGACTCTTCTTCTGCATTTCGAAGAATTTTCATGTGCCGGATCTTCCTAGTGCGTTCTGAAAATGAATGATAGCAATTTCGAGCAACGGTGCGCTATCAAGTTTTGTTTCAGACGTGCACATTGTGTCTAAAATTTTTGCAAAATTTCAACAAGCTTATGGAAACAGAGCCCAGTTTTCAGGTGATTAAAGACATTCTGAGAAGAACGGCACTCGCTTGAAGATAATCTTTGCAGAGTATGGCTTTCAAATCCAAGAAGTGATAAAAATGTTCATATAATCCGGGATCTTGTGTATTTTGATTATCAGTTGGCGGTTAGAATCATCGGAGAAGAGTTAAATTTGATTAACACAAATGTTTATCATATTTTGAGCAATACTGTGGGAATGGAGAAAATCTGGGTGAAAATGGAGAAGTCAAACATATCTTAACTTTTTAAGCCGGATTGAAATTGTCACTCATTTTCAATATTCACTAGAAAAATCCAGGTCAAGAAAGGACTTGATATTGTACCCCTCTTCTCTAAAGGGGAATCCAACAGTGTTGCCAGATCGAAATCTAAACCACCAGTTTATTTACACACCTCGTATTCTACATAATTGCAGACTTTAGAACATATTTTAAATAATACTCTAAACTCTCAATAATATTGGATAAAGCTATTTATTTTATCACTTTTCCAGTTAATTTACATGAATATTAAATACAATTACGGAAGTAATTATTCGAATAGCTATTGCAACTGTCAATATGTATTTTAATTATCAATTAATTAATTGATTTTGCATAATCTACAGTTCATGTCGATTATTATATTTAATGCTCAAAATAATTAAAGGATAATGCATAAATATGAAAATTAAAATGTTTTATTTACAGTTACTGGAATATGTTTAAACAAAAGATATAGTTCATTTTAAAATGTTAAATAGTTTATAGGAAAATATAGTACCTTATTTTATTTTCAAAACTATACTGGGAATAAAAAAATGTAACATATTGAATACATGTAGGCATGTATACATATTGAATACATGTGAGGCTGTAGTAAAGTTTTGGGGTTAGAGGTGCATCAGCAACTGAGAAGGCTATTTAGCGACTGGACCTACAGCTTAACGTGGGTTCCGAACCACGGTCATCAGCTACCGAAAACCCTGGTCAGCACCCCCGTCGGGCTATCAATCCTTTTGTGCTTAACCGGAAATATCTCGAGAAGCCTACCGACTGACGAGTGACCAACGTAGAAAACCTCTCAGAAGGCATCCGGCCTTACCCAGCCTCGAACTGGCGTGACTGAAGGGTAATTCCTTGTCAGATTTTAAAATCTTACCTAGAAACATCCCCAAGAATTTTAGAAAAACTTTTTTGCCTAGTACGGGAATCGAACTCGGTCCACATTAACTGCCGTAACGTAAGGCTAACGCCTTAGACACCACAGCTAATGTGGCTCCAATACATATATTAATGTTTGTAAGTTAATGAATGTAAATATTTAGGTATAAGTATAAATTAAATTTTATCATTTCCTAGTTATGCAACATATATAACAAAAAAAGTAACTAGGACAATTCAGGGCTGTAGTAAAAAGTACCTGGATTAGACTATGTATTTATAAGACAATCGTACTTCCACACTTCAATTTTTGTTCCACTATTTTGTATATGTTTTTTAAAAAGGATTTAGATATTTTATAAAGAAAACAAAGTCAGGGTTTGAGATGTGATGAGATGATGATGTAGAAGAATCAAAGATATGTTAGCTGCAACTAACTTATTAAGTGTAAATCAAAATAAATTTTTTAATACAACAGTTGTGATATATAAGATAAAGAAAATGGAATGTACATCAAACACATATTAGAAAGTTGGTGATGTCCATCCATACAATACTAGAAATAGAACAGATTTTTATCGTCATCATTTGCGCAAAGCAGTTTGGTCCACAAAGGGCTAGTATAATTTAACAATCTGCCCAGTTGTAACAAATTTAAGAATTAATTCGTGTTGTGCATTAGCTGGATGCTATAAATAAAGAATTTCATTTCATTTCACATTAAAATGATTCCATTATATAGCATTTCTTAAACACAAAAGCAGATGCACTTTTTGCTTATTTACCTTTATTTTTGTATACAATTGCCATAAATGCGGCAACGCAAATGGTTTAAAATATTTATATTATGTAATGTAGTGGGGTATGTTTAGAATGCTACTAATCTAAGTAGTACTCTTATATTTTTTTTATAAAAGCTAAAATGTCGCGATATCGTGCACCACGTCGCGTCGTGACAAGCGAATATGAAAAGAAATATCCAAATTTGAAAAATGATAAGTTATTGGTAGGTTTAAGTTTTCGGTAAATAGTAAAACAATTGGACATTGCTCCTTCAACATTTATGATGACATAAATAACATGGTTTGATAACGTGACAAACAACATCTTAGACCTTTTGCTCTTCGAAATAGACATGAAGCTATCCGTTAAGGACGTGATGCTTCTGTTGGAGCTACGAGTAGGGTCGTTTCGAAGATGACTATTATTCAACATTTACTTATGTTGGGGATACGTACTGTACTTATTGTTCCTATTGAATAATTCCTGTTACCATGTACCATAATACACGTGGCTGTGGACATTACTGAGAAAGAAGTGAATGAAAACTATATATATATATATATATATATATATATATATATATATATATATATATATATATATATATATATATATATATATATATATATACATATACATATATATATATATATATATATATATATATATATATATATATATATATATATATATATATATATATATATATATATATATACATATACATATATATATATATATATATATATATATATATATATATATATATATATATATATATATATATATATATAGACACATTGAATAGTCACGAAGTTGGGGGGTGGGCTAGTATCAGTATAACTGTATTCTACTTTGTAACCGAAAGATTGTAGCCCGTCAATATATATACTACCTGGCTGGTCAAAATCCAATTTTTCAAAAAGATAAAATTAGTTTTATGCTGTTGCTTCGGCCGTCGACAAGGATAAGATATGTCTAAAAATGCTAATATATTATTTATTTTAAATCAATTTTTAAATTACATTCAATGCAGAGAAATATAGAAAAGTTTTTAGTCTTAGAATTAAGTTAGTAAAATTGAAGTATATATACAATGCGCCTTGAATACATTGTTATCCTTGATAAGAAGACCTAGGTCCTTATCGGAGATCGGGATCGGTCCACGTTTAACAGAGTTACTGATTGTTGGAAAACTATGAGGTTTCTTTGCATCAAAATTGATTTAGTAATGGTCCAGGTTTATTTGGTCGACCAAGTTTTGTTGTCCTGGGTTCATAATGATAAACATTTATTAGACGTTCCACTAGAGTTAACCGAAAGTGGTCTCCCTTTCGGTCAGTTTTTTGATACAAAACAAAGGTATTATATTCAGAAATATAAAGCAGAAATAAAATTTTCTTGTAATACTTTTTCCCCTTTTTCGGTTCACTGGATAATCGTGAAGGTGTTGATCGAAACTATCAACGTATCCCATCGCATCATTGTAATCAAAAACTATTTTTGGCTTAATAGTATTATTGACATCTGTATCAGATTTTTGTATTTCACTTGGTACTTCTTTTCTGTTTACCCGCATGGTTCCATAAATATTTGTTTTATATGAAATAAGGTAATCAGTTAGCTCGGGAGACGTGTAAAAATGATTTGTAGTTATTCAGTAACCTTGATCTAACAGGTTATAATAAAAAGACGGAAAAACAATGTCAATATATTATTTATTTGAAATCAATTTTGAGATTATATTCATTAATATAAAATGTTTAGTCTTAGTATTAAGTTAATAAACGTGAAGTAAATATTGCTTCCAACCAACCGTCTACCAGTATATAACATAAGGCTCTCGTCAACTGAAATACCTATTTCGGGTGTGTATAAATTTAAATATTTTTCATTTACAGTTTGATATATAGGCCAAATTTTGTTTCATTCTGGGTTTGGATGAGTTCGGGGATCATAGTCGTCATTACTAGTAAAATGCAAATATTTTTTTTCTGCATATATCTTCTTTGGGACATTAATTTTGAAAAAATTGGGATTGACAATATTTCATTCAAAAACCAATACATTCCCACATCAGGTTTCTTTTACAATCACTTGAAGTACTTTGATAGCAAAAAGCACTGCAATATCGTTTTGTGTAACAGACAGTTCTTACAAAACTAAGATCGCTTTTATCTGATGAACTAACATCCGATTCTGTATCACTTTCGCTCATGCCAATCTCGTTTGAACCACTTTCAGATAACTCTACGTATTCAAAATCATCGGTATTCTCAGAGATTTTGGTTTACGATGTTTTTCAAAATTACTAATATTTTATTATAATTTTTCAAAAATTTTTGTTTGTACGAAAAGAAATATTTCCGAGAACTTACAAATACGATTTTTTTATATTTATACTTACCTAGAAATCAGACAAGTTCATATGATAGATATTTATCATACACGAAACGTATTTTGAATAAAATCAAAAATTTAGTTCAAATCTAACTAAACAAACAAATTAAAAAATCGTAAAATGCAAAGTTTGAATACATCCGTAACGACATCCTGTTTTTAAATAAACATAATGGTTATCCGTTAAATATGTTGCTTCAGGAATCGTCAACGCTGTAAGACAAATAATAATTATCTAACGGCATACTATTAGGCATACATTCAATTAGAATAGACTACCAGACTAGACTCTAGACTTTGTCAAAAAACAACAATTTGCAAGAATCTAAAAAAAAGTTGGTGCAAGAATATGATTAATTTTTAAGGGAGAAGCTAGATATTTGGGGTAGAACATTGTCACAGGCGACAAAACTTGGTTATATTCATATGAACGCGAAACAAAACAACAATTCACCCTTTTGGGTGAACAACAAAAGTTGTTCACGGTATTTCGAAAAAAAAAATCTTTCCCTTATATTGCTGACCCGATTATCATCATGGTTTTAGAGATCCGAAGGAAGGGTCAATGATGGCTAATCTAAAACAGTTTACTTGCTAGAAACTAGTGAGTTTCAAAAGAAATAAAAAATTGTTGCCTTTTCCTTCACAATGACTATGCCTCTCACAGGCCTCTTCAAACAGTCAAATATTTCAGTAAAAAGTCGAAATAATGTTTCATACTCTATATAGTTCAGGTTTATCATCTTATAATTGTTTTGTGTTTGAAAATATCAAAATTAGCCCGATCAGGCTGTTGAAGCCTATGTAAGCGAGATATTTGAAATTACAGTTCTGATGGGAATAGATATTTCCAAATTTGGTTTGGAAATATCTGGATACAAAAGGAAAATATATTGAAAAACTATAAATAAAGTTGTACTCATTCATTTGTGGGTTTTTTTATTGTTGTTGGAAAGACCTATATATCAAAATCCGCCGTATATTTTTTTATGGAATAATAAAATCAAGAACTATAATATTATATGTTTTACCATTTTCTATTTCACTCCCCAAGATATTAAATTGCAATTTCCATGTATCAAAGAAATTAATGCAATCCCTATTCGACCTGCCTAATTATACTCCAAACGTATCGCCCTGATTGTCAACATCAAGCTGGTTGGAAAGCTCTCCGTCACATCGGCGAATGATGAATGAATACGGGAATCAAGCCCCGAAGCCCTGCTAATTGTTTTTCGGTGACGGTTGTTGTGATGGAGGCCTTCCTTAGGAAATTAATAACTAATGGATTTTTAATAGGGCAAGATGTTGTCACGCAGTTCCTATAAAATGTTCAATTATTTTTTTATGGCATACAAGCTATTTCTGCTTTGTGCTTCTAAAACTTTACGCATTCTTTTTTTATATGTTACAATACCCACATATAAAATATGTTATTGTGCATTTTTCTTCTGTAATATAAATCTAGTTCATCTACAATATGTGTCCATTAATAAAACGTTTTGAACGAGCCGTATCGCTTGGGGGAAGAATAAACAATCGTTCCAGTTATTAACTCGTGGAAAGGAGAGACTGCGAATAACCTAGAAGAATCACAAAGTTAAGAAAACAAATCAAATTAGGAGAATGAACTTGTCTGCCCTTAGAGATCGGTATTGTATTTCAAGGTTGTTCGGAAATGTTATGCTGGTAAAGATAGATGCTGGCAAATAATATCAATGCGCCCCGATTATCGGCTATATTCGCTGCTTTGACTTTATTGATTAACATCCAAGTGTAATACAGCCCTTCATCAACCACCTGTTACTCTTAACCCTCAAGAGAAACACTTCTGTGCTTCCCGATTCAGGAGTACATGGGTATGTCATGCGTATGTCTTTGATTATTAATATCTTTTGATTAAATTATCCAATTTAATATATTTGTTTTTTAATTTAAACCTCAATTAGTATAGCAAACGACTATATCTATAGAATGCTCCAAAAATAATTGTGTTCCTAATATCACCAAAAAATCAGCAAAAATTTAAAAAAAAAGTGTTAAAATGAGGTCTATTCAAACTATCATATCTAGGCGAAATTAATAGATAAAAACTTTCTTCCAATGGCATTTAAAAAGAGACTTAATATACTTTCAGATACTTATTACATAATTTGGCTTTATTTAAAAAAATATTTTTATTTAGTTTAAGTTCAGGTTAGTTTAGGTTAAGTTCACTCGTATGATGCTCTTCAAAAACCGATTCGGTCTCGCTTTCACTCTCTTTGTCGTCGAAAACATCAGCTGCCTCATATAACGCTTCTACTTCAGGCTCACAGCCAGTACGAGAACACGTGTTCATTTTGAGCTAAATAGAAAATGAAAGAAACCGATAAATAAATGAAAAAAAAATTATAAATAAAAGTTTTCAATAAAAATACTATAGAAAAAATAATATTTATAATTTGGTTACCATAAACTGTATCAAGATAAAAAAACACACTATTTGTGCAAAAAGGTTATTTAAATAAAATGAAATAAAAAAAAACACTGATACAACAACAGCAGTGGTATATTGGCGAATACCAATAGACTGACTACGGTCGCTTATATCTTTGTTAGTATTCACGTCTTGTGGCTATGGTGGGTATCTGTAGTGGGGATAGCAAAATTTTTTCCCCTCTCAAAGTCATCCCCTCAACGTGAGGGATGCACTAAACACTTTTAATTTACCCCTGGGTATCCCTTATCCAGTGCTTCTCTTGAGGGTTAAATTGGAAGGATGTGATCTACGTGCAGATTAAAATGAAATTAGAACACAAATTGTTTACTATTTTACGAAACTCGATTTTACTTTACTCGACTTACTGTTACTCTAAACGCTGTTGTTCTAAAGAGTCGTTAAATTAGAGAAAGGCAGTATCTGGAATTTGATCTAGAGCGAGAAACAACACTTACCAGAGAAGTGATGGTTTGAGAGGAAATTAGCATAGAAAGCAAAACTGCTCATGTAATAATTCAATGTCACGTATATACATACTTTAATGAAATAATTTCGATCAATCGATTTTCAGTATATTCCTGTCATGTCACAACAGAACTATGTCCGCCACCATATTTGCAACGGTTGAATTGGGATTACTTTCAAAGACCAACATCAATATTCTCCCTTGTCCAATTTATCGCTTGAAGAATATGTCTGGCATATAATTTATCGAATGGTATACTTCTTAACCTTACACTGGTTCTACGGTTGATGATGCCTTACAGGTTGCTTTGATTGCACTCATACAAAAATCCTTAAAAAACCCATTTGGATAATTCCGTTGCCATAGCGAAATATGTCCCCATATATAGAAAGGCTTTAGTGAAGTTTATTACTAAATATTCTCCATTATGGATGTTTTATTTAGAGTTTATATATTATTTTTATACATAATAAACCGTTTTAGCTTCAATGAAATGCTGAATAGGATCGAAAGTTTTCATGGACTAATTATGTCACTAGTTTTTTTTTGGGTGTCGCTCCCATTCCAACATTCGAAATTTCTAAAAGTACGATCTCATGTCGAGACACCTCCTTTCATCTCCTGGTCTTAATTTGAGAATAGAAGTCCTAAGTACGATAAACACGAAGTAATAAGTACGATACTTAAATGTAATTAAATCGAATGCAATCTTTCTTTTGAACGCCTCCATTTTTGCACCTTATGTTTTCCAAATTTTCTTCAAAGTTAGTGCCCTAAATCCAAAGGATCTTCCATTACCTCTCCAGCATCAAAAACTATTTCAAAGCTGTCTTATAGTTCATTCATTCATTGCGATGTTTGCCGGTGAAGGGTTTGAATTATTTCAGAAAGTTTCTGAGCTACTTTCACCAAGTTTAACGCAAAACTTAATGTTCTTCTTCCAACCACCAATATTTTGGTAAGTGCTATCTCTCGGCCTGAAAACAATAACTATATTTCTTCTCTCCAACATCTTAATCATTCAATATATTCGCAGGGTAACAAACAAAAACAAACAAACAGGTAACTGTGTAATTCTTAACACCATAAGTTTGTACATGAAACTGCATTTAAAATATACATTGTAAAGAGTTTACCAATAACAATAAGATTAATATATCATTTTCAAATCACAATTCATTATGGAAAAATATACACCTCGCCAACGCTTGATAAAATACCACAGTGGGCTCGTGGAGAATATTAAAAATATTCAAAAAAAAAACAAAAACATTTTTTTTCGCGTGCTCTACGTAAAAATTGCTAAAAATAAAAAAAAAATGATAATTTTAATATCATGCATGAGGCCACTGTGCACTTTTTTATGCGTAATTAGTACCTGAACCGGGAATTGGTCAATAAAACACAAAATATGTATTATTTATCCAAATTTATTGTATCGCCTTCAAACTAGGCCCCTTCCGAAATAATACACTTATGCCAAAGAATAATCCAATTGTTAAAATAATTTTTAAACGCATTTTTCGGAATCGACTTCAATTCTCGCAACGAATTATCTTTTATGTCTTATGTCGACTGAAAACGGCTGCCTCGAAGTGGCAATTTGAGTTTTGGAAGAAGAGAAAGAAGTCAGCCGGAGCCATATCAGGTGAATACGGTGGTTTTTGTTGAGTTTTTGGCCAGAAATTCGTTCACAATGACAGCCTTGTGAGATGGTGCTTGTCGTTATGCAAAATCCAACAGTTTTTTTCACAAATCTATTCCACAGATAATATTCTTTATTTACCGTCTGACCTTCCGGCAAGAATTCCGAGCGCACAACACCGCAATAATCAAAAAAAAAAACAGTCAACATCACTTTAAGTTTTAATCGACTTTAACGTATTTTTTTCGGTTTCAGCTCAGTTTCAGGAACGCGCAATTCCGAAGCTTGTTGAGTGGTTTGCATGTCAAACTCATATACCCATATCTCATCACCACAATGCGTTTTATGGATGTGGGGTCGGAACTGACTCGTTCTAGCATGTCTTCAACGACCTTTACGCGATTGAGTTTCTGAAGAAAATTCAGGTCTTTCGGCACTAGTCGAGCGGCAACGCGTTTCATGCCCAAACAATGGCTTAAAATGGCACGAATTGATTCGTGAGACACATTTGCGAGCGGCTATTTCTTTCAAATTTAAATGACGATTTTCAGTCACCATTTCCTTCACTTTAGTGTTGTTAACTTCAGTTGAAGATGTTAATGGCCGACCAGAGCGAGGCAAATCTTCTGCTACATCTCTATGGCTTTTGAATACATTGTACCAATCATATGCACGTGTTTTTTGATAAAGTCGATTCACCGTAAGCTTTCTGCAACATTTTCAGCCACTCGACACCCGAAATTATGTTTGCAATGCAAAATTCTAGACAAATTCTTTGTTTGATGTTTTTATTCATTTTAAAAATCGTAAAACACACTTAAGATGATCTGACAAAATCGAACACTGTAAACAAACTAAATGACAGATGACGTTCAGACTCCGCGTCAGTAGAGAGGACAGTTGTGCCAACTTAGCAATAAAAAGAATTTTGACAAACCCTTTAAGCGGATTTTTAAAATAATCAATTCCCGGTATTTTTTGACAGAATGTATGTGATCAGACTATTGATCAATCCTTCAGTTGCTTTCGAACGTATAACTCGAATCGGTCTGATGACGGTTTAAAACCAGAAACCGATCTCGCAGAACGCTTACTGACGGTTGATGGCGATTGAAGGATTGAGCAAACACAAGAAAAATTTTTAAATGTTTTCAAAAACAAACGTTCTTTTGTTAATACACAACATGCGCTTAATGAAATATTATGGTACACAAAATCGATCTACTTTTGGTGCTATTCGTCGAGTTGTTGAGGTCTACGAAAATTATTTTTACTCTTTCACTATACTAAGTTATCAACAAAACTTAGAAATGCCAAAAATGAAGACCATATTGCTACTGTTAAAGCCAGTGCCAATAAGCCAACACAATAAGCAAACTCCTCAATTGCTCGACCTCAAGAATTAGGCTTTTTAAACTCACAACTGGTAGTTTTTTTTTTAAGAAATGAGTTTCACTTAAGTTTATGCCCTTATAAGATTATTTTATTTCAAAGTTCATAGACAGTATACTATTATAAGTATGGTGAGTTTTCTAACTGGGGTTTAGAGTAACAAAAAAAAAATCATTTCCAATGAAGCTCATATTTGATTGCATGGTGTTGTAGTTTTTGGTTTGTGTTTTTGTACATTTTTGATAATAATCCAAAAAATCACTATGTGATTACTTTATGGTACAGTGACATTAATTAAATCAACTTATTAATAATAATAATAATAGTAATAAACGCCTTTATTAATTAATTAAATGTTAATGGAAAGGATAAAGTTTAGGTCAATTAGCCACTCGTAGTCAAACCGTCTCCAAAAACTAATTACAATACAATTACCTAGTGCTAGACATATATAAAGTTTATAAACATAAACTGCAGATAAAAATAAAAGTAAGAACAAAGTATGTATGCGAAAATAAAACATAAACAGAAAGTAAACAACACAGTAATAACCACTAATAAATAGTTCAACCCGTATTCAAAATTGCACAACAATGATATAAAGGAAAATAGGTAAAATTCTTAAAAGAAAAATTAAAATAATCATAAAATAATATGCAATGCTCTATCCCTGAACTGATAGCAGATATTTTTTTAAATTTAAATCTAATATGCTTTCTGAAGAACATTAAATGAAATCTCAATTTAGCAGCATTGTTGCCGAAAGAAGAAGTAAAATTTTATTTAAAAAGATACGTTTCAATAAAATACAAAAAATAACTATAAATTTATGCCGAAGTAACACAGACTTATGTTATCACATACAACAATCTGAAACATAGATTATTTATTTTTTAAAACATTATTCCTCTTTAATTAGTATCGAAATTAGCCAAGAAAACTGTTAACACACCTATGGCTAAACAATGTTTCAAAGCATTGAGAAAAATATTTATAGCTGCTGCGTGGAAGGCTATGCCATATATATATATATATATATATATATATATATATATATATATATATATATATATATATATATATATATATATATATATTATTTATTAGACGGGGTTCAAGATTTAATAGATGTCAGCAGTGATAATATCAGCCAGTGAACCAACCCATTCGCCCCATAACAGAAAAATTATATTTAACCGATGTCTACTTCATAAGAGACCTAGGCATCAAAAACCAAAAATTGACACAGGTTTATATATCTCATTGGATCACTCTAAAATGATTGCAAAAAAGGAAAAGAGCCTTTCTTACATAACAAAAGTAAAACATAACTGGATTAAATAACATCACTCAAATGTCATCCAAATTCTAATTTGGATATGGAAATAGCTGTAGAAAACGTAACAAAATATATTCAAGGTTCACTATATACAGAATCACAAAGTCACAAAGGAAAAAGGACGTCATTTACAACGTTTAACCAAAAATCACAAAACATAATACCACACTCAATGTTAACTTAAATGGAGCGATAAATAATAAACAAATGACCGAAATATTTACAATAATAATAATACGTAATACAGCATCTGAAAAAGGTACTGTTTGGATCATAAGCTACGATCGAAGACAAAAGTGAAGAAAAAGAAATGTCATTTCAAATCGACCTTTCTCATAAAAAGGTTGAAACTAGCGAAATAGCAGATACTATTTCTGAAGAAATCAATATCAAAAAGCACCTGACTTTGATCACACCGAAAAGAACCCCCTGCAGGAATTATCATCAAAATTCCCGGAGCCCGTCACATATATTTCATACCATTTTCAGAATAAACTACTTCCTTGACAACTAGAAAATCGCCCAAATAATTAACCCATAAACCAGGGAAAAATTCTGAAGGGATTTATAGATATTTTCTGGACTAGTTGCGCGCAAGCGCGTCCGCTATGTTAAAGAGGCGTTAATTAGAAAGTTTCGGGCATTTTTTTATAAATATGGCTGGATAACAATAATTATTACCCTTATTATCAGTGCAACTAAATGAAAAATTAATTAATGATGCTTTATTAGTGCATCCCACAATAGAAGCACATAATTATATTCGATTACAACGATGGTTAAAATGGCATGGCCGTCCCCAACATGGACATAAAGCAGAACTTGTTGAAAGGTTAGGATGACAATTATATTGCTATTAGTTTTATACGTTATATATACAATTATATTTTATGTATATATATATATATATATATATATATATAT